>JAXQQM020087069.1:0-29992 GCA_034641835.2 Pinus albicaulis
GGGAAGATAAAAAATTTCTAAGAAAAAGAGAATGTTGCTTGATCTTTATATATGCTAGTAACCACCAAATTAAAAGCAGGTTTAGCAGAGCCAACCTTTATACAATTGGGGTAATTAGAATGGATATTTTTATTTCCAAGTAATGCTTAATTCTCGCTGCAGTTATTTTTTTCTTGCACCAGTGCAGGTAGACCTTCCAGAAAATTTTCTTCCTTTCTTCATATCCCATTTCATAATGATCCCTCAGTTTTCTTCTTGGAATCCCAGTATAATTTACCTTCCCATATTCTTCTAAATTTATCCTATCCGCTTCGAAAAAATTCCCACTTACCCCTGAATTTTTTTTCCCTATCCCACTTTTGTTTATTCCCTCTATGGTACTATTCCTGGAATCCCTGTAATGAAATTCCTTCCCATTCTAAAAATTCCCCTTTCCCACTTCCGTGTTCCCTCATGAATTTATTGCAGAATCTTATACACTGAGCAAAAGGATATGCTCTGAAGCATCAAGAAAGGGCGAAGAAAAATTCCCGAGTTGAAGAAACTATCAGAAGTTCGGCCTATATTTTATTTAAAATTATATGTTTTTTAGATATTATTCTTGCAAAAGTGCAAGCATGTTGTCCTATATAACAATTTTAAACAGATACCAGCAGAACAACTTAGTCAAGCGGTGTAAGCATAATAGTGCAAGCATGCACCTCATCTGAAGCATAATATTTTTCTTTTCTTTTCAGAAGAGTATGCCATAGGAAAAGTGGTCATCATAGAATATTTAAGAAATTCTTTCATTTAGTAATAAGTACCTATGCTATCATATCAACTAGGAGAAATATTTTTAAAGTACAAAGTTTTTTAAGAGTTAAGAACCATAATTATTTTTAATGAATGCTAAATATTTTTTTGAATTATGATGTGCGGATATTTAACCATTTCTTAGAAATAATTACTTCCTATTCTACCATAACCTTAATTTCCTTTCACTCATATCATTCCCTTGCCTAGCCGTTAAAATCGTCGCCACCAGTACCAATTCGGCACAATTCAAAGATGCCGCACAGCTATGACTAGTTCGGTGGAAGGAATTAGTGATGAGACAGAAGAGATGGGAGGAAGTTGGATCCCTATTTATAAAAAGCTCAGTTTTCTGGTGTTGCATGCATCTTTCATTGGACTGTTCATAACTGTTAGTAGCAATGCCGCTTGTTCATTGTGAACCATCATCCCTTACCAAGGTAGATTAGACTGCTGAGTTTCACAATATTCTTGCACTATTGCAAGACTCAGGCTTTCTTCCATTCCTACAGAAATTTAACGGGCACAATAGGAAGGTGGCACTACAATTCACACAAAGTTTTAAAAATGGCCGTGTAAAGATTGGACCCCTCAGATTTAAAGTCACGGAGAAATCGATAGTAGTAGCAACGGGTTTACAGAACACTGGTGTGCAGTACTTTAAAAATCATAAGCTCAAGAGGAAGCGCTAGCAGTGTTTCTTTCTTGATAAAGACATGAATGTGAAATGGAAGAAAGGATTTTTGCACAGTGCCCTGCTGGGACAATGGTGGGACCTCCTTTTTATTCTTTAGAAATTCGTGACTTGTGAGGAGAGGTACTCCCTCACCTTTGTATATCATTTCAGGATGCTGCAACATTTGAACCTAGCCTACATGTCCAATGGAGGATGGATTTTACTTACTTTTTTCTTAAGAGTTTAGAGAAGATGGCCAAGGGTGTACAGGGCGCACGGGCGGACCAAATCGATAAGGAATTGTATCATCATGGCCTAATCAAGATGTTGTTCCAGAAACAGTTGAAGACTAAAAATGAGACCTGGGAGACGTTGTTGGAACAACTAAAGGAAACGGAGAACCCCACCAGTACGAGCAAAGAACCGAGTAAGAGTGCAAAGAAAAGTCCCGAACTAGGAAATCAGCAGAAAAAATGGTCCCATCTCCAAAGAAACAGAAGACAGCGGGTACACCTGTCGAAGAATCTCCACCAGTACATGAACAGACCCCTGAGGAAGACGATTTGCTGTCAGTCCTTACAGACACAGCAAAATCTGTAGAAGTCAAAGATGATATATTGTTGGTCGATTTCCTTAAACAAAGCCGGAAAAAGGATGATGAACCTGATGCAGGTGTAGAACCACAGTATCCACAAGACATTGATTCCCCTCTTGCACCAGTGCAAGATGGACCAGAGCCAGAAGAGACGACATAGGAACCAGAAGAGTTAGCACAGAATAAGGAAGAGTCAGCACAGGAAAAGGAAGAATCAACACAAGAAGAAAAAGAACTGGCACAGGAAGAAGAAGAGCCTAAAGAGTTAGAAGACAAAGAAGAACCAGAAGTAATAGAAGGAGAAGAAGAAGAACCGAAAGAGTTAGAGGATGAAGAAGAGCCGAAAGAAGTGGAAGTAGAAGAAGAAGAGTTGGAGGAGAAAGAAGAAGAAGAAGAGCCGAAAGAGTTAGAAGAAGAAAAATAAATGGAGAAAGAAGAAGTGTTTACTAAAACTCCAAGGGATACTGAGGTCTCTAAAGAAAATACAACCCCTGCTGAGATAGAGAAGGAAGAAGATTCGGTAGCTTATGCTACTCCGATACTTGAGCTCGAGCTTCAAGTATAGAATTTAGAGCAGCTCGTAGTCAAAACACAGGAAGAAAAAGAAAAAAATAAGGAAGAGTTCACGACGGAGATCCAAAAGAAGAAAGGATAATTCAGGGTATAGAAGTACCATGCTTCACAATGTTTCATATGACTTAAAAAGGTGACGAAGAAATTTAAGAGCAGCAAAAAGAGGAAGTCTGAAACACTGCAAACTGATGATAGTATGTTAGAGCAGAAGTGAGCTGGAATGCTCAAAATTTTGAAGCTTTTTGCATAGGTAAAGAGTTGTGTGAGGACACACAATAGCTTAGGGATGGGAGAGTGTTAGCCCCATAATTTTCTCTCTTTTTCCTACTTTTACCTTCCTAAACCATAACCATTTACCCCTGTTTCACCTCCTTTATGCACCCTCATCCTGCACCAGTCCAAGCATGGTGACATATTTTGCACAAACCTTTATTCTTCATACCTTAATTCAATTTAGCATTTATTTAATATTTATTATATGATTTCTTACTTTTAATTTATCCTTTGTAACTTATCGATATCTCCAATGTTGTTTGGTGGTTAGAATGCTTATTGTGATTGATGATCCTAGTGCAGGATCGGATCCTGTACCATGACCAACACAACAGATCTTCATGATGGATCCGACCCTCTCGATCACCGCCTTAACTTAAGCAGTTTCCGCCACGAGAGCACATAATTCGAAGGTAGCCAGAGATTAGATCCACGAAGGGTGGGAGCTAAATATTGGTTATGGCCAGTTTTGTAAAACCGTTTTATTCTGAAGACCGAACAATCCAAATTCTGCATTTTGTTATGAAGTAGTTGAACGATTTGTTTCAGCCTTTGGCCAATAGATCTATATAATGTAATTTGTAAATAGGACTTGGTAGCGAAATTTTTAAGAGAATAGAGAAGATCAGAGAGGTGATAGTAGGTTGTTTTGTTATCGCCCAAATCTAGGCTGAATGTGTATCCACGCATGTATTTGCCTCAATGATCTAATAAAAAGGAATTTCGCCTCAGTTTCATGTATCATGTTTTTTATGGTTTGAAGATTAATTAAATTAAGTGTTCAGTAGCGTTTTTTCTTAAGAGGGAAACGCATTGGTTGGCTAGGGGCTAGCCAACCCAGCACGTTCTCCCCATTTCTTTCTTTCTGTAATTCATGTTTTATTGTCAAAGTGTGATTTATCTTTTAGCGCATAAATTCATGTCTGTGTGAAACAGACTTGTTGTGTGGAGTAAATATAATTTATTTTTCCTGCAATTTATTTTTTTTGCAAGTTATTTTCCTGCAATTTATCTTCCTGCAATTTACTTTCCTGCACTGATTTTGGATTGGCTTTCCCCGTCAAGTACAAGCAGGAGAAATCATCCTGCACCAGTGCACGTTGGTGTGACATTTCTTTTCTACAGTTTTGGTTGATTGGCTTTTTCGCCTGGTCCAAGAAGGAAACATACACCTGCACCATCACACGTTGATGTGTTACAACAAGTGTTTATTTACTTTCCGCAACTTTCTTTCATTGAATGATTATGAAAGGATAGAAGTTTATGTTTCTTTATTTCTACATTTTTTTAAATTCAAAAACATTTAATTTTCATATATGTAATCTTTTTTTACAGAAAAGTAACACTTGTGACAATTAAACAATCATTTTAGGAATCAAAAGCTAAGTGCGAAAAACTCTGATTTGGTGTAAGAACTAGTTTCTTGTCACAAGATTTGAGTGCTCTGAACCTTGAACAGTTCGAGCCCTTGCATGAAGTAGAAAAACTTTCAGTAAAGACATAGTTTATACCTTCTACATAAAACTATGATCCTGCACTAGTGCAGGATAGATTAATGCAAGAAGGAAATCTCTAAGGAAGAAGAGTTAAGGGCCCATCTAACAAGACTGCTAAAGTGCCTCCACTGAAGAGGAGCACACTCTTAATAGTTAAGCATAATCAGCCAGAGTGATTTCCTTTTTATCTTTGATCTCCTTTTCGCAAATGCATTCTTTCTTGTTTCAATCTTAGATTATTTTTGATGACTCAAGTTATCTTTTTCTCGTCTTGATTTAATTTTGCAATATTTCCTTCAAAGAAAGTAGGGATTTATATCAAAGAGATTCATACCATCTCTGGCATTTCCTGTGCTTCATCTCTAAGTTTATGAATCCTCCAGGTTGACAATTAAGTGTTGAGGAGTTTGATTAAGTGTAATTCCTACACCCAACAGTTCCATATAGGGAACAATACTTTTTGAGATTTTTTGCTGTTCCCTTTTGGGAACAACACTTTTCTGCGTTTTTAATGTTCCCTTTTGGGAACAACACTTTTTGCATTTTTGTTGTTCCTTTTTGGGAACAACAATTTTCTGCGTTTTTGCTGTTCCCTTTTGGGAGCAACACTTTTTGTATTTTTGTTTGTTCCCTTTTGGGAACAACACTTTTCTGTGTTTTTTCTATTCCCTTTTGGGAACATAACTTTTTGCATTTTTGTTGTTCCCTTTTGGGAACAACAATTTTCTGCGTTTTTACTGTTCCCTTTTGGGAACAACACTTTTCTACGTTTTTTCTATTCCATTTTGGGAACAACACTTTTTTCATTTTTGTTGTCCCCTTTTGGGAACAACACTTTTCTACATTTTTTCTATTCCCTTTTGGGAACAACACTTTTGTGTGTTTACTGTTTCAACTTTGGAACAACACTTTTTGTTTTTTTTGTTCAAACTTTTGAACAACACCTTTTTCTCTTAGCGTATCTTGTTGTTCCCACTTTTGAATAGCTGTTGTTCCATCTTTGAAACAACATTTTTGCTTCTTCTAAGTTTTGTGTTTTGTGAATAGCACTTCCTTCCTCTTGTGGGATTATTCCTAGCTCATCTTAGCCCCATCTTTCTGATTCCCTTTCATGACATGAATTACAATACTTCTATGAGGACAAGAATTATGGATTCTATTGAAGAAGGTGAATATCATTAACATTATGATCTTTAATAGGACAGCTTCTAGATGAGAGATTCTTTTTAAGAAAAGGGACATAGTTATTTATATACTACTTTACTGCATCATTTTCTGTTGTACATGATATTGATTGATCATCTTAATACCATGTTGGTTCCACCCTTCTTGGTTATAATCTTCTTTGTCTGTAATAAATGAGATTATGGGTATATTTTTTTCTATTGACATGTTCAACTTCTTCCACCATCCCTACTCTTAAGGAGTACTCAGCCTCCCTCTTTTTATCATAAAACTGTGTAATCACAACAAAATTTTGTTTGCAAATGGAGGATAGGATTTCTCATTATGAGCTAGCCTACCATGTTCATAAGGCTGTAATGAAGTGACATTCCTGATATGGCCACCACACCAGGGTTATGATCCATTAGATAGCGAAAATATCCTTGGAACAGGAGGTCTCATCATGAGCCGGCCTGGTCACTTTTGCTACATCCCAGTGAATGGCAGTGTGGTTATCTGGTTACCATGCCAGCACACTAATCTCTTCTATAGAACAACACTGGAACTCTCCATTTATAAATTGAGGATCCTAGCTCATACGGGTTAAAAAGAAACCCTGCCGAGGCTATGGATGCCTACTGGCAGCAGAGGATCTTCTTACGATATTGAAGTTATATCTTATCGTCAATTATTACTATAATACCCTTTCCTTATTCTTTTTTTATCGAAGAAGTTATTACCTTAATTTTTCTCTGTTTTGAACCTTTTACGCATGAGAAATTGTTTTCCGATCAATCACATCATTTTTGGCTAGAATACTGTCAGAAAAGCATCTTTTTGGCATATTGTTGTGCTTTTCTTTTTCACATAACTTATCATCAATCCAAAGCATCCTATCTCTTATTCATAACTATATTTACACACTCCTCTCTCATTATAACCATACCTCTTGCCATCCTATCATTGATATGTGTACTCTTCTTTATTTACTGCCGTATTGAGCATTCCCTTGCCTTGCCGTCAGCACAACACCTTTCATATGCTTTATGGTCATGGAATCCATTTTCCAATTGGATGGGGGGAATGTATGCATTACATGATAACATGCGATATAATTACTGAACTCTGCCATAACTTGATGATTTGAAAAAATATTAGTACTGCATTTATACAAAAGTTTTTCTAATTAAAATTTTTGCATGCGTCTTATTTGTTGCTATTCAAAACTAAAACTGTGGATTTAAGAAATTTGCATGAAAAATAGTGACTTGTTACAGGAGAACAACAAGTATGGGGGGAATTATATTCACAGCAAGGCCACACTATTGTCCCAAACAATAGAGGCTCGCGCAACTTGCGAACGCGCACAATTGTTCAGACATGACGTGCTTGCATGGCTTCCACATTTTGAATCACTTTCAGTATCCGCTCGGCCTACATCAACTTCAAAAAATGCCAGTCCATACATGTTATTCCGCATTTTTTTGGAGGTAAAACTTGAGGTAAAATAGCATAATTTTTTGATTTATTACGAATTTAGGAGAATTTCATGAAAAATCCATTGAGCATTATTTATCATCATTCATTCCACATCTTTACGACTTCCCATTCTTCAAAGACAAAATCTTTCAGTTTGGGGGAGTGTTCCTTTCATTTATTTATTTATTATGACGATCTTATTCATTCTCAACACCTCCCTTCTTCCATGTTGTTTTACACCAAGCATAGATTTCAACAGATTGTAGCAACCACCTCTATTCGTTTTCTAGCATTGCATGAGGGAATGCTAATTATTTAGTTTGTGGGGCATTGCTACACATGATGGATGTTTTCTACTTTCTTTCTCATTTAAGGCATACAATTTCATTTTTATACAGTGCAGAAATTGATTTGCATATATCTTTAAAACTATGAACTGAATTCTTGTGATTTCTCAATAACAAAGAGGTATCATTAAAATATACAAACCCAGATAATTTCATGCTAAATTAGTTCATAAAATTTCGAAAATCATGCACTATCACCTACAGCCATTTTGTTTATATCTCATAATCCGTACATCAAAACGATCTGATTTTTGGATCATAGAAGCATTAATATAGTAGAAATCTAGTTTTTGAGAAAATGGTTAATGAATTTTGTTGTTACTTATATCATATTTTGTTGCAACTTCATATACATATAGTTGAACGTCAAATGTAAAAATTGTTACGCCTTCATCAAGATTGCTAAAATTGAATATTCATTATTTGAGGAAGAATTCATTTGGTCCATCCATTTCATGAGTTGGGATGAACAATTATTGTATTATTGCTTGGTTAATAAAGAGGCTTTGCGTTGCATGAGGACATGCAATATATTCAGTTTGGGGGTATGTTGGGCCACTAGTTTGTCATTATTATTATAACTTTTTAACACCTATTTCATCCATTTTTACCATTCTTTATCACGTCATTTATCATGGTTTATCATATAATTCCATTTTATAATTATTTATGATCTTATGGATAAATATTATATCTTCTCCTTTATTTTTAATAAATTGATGATTATTATGCATGATTTTACCAGTGATGGTTTATTAATAAATTTTTTGTAACATCACTCACCATTTTACCCTCCAAGATATTTTCCAAATTGCAGATTTGATCTCTAGCTCATCATTAAATATTTCAACTTAGAAATCTGCTGGAATAAGAAGTGACAGTTTTGCATTGGACGTTTTGGGCAAATGGAGAAGAATCTGGAAAATCTGAAACATGGGTTTTGTCTAGAAAGAACCAAATTAATTTTTCAATGAGTAGTTTTCCCAAATTCAGTTCGTATTAAGAGAAACGGAAGGTTTTTTGGAGACGATTTTCTTAGATTTGCTGTTGTAGCCATTCTCCAAATTATCTCAGTTGCAATACCAAATTCGACCTGTTCCTATTGAATGTTGATGGAAAGATATTTCAGATATGATCTTGCTGATCAATTTGTTGTGAAAAATCCAATTTTGTTATGGGAATAATTTTTTAATCATCTTTGTTGTAACTTCTCTCTGCTCTCTATGTATTTAAATGAAAAACAGAGATCAAAGACAAAGACTATTATGGGATTATTAGATTAGAGATAGATAGGATAGGATAGGAGGAGAGGGAATAATGGAGAGATTTAGCTTTTCACAGGGGACCTCAATTGTAATTTCAATATACATAATGTTATTCTGAAGGAGATCATATTGTAATGACAAGTGAATTTGATGATTAATATATAACTTGCATTGTTGTTCATCTAGATATTCTGAAGTAGCTCGGTAGTATTCTTTGGTGGCTAGGGCTTGATCTCTGGAAGATCTTACTGCTATTCCCTATTTGATACTTTTCCATTTCCCATAAGTTCATTCTGTTTTATATCTTTGCATTTCCTGCGAGTTTATTCTGTTTGATATCTTCTGATTTCCTATGAGTTTACATTGCAGTTAGTTTACTTTCCTTTATTTTTATCTCATGTACTTTGCAACTTTGTCATTTGATTTCATTTATGCTCACTACAGATTGAATTAATTATCAGTTAAGACATTGATACCCATTGGTTACAATAAGAGTATGATTAGGATAGATCCAGCTAGAAGAGCTTGGTTATTACTACTATGCTCTCGGTTGGTGTTATTCTCAATTGAATTGCTTGCTTAAGATTGGATTATGGTTTTTCTCAACATTAAGTCTCGATCCTTAGATGTATTATTTCCTTTAAAAGTTGCAGCTTGAGATTTATGATCCGCTTACTCTTGTATTGAATTTAATATATTATCTTAAATCATTACTCTCTAGGTTTATATCTTGCACATATTATGTACACTCTTGAAACAAAAAGACTTATCCAGGTTGATAATTAATGTGAGGCAATTAGGAGTTTTAAAAGACACCTTTTAGCGCCCAACATCCTTAGCAAGGAAATGCGACGGAAAAGCTCCGGTGAGACATCGAGTAATGGTTTGAGTGCAGAGTCTAGGGGAAGAAAAATGGAAAGAGGAAAGAGCTCAGGATATCACAGTAAATAAAGGAAATGTAGATCCAAGTCTAGATCAGAGATAGTGTGCTAGAAATGCAGAAAGAAAGGATACCTAAAGAAATACTGTAGATCTCGAAGGGGAAAAGAAGGAGACGCATAGCAAGAAAACAATCATGAAGATGTGACAGGTGACGTGTTAGAAGATGCCTTGATTCTTTCTTTTGAAAATGTTATTGATTCTTGGGTTGTAGATTCAGGGGCCTCATTCCATGCCACACCTGATAAGAAATATTTTCATGACTATGTTCAAGGAGATTTTGGACAAGTCTGTTTGGGTGATGATAAACCATGTAAAATTTTTGGAATGGGTAAGGTTCTTGTAAAACAACAGAATGGAAACCAATGGATACTAAAGGAGGTAAGGCATGTTCCAGATCTGAAGAAAAATTTGATTTCAACAGGGCAGTTAGGCAGTGAAGGTTGTGTGACAACTTTCATAGATAAAATATGGAAGGTCGCCAAAGGAGCCCTGGTAATAGCAAAAGGCGAAAAGGTTGGTACATTGTATTTATGCAATGCTATTTCTAAATTTGTTAATGATTTAACTTCCAAAGGAGAAGATGCAGCATTATGGCATCATAGGCTCGGACACATGAGTGAGAAGGGGATGAAGATTTTTCACTCAAGAAATTTGTTGCCGGGTTTGAAGAATGTTGATTTGGATTTCTGTGAGAATTGCATTTATGGAAAACAGAAGAGAGTTAGATTTCTCAGAGTCGCAAAAGAAAATAAGAGCGAAAAATTAGAGCTTTTGCATACAGATGTATGGGGACCTGCACAAGTATCATCTCTTAATGGCTCTTGTTTTTATGTTACTTTTATTGATGATGCAACTAGAAAAACTTGTATTTATTTTATTCAGAATAAATCTGATGTATTTGATACTTTCAAGAAATGGAAAGATTTGGTTGAGATTGAGACAAGAAATAAGTTGAAGTGTCTCAGATTAGATAATGGAGGTGAATATTGCAGCAAAGAGTTTGATAGGTACTGTTCAGAGCATGGAATTCACAAAGAGAAGACAATTCCAAGAACACTACAAGAAAATGGTGTGTCAGAAAGGATGAACAGAACAATCATGGAGCCTGCAAGGTGCATGAGATTGCATGCAGGATTGCCTTTACAATTTTGGGCATATGCTATAGATACTACTATTTATCTAATAAACAAAGGGCCTTCAAGTTCCTTGGATGGTGGTATTCCAAAGGAAGCATGGACAGGTAAAAAGGTAAACTACTCTTTTTTAAAGCCTTTTGGTTGTGAGGCCTTTGTCCATATTAATAAATAAAATAGAACAAATCTTGAGGACAAATCAAAGAAATGTACCTTTATTAGATATGGTGTTAAGGATTTTGGTTATCACTTATATGATTATGAAAATCACAAAATCATTAGGAGCAGAGATGTAATATTCAATGAAAAGGTATTGTATAAGAATCAATTGCAGGAAAAGAAACAAGAAAAAGAAAACAAAGAATACACAGTTCTTGATGAGATCACAGAAAATGTAAAGGTGCCTGAAAATAATAATAATCAAGAGCCACAACAACAGCAACCACCACAACAACAAAAAGCACCTCAAACACCTGAAAGTGGTGTTAGAAGATCTACCAAGATAAGTAGACCCCCTAAACGATACTCTCCTTCATTATATTATTTATTGTTGACTAATTCTAATGAAACTGAATGTTATGAAGAAGAAATGCAGGTTGAAAGAAGGAAGAAGTGGGAGCTAGCCATGGAAGAAGAGATGGACTCCTTAATGCATAACCAGACTTGGGACTTAGTCAGGTTGCCTACAGGTAAAACTACATTGTAGAATAAATGGGTTTACAGGCTGAAGGAAGAAGATGGAGGAAAATAGAGGTACAAAGCTAGACTTGTGGTGAAAGGGTTTGCATAGAAGAAAGGTGTTGATTTTGATGAAATATTTTCTCCTGTTGTTAAGATGACTTCAATCAGAACTATTTTAATTCTTGTAGCTGCGGAAGATTTACATCTTGAACAACTAGATGTAAAGACAACATTTCTCCATGGAGATTTGGAGGAAGAGATCTATATGTAGCAACCAGAAGGTTATGAGGTCAAAGGGAAAGAAAAATTAGTGTGCAGGTTAAATAAGAGCTTGTATGGCTTAAAATAGGCTCCAAGGCAGTGGTATCTAAAATTTGACAAGTTTATGTCTGAACAAGGTTATACTAGATGTCACTCTAATCATTGTGTTTATCTAAAAAATAAAAATGATGGAAACTATATTATATTGTTATTGTATGTAGATGACATGCTTGTTGCAGGGTCTAACATGGAGGAAATAAATGTTCTCTAAAGAAAATTGGAAAATTCCTTTGCAATGAAGGATTGAGGAGCTGAAAAACAAATCCTTGGTATGAGAATAACTAGAGATAGGAAAAATTGCAAATTAACACTATCTCAGAATGGGTACATAAAAAAGGTGTTGAAAAGATTTAATATGAATAATGAAAAACTAGTTAGTACACTTTTTTCTAGCCATTTCAAACTTAGTAAGGAGATGTGCCCCAAGACCCAAGAAGAAATGGACTATATGTCTAAAGTTCCATATGCATTAGTAGTTGGAAGCTTAATGTATGAAATGGTATGCACAAGGCCTGATATTGCACATGCAGTGGGAGTTGTAAGTGGGTACATGAACAATCCAGGAAAAGAACATTGGATGGTAGTAAAATGGATTCTCAGATATTTGAGAGGTACCACAAATCAAGAATTATGCTTTGGTGGTTCAAACATTGGTCTACAGGGATATGTTGAGGCAGATATGGTAGGTGACAGGGATAACAAAAAGAGCACTACAGGATATGTATTTACTGTAGGTGGAACAACTATTAGTTGGGTTTCAAAAAATCCAAAGTGTTGTTGCACTTTCAACAACAGAAGCGTAATATGTTGCTGCTACAGAGGCTAGTAAGGAAATGATTTGGTTACAAAGGTTTATGGATGAATTGGGTAAGAAGCATGATATGGGCATGTTATAAAGTGATAGCCAAAGTTCCATTAATATTGCAAATAACTCAGCATTTCATTCCAGGACTAAACACATACGAGTCAAGTACCATTTCATATGGTCAATATTGGAAGATGGACAGTTGAAGCTAGAAAAGATACACACTAGCCGGAATCCTGCAGATATGCTAACAAAAGTTGTAACCATGGAGAAACTGAGAATATGCTCAGTTTCAATTGGTCTTCAAGGATGACGATGAAGATGAGAAATAGCTAGGTCCAAAGAGGATTCATTGTCTAGAAAATGAAGCAGTGGTGGAGTTGCTACAATCAGTCTCCAAGTGGGTGATTGTTGGGTGTGGAGCCTGATTATCTTGTTTATTTTGTATCACAGCATTGGACCCATGTACCTTAATAGGGGCGGCAGTGCCGCTCGTAATTAAATGCTGCCTGGGGGGTCCAAGGGGGTGGCTACGACTTTTTGGACCCCCCCCTTGGTAGGTGGTTTTGGGGGCAGCGCCTCCGAAGCTAAAAACAGATGTAAAATTGCCTTGTAAAAGTATAATAATTTCAAGTCAATCTGGGTCGTTCAATAGGCGGATGATCTAATGGTAAAATTTATTTTTAGTTTAGGGTTTTTTGCCCTAGAAGGAAACCACTCACTTTTATGAGGGTATTTTATTGCAGCTGTGTATGGTATGTGTATTCTCGGAGCGAGAAACAGATAGGGAGACTGTGAGAGAGAATAGAGGATATTACAGTGGATCTGCTATAGGTTGTGTCTCTTCATTATGCTGGATAATAGAAAGGAAGGACTGGCTGTTCAGGGTGGAAATAGCCCAAACTGGGTGAACCACATATATCTATGTCTCTCTGGTTTTATGTGTTTTGTGTGCTTTTGTTTTCCACATATTTTATGTGTTTCATTGCTCTGTAATATATAATTTTCTAACAGAATCATATTCAGCTCGTTGTTCTGGAAATTTCTAGTGCACGAAGCTTCTCCTCCATTTGAGGAAACACTACCACAATAGGTTCAACATGATTTTTCCTGTCAAAAATTGTGCTGGGAGTGCTAGGTCAAAGTGTCACAACATGCCATCAGTATGGGCAGGAAACTAGAAAAGAGCGATGACCTATAAATTCAGTTTTTAAGTTAAGCTTCTTCAAAAAATATTCAAGGAGAAATATTCATTAGTCTTCAAGGGATATCTTGATGTATTCTTCATGGTGGATACAATGCACAATTGTCATCTTAGGGCACTTCAGGATGAGGGATGGGAAGTGAAAAGAGTGAAAAATTACTGCGTAACAGATGCCCCCTAAAGCTGAATGCAGAACAAGGAGTGATGGGTGAGATACTTTACGAACCAAGGAAAGGATTCAAAATACTTCTAGGAGACCTACCAATAAAAAAAAATACAATATATGACATCTCTAATATAACCATTCTTAATAAAACATCTCTGAATATGCATCAAATAACACATAAACTCATGACATGGTCGCAACCATCCGTCTGAAATAGATCATGGAAGTGGATCCATGGTATGGTCGCAACCATTCGTATAGAAAGGATCATGTGTACAATAATGAATACTCAATAACTCCACATAGCCTGATAGAAACAGATGTTATCCATGGTCTTCATCTTTATCTCGATCTAGCCATTGTACCAATCTAAAAATGCGAATAGACATGCTAATGTAAAACATGGTAGAAACCACCTGATTACCGGTCAATGATGTAAACCATTAACATGCACGAGAGAAAAAACCAATAACGATGATTTCCCTCAAGGTATAAGAAAAAAATATGCAAGTGTGAGTGAATGAGTTGAAGTTGAACATGTCAGCCACCTATAAATTTTTTGTCAAGCAAACAGGTGGCTAAATATTTTTCTGAGCCTTCAAGAAATAAATTTCCTATGAAAATTTATCATTATTGAAGCCTCTGTGTGCCCTCTACCTTTGAAAATATATTCGTTGCTATTTCCATCAAAAAATCCTCATTGTCTGTGAAACAATTATGCTCAGAAAAGCCTACATCTGCTCCCTGGTATCCCTACAAATTCCCCATTTTAACCCCTTTTTTCCCCTTCTCAAATTTCCCCTTTGACCTCCAAAATCCCTTCCTAAGTCTTTAAACCATCTAATTCCCCTTTGAAAACCATGTGAAACCCATCCATTTGATTTTAAATCCCCTCTTTTCCCTTACCGAAACCTCTATTCAGCCTTAAAAAACTCTGGTTTTAGGCCTAAAACCCACTTTTTACCATACAATAGGCCTAAGCCCCTTGCGGCTAAGACCCAGCTCCTTCTCCACATGTAATCGATGCTAATACCAAGCGTTGAGGCGTAAAGACCTTGTCGCAATCGAAAGATTTCTCGGGAGCGCATTTCCTTTGTTAATGAAAAATTTCGATGCAAGAGAAAATTTCTTCTATGGAACACGGGAGCAATATCCATCGTTGATATATGTAAGATCTAACGGCCAATGTAGACTTCGCACTATGTCACGCCTCATTCCTTTATTACCCTTCAATGGCTATCTCCACTGTTGATCCGTAAACGATCCGACGGTCAAGTGCCAATCGCATAATTGTGCATCAGAAGATTTTAAAGCACCACCCTCTGTCTTCCCTAATTGGTTGATCCCCGATTGTATCCTGGCCATTGAATCCACCAAAACCAACAGCCAGGATTCAATCTCACTCCGCCCTCACATCCACGATTGGCCATCCTTGATCCAATCGCAACCATCGATCTTTCGCTGATCCGACGGTCCATATGTAATTGCAACATCATACCATCGGAGTTTTTACCCTCCATCGCTTGCCCTCCGATTGGATCGCAGCCGTCCATTCCATTCGATCCGACAGTCCTCCTTTATCTCGCTCATTCCCTTAGCCCTTTGGCCTTTGCCTCATCTTTAAATCTCTGTCGTTGATCCCCTAGGATCCAACGGTTAGGATTCCTCTCGACCATTAAACAACCCCTCCGCCTTTGTTTCCCCTCTTTCAATCTCATCCGTTCATTCTGCTGATCGGACGAACCACATTTAAACCACCATTGACTTTTTCCCCCATTACTGACTATGCAACTATCCATATCGCACTCTATCCATCGCTGTTAGATCTCACAGTCCCTGATCCGACGAACAACATCCATATTGTGTAACTTTGGCGTCTGAGCTTTAACAGTTTGAAATCACGCGATATGGGTGGTTTTATTTTTCCACGTGTCAAGCGGCAGGCCATATCGTGTGATTTTTGGAAAAAATCAAAACCATCCTTTTTCTGTGCGAAAAAAATGGTTTTCTCCATAACACCACTTCCTTTTTATCTGCCTCTTAAGGTCCATCAGAAGATCTTGACCATCGAACTATACAGATCTACGGTCCTCATTACATTGCACATTCCATTCATAGTTCTTTCATCGCGCTACCACATAATTTCATCGGGTCATCTCAGCCGTTGATCTCCTCCTGAGATCTAATGGTCCATATTCAATTTCCCTCTGCCCATGCCAGGTCCAACCATTCACGCCCGATTTCATTCATTTTATGTTTTTTTCTTTGTAATCCACCTGAAGGTAAAACTTTAGTGTTTACACTAAAGGTTTATTTATATTGCCTAACCTTCTAAAGTAAACCCCATCAGTTAATCACCATCGTCGATCACCTCCATCTAACCTAATCAGACGATTCAAAAGCTTTTCTTCACAAGACCTCCCTCAGACCATTTTCTCCCCATTACGCTACATTCGTCACCATTTCCTCCACTAAAGCCACTGATTCCATTGTTGCGCTGCCATTCCCACGATCCTCCACAACATCCACCACCACTCCTGCACGGATATTCTTAACATATTTGTGTGTTTTGTAGGGTTACAGGTGGTGAAAACTTCCATTGCTCACAATCACTTTCATAGTGACACAGAGCGTAGAGAAGGCCATTTTCAAAGCCAGAGATTGCAAAGTGAATGCCTGGGAAGGTGTTTGAACGAAATATTCCATTAAAGACTAGCGTTTAACTCTATAAAATCATCCAGCGCCATTAAAAATCCATTTCCACAGACAGAGACCGTCACAAAAGCGGCGAAGAGTATCAGTAAAGAATTAAGGAGGTATAATGCCCATTATTGAAGATTTTAAGCTTTAATTCAGTGTTTAAAGGGAAAATGTACCATATTGAAGACCTTGTGATTAACACAGAATTCCTAATGAGGTCTAAAGCTCAGAAAACAATCTTATTAGTTGTCACACATCATCATAAGGTTCTTTCCCATGAAGGACAAGTTCCCATATTGTTTTTTATTCTAAATCGAGCTCCACAGAAGATCTACACCCCTAAAGAAGGTCCTACTACTGCCAGAGAATTTGTTGTGTAGTATGGTAGACCTAAAAGTCATTTATCTACTTTTTTCTATTCACCAGAGTACTATAGAGTACTATAGCCAGAAATTACATCAAAGAACATACCTGGAGTTAATATCAGTCTGTCGAAGACCACTCTTTCATCTAAAAAGTACTGAAGATAAATGCATATATATTAAGACAGAATGGGCCTCAAGCCCTCTTCTTCTTCCTCTGTTTTAATGTTTCATCTACCTCCTGTACCTCTCTTTCAGCTATAAGAACTCAAGAAAAACGCATTGTAAAATTGGTTGTTGATCAGATATCTGTGAATTGTAAGCTGTTTCTCTTGAGATATAGTTCTGTGTGTAAAGTTGTAAAATAGGCTGAGGAGATGATTTCAGACTGAATATCAAGCTATTGGACATGTTGTATATGATTGGTATTGCTCTTTAATATGACAAGCACATTTCTTTGGATCCTGATTTAATGCAGCGGTGATGTGTTCTACCTTTGTCTCTATTTTCCTTCTGTAATTCATTACACTTCATTTCTCTGGTAAGAATCAGAAATATCGCTTAGGATATACCCTCGCATGGTACCCTAATGCTTCCTACTCTTCTTATCTTTAATTTTTTCTACTTTTTTTGCTATCTGAGAACTAATTCAAGATAATTTAACCAGTGTAGTAGTTGTTATTCACTGCTAACTGATGTATGAATCTATGAATCTATTCTTACATGTTCTTGTCGGGTTTTAATTGGAAGAATTGGGATACTGGGAGTTTAGAGTGTTGATTCTGTCTCACTAGGGTCTTTTTCAATCAGTTGAACCTTTCTAAGTTCCCTTAAGTTGAATTTCGAAGCATTGAAAGTTCAAAGCCTTTCTCTGATCTCAGGCTTCACCTTTGTGTTTAAATCTTAAGTGTTTCTTGTTGTCTAAAGAGTTAGCCTTTAGGGGTTGGATCATAGGTTTTTAATGGCATGCCCTATCCCTAGATCTACTTCCTGAGTGGTCACCTTGGAGTTTTCCTTGTCATTCACCTTCTTTCCTTACCATTTCATACCACACTATCATCTTTAAGATCCTCTATTTTAGATGACTAGCCCAATTGAAAGCCTTGGATACTGAATAGAAATTAAACCCTTTTATGACTCCATTGCCCAATGGTATCGAGTTTTCTATGAAGTGTCTTTCCTTTTCCTAAAATCCTCTTTTCTCACCCTTTGTCTTATATTGAACCCTTCCTTCATGTTTCCCAACAAGCAAACAAACACACAAAACAATAACCCATGTGCCTATAACTAGCCTAATATCTTAGAACTGAGCTTCAAAGACATATAACTTTTCCTTTATAGAGAGATCCCTCTCTGGACCTAGGAGGGCTAGATGCCGAGGTCCCAAAGTGGTTTTGATGTTGTCTTATCTTTTGGTAGAGCCAAACCTGCCAAAGCATAGGAACCCCAAAATAATGGCGACTCCACTGGGGAGCTTTGAGTAAAACACACCTTTAAACACTTCTAAGAAACTCAAAGAAGACCATATTAGCCTCATTTTGGTGGGTAATCACTGTGGTGGACAATAAACTTCTTGAAACATTATAAACCTCCCACCTAGAGACTCCATAGTTCCTTAATGATTAAAGACTCCACTGGTGATCAGTAGGCCTGCTGATTATCTTAGTTTTCATAAGACTCCAATGGAAGACCAGATTGCATTACAACATCAGCCATATTAGAAGTAACAAGTAGGATTAAGCTTCTTCGTTTGAAGACAAACATACTAGATTCAAGAATAGTCTATACAAGAGCTTATCCTAACCCAAACTCACCTGAAATAGTTGACAACCCTGAGAACATTCTTAGGAAATCTCCCACCCATAGAAATTAAACTATTATCAAACACATATATAGAGCTAACTCTGCCCCTGAAATTTTTTTAGCTCTATCAGACACTCATTTTGACTTAGACTCACAAAACGATTTACCAAGAACTAAGTCATTCAGTGCTCTAGACCAGTCAGACGTTGAGTTTCCTGTTTCACCATCTCACAGTGGTCAAAACATTAGGGACAGAGATACCCCTCCATCTACACCTCCCGATATCCATTTCATTCAAAACTTTGGGCTCTATCACCCTAAATCAGCTCAACAGAGTGTTGTTAGTCCTAGTATTCCTGTCATCCACATGTCTGCTGCTCAAGCCAATCCTTTATCTCCTCAAAACACCATTATGGCAGCCTAGTATGCACCTCTGGTGTTACCACAGCCTTTAGTGCCTTTACCCAATGATTATCAGTCAAAAATCCCACATTTCACTGCAAAAGAGTGTACAACAGCTCAACACCATGTAGATAGGATGGATGATTCCTTTGACTATATGAAGATAGATGATGAGAATATTTGCCCAGAGTTTAGGAGGAGATGTGAAGAAGTGGTTTAAAGGCCTACCTCCTAATAGTATCCATGATCTTCCCTCTTTATATCAAACTTTTATAAAAAAATGGGAAGTCAAGACCAACCCTCTCCAAATCTTAGCAGAATACAAGAATATTAAAAGAAATGTAGGAGAGAGTGTCCATGACTATTCTACAAGGTTTAATAGTGTTTACAATGCTCTTCCTCCACACATGAAACCTCCCCAAGGAATGGCTTTAGTGAAATATCCTGAAGGATTTGATGCTGACATGGCCTACTAGCTTAGGGAGAGAGATTAAAACACATTGGAAGATATGCAAAAAGGAGCAGTGAGTGTAGAAGCTAACCTAATTGAAAAAAGAGCCAGAATGAGGTCTGAGAAAAGGGTAACATATAGGGATGACACTTATGCTTCCACATCTGATCCCAAATATGATAGTCTAGCCAAAAACATGGAAAGGCTAGCGAAAATGATGGAGAAAATGGTTTTCACAGTCAGTAATCAGAACATAAACCAAAATCAAAACCAGAACCAGAACTTTAGGAGAAAAAATCCACCAAACAGACAGAGAGACTATGATCAACAATTCATACCCCCATTTCAAGAGAATTTCCTTAATGAGGATGAGGGGATAATAGAAGATTCCGAGGGAACCACAATAAACATGGTGGAAATAGACAACTCAATCCACAACTGTTCCACAAAAGACAATTAGACCTCACACTCACATTGGGATGAGGAAAGGTTAGAATCTAAGGATTATAGGTTGGGATTTGAAAATTCCATCATGCAGGTTAGAGAACAGTATGAACTTAGAAGCAAAAAGAGCTTAGACACTTCCAAACCCAAAGCTTCTGAGATTACCATTAAGAAAAGGTATGACAAAAATCCTAAAGCAAATACTGAAAGCAACAAATTAGCAGCTGAGAGTTCTGGGATGAACAAAGAAAAACACAGCCAAAATACTGATGAACAAATTCAACAAACTAGTAGCACTAGCACTGCAGCTAATGCTCCTGATAAAACAGCTACAAATACTATACATAGTGAGAATCAGCGCCCTGATTCTGCCACTAAAGTAGTGGCTAACAAAATAGAGTTGAGTCTTACAAAGAGTCAATCTCCCTTCAATTTCATGAGTGATATTTCCAAAATTAAAATTTCTGTTCCACTCTCTGAGCTGGCCACTCAAGATGTATATAAAGGCCAAATTTGGAAAGCTTTAATTCTAGGTGAGAACAGTGACACTGTCAATCTAAGTGATGATCAACCAGCCCTTTTTTTTGGTCCAAAGATAGAAGGGAAGTTTCAGGAAGGGGTAGTACCTCCTTTTTATATCAGCCTCAATATCCATGACAAGATCCTTCACAACGTGATGCACGACTCTGGGGCATCACACAACCTAATGCCTAAGGTAATTATGGAGAAGTTAGGCCTAGAGATAACCCAAACCTATAAGGATTTTTATTCATTAAGACTCTAGAAGAGTAAAGTGCCTTGGCCTAATCAAAGATATCTGTGTGAACCTGACCCAGATTCCAGCCAAATGCATGGTTATGGATGTTGTGGTGGTAGATGTGCCACCTAAGTATGGCATGTTACTATGAAGGTCATGGGGAGCCAAGCTGCAAGGTAAAATGCAGATGGATGGGTCATATGCCACAATCCCTGTCTTTAGCTAGCTTAGGAGACTGTATAGAGAGGCACAAATGAAGTTCATGGTTAGTAGCCCTGAGAAACTTGAAAATTCACCTCTGTAATCTGTACACACAGATCTAGATTCCTTTATCCTTTGCAATGATGAATCCATATACAAGCCAGAGCTAGAAGACAGAGAGGAAAACAATAGGGTAGAGCCCATATATTTTAACATAATGGCCACTCTAGACATAGAAGAAAATGAGGAAGAAAACTTTGGATAGTGCACTGAATCTGAAACTCAGAGTGAACAGGAACAAGACTACAAACAGTCGACTGGTCATCTCTCTGAACACCATACACATCATGAAGAAAAAAACACTCCACACCATGGTGTAGACCCCATATTACAACATAACAGTGAAACTAATGTCAGGGAGGAAAATAAGGATAAACTTGAAAACGATCCTTTATGGAGAATGAATTTCGATGGGTCTTGCACTAGAAAGAATGCAGGAGCGAGAGTGTGGTTACATAACACTGAGAGTGACTATGCTGAGAGTCATGCCTTCAGACTAGACTTTAAATGTACAAAAAATATCGCAGAGTATGAGGCTCTCATCCTAGGCTTGAATCTATTGAAAAAACTAGGAGCCCGAAGGATAGCTATACATGGAGACTCTGAGTTAATCATAAAACAAGTGAACGGAGAGTATACGGTGAAGCACCCTAGATTGAGAGCATACAGAAATGATGCTATGGATTTACTGAAAACCTTTGTAGAGTATGAACTAGTGTTTGTTCCTAGGAGTCAGAACATTGTTGCAAATGGATTAGCCTACATAGCTAGTTCATATCATAAATCTCCTAGTGACAAAAAAATCATCATTCAGACGAAATATAGGCCTAAAGTGCCAGATAATGAGAAATATTGGCAAGTATTTGAGGGCGATAAGAAGATAGAGGATTTCCTAGTTGGCAGGAATGAGTTTGAATTCTCTGATTCAGACTCTAAATCCGATGAAAGCTTCCTGAGTGAAGAGCCCCCCAATGAAGAAAAATCACCCCATAACATAGAAATAAACATGTTGACTAAAGAACTTGGAACTCAAACTAAGGAGTATAAGAACGTAGAAAAAGAGGAAATAGAGGTGTTGCAGTCAAAAGATAAGAATATACCTAGAGGACTGGCACCTTCAGAGGACCTTTTTTATTTTAATGACTTAGCGAGGAAACCCACTATAGAACACTCAGATTCTGACATCGAGGAATGCAACATAGGCACCAAGGATAAGCCTAAGATGATTAAATTGGCTAAGTCCTTGCCAGCAGACATGAAAAAGAAATATATTGACTTATTTAAAGAGTTCATCGATGTGTTTGCCTGGGGATATGAGGACTTAAAGGCCTATGATATGAATATTATCCAGCACAAGATCCCTTTGAAAGAAAACCAAAAACCCTTCAGACATAAACTTCGTAGAATTCACCCAAAACAACTACCTCTAGTTGAAAAGGAAATCAAGAAGATGTACGAGGCAGGAATTATAGTGCCTGTGAGGTTCTCTGATTGGTTTTCCAACCTTGTAGCTGTGAGAAAGAAGATAGGTGAGATTAGACTGTGCATCGATTTCAGAAACCTTAACAGAGCTTCACTTAAAGACAATTACCCCTTACCAAAGATGGAACACATCCTACAGAGGGTAGTTAGCTCAAAAAGGATCTCCCTGTTAGATGGTTTTTCAGGCTATAACCAAGTGTTAGTACTCCCAGAAGACCAACTCAAGACAGCTTTCACCACTCCATGGGGCACTTTTATGTACTTAAAAATGCCTTTTGGACTAATTAACATTGGTGCGACCTTCCAACGAGAAATGAACATAGCCTTTTCGAAAGAAATAGGGCACTTCATTGTCATCTATCTAGATGACATAATGGTCTATTCCAAGACTGATGAGGAGCACCTAAAACATCTGAGAAGAGTTTTTGAAAAAATTAGAAGGTATGGTCCGTCTTTAAATCCCAAGAAGACTGTGTTCGGGCTTCAAGAAGGTAAGCTCCTTGGCCATATTATATCAGAGAAGGGAATTAAGATAGATCTGAAAAGAGTTGAGGGAATACTTCAAATTAGTCACCCGAGAAACATAAAATAATTGCAGTCCTTTATTGGGAAAATTAACTTCTTAAGGAGGTTTATTCCCAACTTAGCTGAGCACCTCAGGGATATTACAAACGTGCTGAAAAAAGGTGTAGGGGTTAAGTGGACTGTAGAGGCTAAAAAATATTTTAAATTGGTTAAACTTGCACTCATCTGGGCACTTGTTTTAACTAGCCCTGACTTTTCAAAAGTCTTCCTAATATTCTCCTTTGCCTCTGAGCGTACAGTGGCTGCAGTTCTGCTGCAGAAAAATCCAGAGGGGCAAGAACAACCCATTTCTTTCTTTAACAAAGCTCTGAGGGATGCACCCTTAAAATATAACATAATGGAAAAACAGGCCTATGCCTTGGTAAAGGTCTTGAAAGACTTTAGGGTGTATATTCTGCATTCTCACGTCATTTCATACGTGCCAAACATAGTGGTAAAATACATTTTTTCCCAAGATCCGAATGGAAAGAGGGGCAAATGGATTGCTGTAATATTAGAGTATGATCTGGAAATTAAACCCAAAAAACTGATCAAAGGTCAGGGCTTAGCTCAACTAATGGTTGACTCTAACTTGCAATCCCTTGACATAAACATGGTGGATGCCTTGGATGAACATGAAGGATTGCCCGATCCTACAGTTGAAGAACAATTTCAAAATTCTCCTTGGTATTCTGATATCCTGTATGTACTCACAAACCTCAATTCCCCTCCTGATTTATCAAAGACTAAGGCTAGATTCCTAAAGTTAAAAGCCAGAAACTATTGCATACTGAATGAATGTTTATATTGGAAAAACACAAATGGTTTGCTGCTAAAATGTCTTTCTAAACCTGAAGCAGAGAGGATTAAACAAGATTTTCATGCAGGAGAGTGTGGAGGCCATTTAAACTAGAAAGCCACTGTTAACAAAATACTCAGAGCTAGCTATTACTGGCCTACACTTTTCAATGACATCCACAAAATGATAATTGCCCACAATAAGTGCCAGATTTTTTAGGGAAAAAGGAAGTTCCTCCCTCTACCATTACAACCTATAACTGTTGAGAATTCCTTTCAACAATGGGGCCTAGATTTCATAGTAGAAATACACCCTACTTCTTCTGCACAAAAAAAGTGGATCCTTACAGCCACAGACTATTTCACAAAAAGGATAGAGGCCATCCCTTCTAGGAATGCCATAGATTCTGTCATCATTAAGTTCCTAGAAGACCACATGCTCTCTAGGTTTGGTTGCCCTAAAAAGATAATCATTGATAATGTTGCTGCTTTTGGATCCAAGAAAATGATTGATTTTTGTCACAGGTATCATATAGCACTTGGTCACTCAACTTATTATTACCCACAAGGTAATGGGTTAGGTGAATCATCAAACAAAATCTTGGTGACCATCATCAAAAATTTGCTTGAAGAAAATAAGAAATCATGGCATAACAAGTTAGTGCATGCTTTGTGGGCTGACAGACTAACAACAAAGAAATCCATTGGGATGTTACCATATCAGCTTGTTTATGGAACAGAGGCATTTTTTCCTACCAGCCTAGGGGTACGAGTGATTAAACTAGTCCAAGAGATTCAGTCAGAAGAGGACAACATGGTAAGGAGGATAAATCAAACAATACATCTCCAAAAGACAAGAGAAGAGGTCTACAACAGAGCTCTGAAAGTGTAGGAAAATATAAAGAAGTTTTTGATAAAAGAACAAAAGCTTGTGACTTCAAAATTGGATATAAAGTTCTAAAGTGGGACTCTAGGCGAGAATACAAAGGAAAGCATGGCAAATTTGACAGTTTGTGGCAGGTTCCTTACATCATCCAATCCACCATTGGTCCAAATGCCTTTCTTCTGCAAGAGATAGAGTGTACAGATTTGTTTGGGGGTCCTGTCAATGGCAGGATGCTCAAGCATTACTACTTTTGATTTCCGGATTACATTTTTCATTTCCATTGTAAATACCATTGCTGTGTTTTGTTTTCAAAAAAAGAGAAAATGTTTCAAAAAAGAGAGAAAGAGAGGTTCAGACATGCCCAAAACATGAACCTCTGAAGTGCAAAATATTGGCTCTAACATGATCAAAACCTAAGCCAAAGGAAGTAAAGAACCTAGTTCTAATATGCTCAAAATATGAACTAGCAAAGAAGAAAGAAGAATCAGCTCTAACAAGCCCAAAACTAGAGCTGAAATGAAGAAGAGAGAGTGACTCTAACAAGCTCAAAACTTGAGTCACAAAGAAAAGAAGGATGCTTCAAAGTTTCAAGATTTCAAGCCTTCAAAATTTTCTTTTCAATTTTCCACAACTTTAGTCCATGTGTAGCTGTCTTTATGCCATGGATCCACAGCAAACCAAACTATCTAACCCTAGTTTGACTTTTTTTAAATTTCTGTTGTAGAATGTAGAGAAAGAAATCTGCTAGACAGTTTAATCCTAGCAGATATTAGTGTAGGTAGAGAAACTATGAGGCCAATATTTTATTCTGGTCTCATGGAGGAATAAGGGTAGAATTAGATTAGTTTGTTTGAGCTTTCAATAAAAAAGAAAAATGATGAAGAAGGTCTGCAAATTCAAATGCACCTTGTAGAAAAAATGTTAGGACTGTAGGATGGGTAGGTAGATTGTTTGGGGAATGTTTTTGCTGATTAATATCCATCATATTTGTAACAACTGAATCAAAGAAGAAAGGATGGTTCAAATATTGGGCATCTGGCCTACTTCCCAAAGAATATTTCTGAAGTTCCTAACATCCTTAAGAAGATGCCATCCTCATGTGGAGCCACTGTTAGCCACCTATAATTTTTTTTTCAAGCAAACAGGTAGCTAAATATTTTTCTGAGCCTTCAAGAGATACATTTCCTATGAAAATCTCTCATTCTTGAAGCCTCTATGTACCCTCTGCCTTTGAAAATATCTTCGCTGCTATTTCCATCAAAAAATCCTCACTGTCTGTGAAAACATTATGCTCAGAAAAGCTACATATGCTCCCTGGTATCCCTGCAAATTCCCCATTTTAACCCCTTTTTTTCCCTTCTCAAATTTCCCCTTTGACCCCCAAAATCCCTACCTAAGTCTTCTAAACCATCTAATTCCCATTTACAAACCATGTGAAACCCCTCCATTTGATTTTAAATCCCCTCTTTTCCCTTACTAGAACCTTTATTCAGCCTTTAAAAACTCTGTTTTTAGGCTTACACCCCACTTTTTACCATAAAATAGGCCTAAGCCCCTTGCGGCTAAGCCCCATCCCCTTCTCTGCATGTAATCGAGTGCTAAGACCAAGCGTTGAGGCATAAAGAGCTTATCGCAATCAAAAGATTGGTCGGGAGCGCGTTTCCTTTGTTAATGAAAAATTCCGATGTGAGACAACATTTGTTCTATGGAATGCGGGAGCAATATCCACCGTTGATCTATGTAAGATCTAACAGCCAGCGTAGATTTCGCATTGCACCCCACCTCATTCCTTTACTACCCTCTGATGGCTATCTCCACCATTGATCCGTAAACGATCCGACGGTCAAGCGCCAATCGCATAATCGCGCATCGAAAGATTTTAAAGCACCACCCTCTGTCTTCTCCGATTGGCCAATCCTCGATTGGATCCTGGCCATTGAATCCACAAGAACCAACGGCCAGGATTCGATCTCACTCCACCCCCATGTCCCCGATTGGCCATCACCGATCCAATCACAACCTTTGATCCTCCGCCGATCCGATGGTCCATATGTAATCGCAACCTCATACCATCGAAGTTTTTACCCTCCATCGCTTACCCTCCGATTAGATCGCAGCCATCCATCCCATTCCATCTAACGGTCCTCCTTTATCCTGCTCATTCCCTTATCCCTTTGGTTTCACCTCATCTTTAATCTCCGCCATTGATCCCCTAGGATCCAATGGTCAGGATTCCTCTCGACCATTAAACAACCCCTCTGCCTTTGTTTCCCCTCTTTCAATATTAACCATTCATTCCACTGATCAGATGACCCACATTTAAACCACCATTGACCTGTTCCCCCATTACTAACCATGCAACTGTCCATATCGTGCTCCATCCATCACCATTAGATCTCACAGTCCCTGATCCGACGGCCAGCATCCATATCGCGTAATTTTGGCGTCCAAGCTTTAACAGTTTGAAATCATGTGATATGGGTGGTTTTATTTTGCCACGTGTCAAGCGGGGGACCATATCGCGTGATTTTGGGAAAATTTCAAAACCATCCTTTTGTTGCATGAAAATGGTGGTTTTCTCCATAAAACCACTTCCCATTTTTCTGCCTTTGAAGGTCCATCAAAAGATCTCTACCGTCGATCTATATAGATCTACAATCCTCATTACATCGCGCATTCCATTCATAGTTCTTTCATCATGCTACCACAGAATTTCATCAGGTCATCTCATCCGTTGATCTCCTCCTGAGATCTAACGGTCCTAATCAAATCGCCCTCTGCCATACCGGTCCCACCATTTTATCACCCCATTTCATTGCATTTTCACACATTTCCTTTGTATTCCATCCAAAGGTCCAAACCTATGATTACATTGGTAACCATTTCTTCACCTTAGCATTAGTCTGCAGGTCATAATGACTTAGGTTTTATATCTCCGTTTTACCTTCTAAAGTCACTCCGCGGCTTAATCACCGCCGTCCGTTACTGCCCGTCCACCAGATCTAATCAGCCATTTCAAAAGCACTCTTCCACCAAACCTTCACCAGATCATATTTCCATCGTTTCACAACATTTTAGTCGTTTTCCGTCGTATCCATCGCATTTACTGGCCGCACTACCATTCTCATAGCCTTCCACCGTATCCACCTCCACCCCGCATGGATTTCTTTAACATTTTTGTTTTTTTGCAGGGTTACAAGCTGTGGGAGACGCTAATGCTCACAAATAATTGCTATAGTGATTACGTGAGTACGTAGGATGCCATTTTCCAAGCTAGAGATTGCAGAGAAAATGCCTGGGAAGGTTTTCAAACGAAACATTTCATTAAAGAACTGGTGTTTAATTCTGTAAAACCATAAAGCGCCATTAAAACTACATTTCCACATATAGAGATAGTAAATGAAGTGGCAAAGAGTATCAGTGAAGAATTAAAGAGGTTTAAAGTGTGTTATTGAAGATTTTAAGGTTTAATTAAATGTTTAAAGGGTGAGTGTACCAAATTGAAGACCTTATGATTCACACAGAAGGCCTAATGAGGCCTAAAGCAATGGTAAACAATGTTATCGTTGTCTTACATCGCCATAAGGTGTTTTTTTCGTGAAAGGACGATTCCCCATACCGTTTTTTATTCTACATTAAGTCTGCAGAAGCCTCTACACTCTGGTTTAAAGTAATAATGCTACTGCGATTTTTATGTAGTATGGCAGACCTAAAAGTCATTTATATACCTTTTTGTTATCACCAGAGTACTACAGATTATTGCAGCCGAAAAGTACATCAAAGAACATACCTGGAGTTATTATCAGCCTGTCGAAGACCACTCTTTCACCCAAAGAGTAATGAAAATCAATGCATGGATATTAAAACAGAATGGGCCTCGAGCCACTCTTCTTCCTCTATTTTATTGTTTCATTAAAAGTTCTATCTACCTCCTTTGCCTTTTTTAGCTATAAGAACTCAAGAAAAACACATTGTAAAGGTTGTTGGTTGTTGATCGGATATCTGTGAATTGTAAGCTGTTTCTCTTGAGATATAGTTTTGTGGGTAAAGTTGTAAAATAGGCTGAGGAGATGATTTCAGATTGAATATCAAGCTGTTGGACAATGTTGTATATGACTGGTGTTTCTCTTTAATATGACAAGCACATTTCTTTGGATCCTGATTTAAAGCAGCGGTGATGTGTTCTACCTTTGTCTCTGTTTTCCTTCTGTAATTCATTAAACTTCATTTCTATGGTAAGAATCAGAAATCTAGCTTAGGATATACCCTCGCATGGTACCCTAATGCTTCCCTCTCTTCTTATCTTTAATGTTTTCTACTGATTGTGCTATCTGAGAAATAATTCAAGATAATTTAACCAGTGTAGTAGCTGTTATTCACTGCTAACTGATGTATGAATTTATGAATCTATTCTTAGATGTTCTTGTTAAGTTTTAATTGGAAGAATTGGGATAATGGGAGTTGAGAATGCTGATTCTGTCTCACTAGGGTCTTTTTCAATCATTTGAACCTTTCTAAGTTCTCTTAAGTTGAATGTCGAAGCATTGAAAGTTCAAAGCCTTTCTCTAATCTCAGGCTTCACCTTTGTGTTTAAATCTTAAGTGTTTCTTGTTGTCTGAAGAGTTAGCCTTTAGGGGTTGGATCATAGGTGTTTAATGGCATGCCCTATCCCTAGATCTGCTTCCTGAGTGATCACCTTGGAGGTTTCCTTGTCATTCACCTTCATTCCTTACCATTTCATACCACACTATCATCTTTAAAAGATCCACTATTTTAGATGACTAGCCCAACTGAAAAGCCTTGGATACTAAATAGCAAGTAAACCCTTTTATGACTCCATTTCCCAATGGTCTCGAGTGTTATCTGAAGTATCTTTCCTTTGCCTAAAATACTCTTTGCTCACCCTTTGTCTTGTATTGAACCCTTCCTTCGTGTTTCCCAACAACCAAACAAACAAACAAAACAAAACAAACCTTGTGCCTTATAACTAGCCTAATACTTTTAAACTGAACTTCAAAGACCTATACCTTTTCCTTTATAGAAAGATCCCTCTCTGAACCCAAGAGGGCTAGATCCTGAGGTCCCAAAGTGGTTTTGACGTTGTCTTATCTTTTGGTAGAGCCAAACCTGCCAAAGAAGCATGAAACCCAACACAAGGTTGATAGAG
>JAXQQM020085403.1:0-28468 GCA_034641835.2 Pinus albicaulis
ATAGAGGTGTAGAGAAACGGATCATGGTGCCTAATTATGATTTCTTAGATGAATTGAGAAATGTTTGCATTAAAATTCCATTATTGCAAGCCATCAAGGAAATCCCAATTTTAGCCAAAACAACAAAGGAGTTGAGTATGAAAACAACAAGAAAAAGAATAAGAGAAACCAAGAAAATTCAACTGGTAGGACAAATAGTAGACATTATGATGGGCAAGATTGCTATTCCAAAGTATCTTGACCCAGGAAATCCAGTTGTCAAAATTCACATCAATGGAATTGAAATTCAAAACACACTCATTGACTTAGGAGCAGCAATAAATATCATGAGTAGAAAAATCATGGACAAACTGAAACTTCCTAATCTTCTCTTTACACCCACACTATTACAATTAGCAGATAGATCTATGATTAGACCAGATGGGGTAATAGAAGACATTCCAGTGTCCCTAGACTCTTGGGAGTACCCTGTGGATTTCATGATCCTAACACCCAAGAATAATCTAGGAGGCCATCCTTTTATACTAGGAAGACCTTGGTTGGCTACAGCTGATGCTTTTATTAGTTGTAGGTCCGGTGATATGTATATTTCTGATGGTAGTTCAACAAAGAAATTCAGTTTATATCCTCCAGCTAGGACAATTACAGATCTAGATGACACTCAATGGATAGAGGATGAAGAAAATTTACAACCACTCTTCACAATTTCAGAAATTAGTGAAGATAATCAAATTCTGAATACTCTAGAAAACTTTGAATCCTCTCTAAAACATAAACATGAATCATTTCAAGAGGGATCCAATATTGATTTTTTGTCATCTAGGCAGATGTCTCTTTATTCTATGGACAAATTTGGCAGCTCTACAAGTGAAATTTTTCCAGGCAAAACTTTGAATATAAACAAGAACCTAGAAAAATCTCAACAAGAAGAGTTAGTCAAAGTATTACAGAGACATTCTCTACATATGCATGGGAATACACTGACATGAAAGGGATAAATCCCAAGACTTGTACTCATCACATCTATATAGAGGCAAATTGCAAACCAATCAGACAGCCTCAAAGACGGATGAATCCAAATCTTAGGGAAATTGTCAAGGAAGAATTGCAAAAATTATTAAATGTTAATTTCATCTATCCTATTTCAGACAGTAAGTGGGTTTCTCCTTTGGTAATTGTGCCAAAGAAAAATGGAAAATGGAGGGTATGTGTTGACTACCGAGAACTGAATAAAGCTACTCTTAAAGACCATTTTCCCTTACCTTTCATAGATCAAGTATTAGATACATTAGCTGGCAAAAAGTACTTTTCATTTCTAGATGGGTTTAGTGGTTACAATCAAATCCAAGTAGCACTTGAAGACCAAGATAAAACCACATTTACTTGTCCTTGGGGTACCTATGCCTACCGAGTATTGCCATTTGGATTATGCAATGCACCTGCAACATTCCAAAGGGCAGTATTAGGAATTTTTTCGGATCTAATACATGATTGTGTAGAGGTGTACATGGATGATTTCACAGTTTATGGGGACACATTTGAGGAGGCTTTAGAAAACTTGGAAAAGGTCTTAAAAAGATGTCAAAAAACAAACCTTTCACTTAGTCATGAAAAATGTTTTGTGATGTTTACTGAAGGTATTGTTTTAGGGCACCACATTTCAGGGGATGGGATTAGAGTTGATGAGGCAAAAGTTGAAGTCATTTCTAACCTATCCATTCCAAGTTGTCAAAGAGATGTTAGAAGTTTTCTAGGATTTACAGGATATTATCGGAGATTTATAGAAAAATTCACCAAAATAGCATCTCCCCTCTTCAAATTACTCACCAAAGATTGTGAATTTATGTACTTGGACATACTACACCACCGAACCTCCGAAACTAAAATTACACTCATATTAAGGGAGCTTAATCGGAAGTACTTTTTCATATCTCACGTTGATGCTTCTCCGACATGTACTTAGGCAGTATTGGGGAAAAGATTTGATTCCTTGTTATCTATTATACTCAAGAAAAATTCTGACTTCACAAGCAGAGTTAAACTATACTCCAGAATTCTAAAGAGGCTTTAGTCGTTGTTCATGCCATAAACAAATTTAGACACTATATAACAAAGGTGAAACTTTTTTGTTCACTGATCATTCTACACATACGATGAACAAATCAATCACTAATGGCAGTAGTTATAATATGGTTATACACAAGAATTCAAGACAATATTCGATAGGCCTGAAAACAAAACACAAAGTAATACCTCTCTCATCTAGAATTCAAAGACGATGACACTCCTATTGAAGATCAATTTCCTGATGAATATCTTTTTGCAATTTCTACTCAAACTCCATGGTTTGCTGATATTGCTAATTATTTAGTTTCAGGGAAATTTCCTTCAATAATGAATGCAAGAGATAAAAGAAAAATCATTTATGACAGTGCAAAATATTCATGGGTTGCTAATGAGTTGTACAAGATAGGTCCAGATTTGATCATTAGAAGGTGTGTTCGTGAAGATGAGATGCCTGAGATTCTCAAGGCATGTCATGATGAACCTTGTGGCAAACACTTTGCAGATAAGAGGACAGCCTATAAGATCCTTAATTTAGGATATTATTGGCCATCTTTGTTTAAAGATGCAAAGGAGTATGTCAAAAGGTGTGACAGTTGCCAAAGGGTAGGGAAACCTTCTCCTTCAGGTGAGATGCCATTACAACCTTAGGTACACATTGAACCTTTTGAAAAATGGGCTTTGGATTTTGTAGGACCTATTAGTCCTCCATCAAGACAAAAGAAATATATATTAGTTTGCACCGATTATGTTACTAAATGGGTAGAAGCTAAACCATTACTTGTTGCTAATGAGTCATCTATAGTTAATTTTATTTTTGAGGATATTTTTACTCGTTTTGGTGTCCCAAGGGAAATTGTTACAGATCAAGGAGCTCAATTTACATCAAGGCTAGTGGAGCAAATGATGGAGAAGTATAAGATCAGACATAGAAAAACAAATCCTTATCATCCACAAGCAAATGGCCAAGTGGAATCTACCAATAAATTCATTGAAGGAATCCTAACAAAGACTGTTCATCTACATAGAAGAGATTGGGTAGATAGGCTTCCTGAAGCCTTGTGGGCCTATAGAACTACATGGAGAAACACAACAGGCCATACTCCTTATGAGCTTGTTTATGGAAAGCAAGTTTTTTTTCCCATAGAGTTCCAGATTCAAACTTTCAAAATGGCAGTTCAGCTAGGACTTGATTTAACGGAGGCACAAAAGCATAGACTGGAGCAAATTAATGAATTGGATGAGATCAGACAAGATGCAGTTCAGAAAACAAGTCTAGTCCAACAAAAAAGGGCTAGATGGCATGACAAGTACATCAAAGAGAAGAAATTCAAAGAGGGTGACTGGGCTCTCTTGTTTGATTCAAAATTCAAGGATTTTCAAGGGAAATTTTAGACACATTGGCTTGGGCCATATGAAATTGTTCGAATTTTTGATAATGGGGCAGTAAAAATCAGAACTATAGATGAAGAGGAGGTCACTTTTCTTGTGAATGGTCATAGACTGAAGCTATACCACAAGCCACTCTCAAGAGAAGAGTTGGTCAAGAAGTTCCAAGAAGACAATGATGTGAAGTTAATGAAGAAGAGTCTCTCTTCTTCATCAACTTGATTAAATTTTCTGAAGCATTTCTCTTTTGAAAAATAAATAAATAAATAAAGGTATAAGCATGAAAACCAATCATTGATTGGCATGTTTATACAAAAAAGATAGGGTGAAAATCAGAGTCTCTCTGACACTCTAACTTTTCCCATTTTTGTTTTTACAAGCAGCTGTTAAAAAAAAAAAAAATCATAAGTTCAGATCCATAGTGCTTATGATCCATCTCATTTCATTTCACTCCATTCACTTATCCATCCATACTCCATCTCATCCATCATTCATATTTCACTCCATTCCACATTTCATTCATCTCATTCCATCCTCCATCCATTTCATTTTCATGTCAAAATACAAAATTTGATGTCTTGCTGAAAGTGAATAAAACATGTCATGAATTGCAGTACAGTTCTTATGTTCTTTCACTCCATTTCATAAACTGAATCCATTCCATTTCATCATCCACTTCATACATATCATAATCCACCATCCATCTTCATTCATAACATATAACATTTCACCCATATTCCAAAAATACTCCATTTTCAAGACTAAAATGCTCTACAGGAACATTCTGCAGCTCAGTAGACATTCTGCAGCTGATCAGCCTTTCTGCAGCCAGACAGTCTTTCCGTAGCTACAAACCCTGAAGGCATCAATCAGCAGACATTAGAATTGCAACAAAGTGACCCAGTGTATCCATGAATCAAAAGCATCAAAGAAGGATAATGAAGACTCTTCCAAAGGTGAACAAGAAGACAAAGACTACAAAAATCAAATGAAAGGCAGAGGTAACAAGTTTAAATTATAATGGCATTTCATAAAAGTTTAGAATAGTTTTAGTTATGGATTGTTTGAAAAGGTTGTTTTAATTATTTTTATTTATCAAGACCAATAAACCCTCCACAGACTTTGGATTAAAATCTCCCATTTCAAATTTCATGCCCGATATCATTTAAGCGGTTAAAATGGTTGAGGTATTTTAATTCTTCACGTCTCTTAACCAAATCATTCAATGATGATTCTCCTTGCCGTTGTAAAAATCTCCGCCGTCTCTTCAATCATTAATTCATTCCCTCCACCTCACTCCACTACTTCATTCCGTGACCACTGCCATCACTCCATTCTGTAGCTGGCATTTCATTCCGTAGACAGAGATATTCTTATCACCGAGAGCAGAGCCAAAGGATATCAGTTTGAATAGCATTGAGCATTGTAAACTCAGAGCAGAGCAGAAGGGTAAATTTGGAAGCATAGCAGTGTGAGAATTTGAAGCCATTTGATTCCGTGGGTAGACAAAGTATCACTGTGGGCAGAGATTGAGCATTTTCACTATAAACACAGAAGTGTAGCAGTATGGAGTTTGAAGTCTTTTGTCACTAGGAGACAGAGGTGTTGCAGTTTTGAATTCGAAACCATTTGCTACCAGGAGACAGAGGTGTTGCAGTGTTGAATTCGAAACCATTTGCTACCAAGAGCCAGAGGTATTGCAGTGGAGAAGTTGAAGCCAATTGTCACTAACAAACAGAGATATATCAGTCCAAAGTTCAATTGTCAACAGAGGCATATCAGCCTGAAGTTTTGAAGCTGTTGCCACTATTAATTAGAGGTATGTCATTCCAAGTTTGAAACCATTTACATTCAGAACTTGAAGCCATTTCAATTCGAAGGTGAAATTCATTGTTTTTGTGGGTAGAAGAGTGTTAATTTGAACATTGAAGAAGAAATCATGGGTTTCATTGTAAGGACTGAACCAGTGGATTCAAAATATTTAGAAGGCTACCCTCAATGCAAAGAAATGTTACAACAAATAGGATGGCTTCAATTTTTGGAGAAATTTAATGGCTTCCACAAGGAAGTCACTAAAAAATTTGCAAGATCATTTCAAGGAACCGAAGTTGAGGTGGGAGATGTCAAATTTACTGTCACTGAAGTTTTCATTGCAGAGGCTACAGGGTTGCTCAGAACTGGAGAGAGATGGTTCAAAAATAGAGAATTCCACAATGAATCCTGGAAGCAAATTTTAAAATCACCAGGTATGGATGTCACTGTATTTAAGAAAGGAATTCCCAGTTCTGCATTGAAAAATAAATGGAGAAACATACTTCTTCTTCTGCAAAAATTTATTACATGTGAGGGTAGATATGGGACATTTTATGTCTACCACATTAGACTGATAATGCATTTTCTGGGGGAATACCTAAACCTACCTTACTTCTTGCTTCAAAGCCTGAAAAAGATGGCTTCCTGTGTTCAAAGAAGGGTTCAATTTTTTAGAGACAACTTTATATCATCATGGGTTGGTTAAAATTTTGATTGAACATCATTTAACCAAAAAAAATGATACATGGGACGATTTCTTGATAAGAAATCATTTTTAAGAGCCAAAAGAACCCACACCTGAACCACAGCCTACAGGGAGAAGCAGGAAATGGAGGGCTTCAAAAGTTGAAATTGACAAAATAGTCCAAGAGAGCAGTGAGGAAATCATTTTAGAGAAGTTGACCCAAATCAAGAGGCAACTTAAGAAAGAGAAGGCAATCAAGAAATTTTCCACAGAGAAAGGAGAGGGATCCTCTCAGCCTAGGAGAAGCCACAGACTAAAGGGAAAACTAAAGAAAACTCAAATCAAACAAACAGGGGTGATTGATATAGAAGATGAGGAAACATCCATGGAAGAAGATATTGAAGAGGATTTTTATGAAGGAACCCCTGAAATTGATCCTGCTCAACAGGAAATTTATGACTATGTGGAAACTTTGGAGAGGAGAGCTTCAGAAAGCAGAGAGAGAACCCCCAGTCCTCCACTGTCTGAAATAGACATATTAAGAAGGGATAGGTATGAGTTGGAATTACTGAATAGACACATCAAAAATGAGAATGAAATTCTCAAGGATCAAGTCAAGCTCAAAACTGATATGAACTCAACCTTATCCCTGCATATAGACAAAGTGGAGAAGACCAATGAGAAGTTGAAGACAAGGAACAAAAAGCTAATCAAGGCACTCACCAACCTAAGGTTCAAACTTGTTATCAGAAAACCCAGAAGATCTCTAGCTTCCAGACAAAGGAGAATGAGAGGATTAGATGTCCTTGCAGAAGCCTCTGAGTTCATAGGATAATTTGCATGAGGACATGCAAAGAGACAGCAGTGGGGGTATGTTGAGCCTCAAAATTGTGCTTTCTTTCATTCCACTTTACCTCATTTTCCTTTTTCCATTGCTATTCTAGACCCAATTGATCAATGAATATAGTTAAAATTACTTTTAGAATGATTTACATGACTGACTTGCTAAGTTTTGTGATTTTTTCCATTGTAAAGCATTTTGACCGGAACTAGCTGCAGAATGCAGACATTCCGTAGCTAACCGGCGATTCTGCAGCTGTCTTCACGTTTGGGTATGTTCCAGGTGGCCTCTCAAGAAAAAACGCATATGGGCATAATCCACGTCATGTCTACATGGTTCGTTGCTCATCATGGAGGAAGAAACGAATTCTGGGTATGGTTTTGGAACGTGGGAACACATTTAGGAAAGCAGACTTCTATTAGGACTGTCTCAGTCCAGATGTCTTTTTCCTCTTCACGCAGCCACTTCAAAGAGTCCTAATGTGATTCTGATAAGGATAGATAGCATTCCTGAATTGTTGCAAATCTTGTTATTTACATTTTCTTTATAAACACTTGGGAAACCGAAAGCTATGTTAGATTTTATGTTAGATTTGATGCTAGATTTTGTTTAGACTCTGTGCTACATTTCTGAAGACGCAGAGTGTTATGTTCAAGTTCTTTCATCTTTAATGAAGCAGACAGTGTTATTGTGAAGGCATTGATTTAATTTGGAGTTGAATTCCGTCAGGTGGTAGAGGGCCCCTGCCTCTTGCACGGATTTATTTTGCGTAAATTAGATAAGTCTTCTAGCTGCCTTTATGTTTTGAATTTGAATTAATAGTTGTTTTAATTAGCTACTGTAGTTGTACTCATTCTAACTCTTCCACAAGAAGAAGCTCTTCCAAAAGACTATAATGATGAATGGGAAACGACTATAGTATTGTAGGATTAGGAGTTGAATTCATAGTTGTTTTTAATTAGCTACTGTAGTTATACTCATTCTAACTCTTCCACAAGAAGAAATTCTTCCAACAGATTATAATGATGAATGGAAAATGGCTATAGTACTGTAGGATTTAGTTGTAATTTTTGTTATTCACTATCACAGTTACACTTGTTCTAATCACTCTTCCACAAGAAGAAACTCTTCCAATAAATCCTTAAGAATTTCAAGACATGACCGTGATCATGAATGATTTAGTTGTGTGTTTGCACTAAGTATCATCTCTGTTCTTTCTCTTAAACGCTTGCCCAAAATATCATAATGACGAGTAGGATATGGATATGATATCTTATTTTTTCATTGCTTTCAGTCTTTTGCTTGCATTTGCATTCAATTACATAGTCAGAATTGTTCTAAGACCTCTTCCAAAAGAAGGAACTCTTCCAAAATATCACTAATGATGGACAAACAGATTGTGTAATTTCATAGAATAATGCATGATAGCATAGTTAGGATGCTCCGGAGTTTAATTGCACTTAACTCATGTTCAGTTACTTTGTTTTGAGTTTGATGATGACTTGTAGTTCAGCATTGTTCTAGATTAGTTGCATCTTAAGTTCATTCTTAGATTAACTCATTGCACTTACACTTCACATTCAGATTGTCATCCACTGCACAATAGATTACTTCAGTTGTTAAGATTAACAAGACAGCCTTCATTATTCACAAACATCTTCTTGTTCTAAAATCTACAATTGATCAATAAACATATGAACAGAAGACAACATCACTATAAGGCCTGAAGTATCTCTGCAATTTCCTTATTATTTCATAAACAGAGTCCTCCCTCAAAAGCCTACTTTGAAAAGAAATCAATAACTTTTGAGTAAAGGTTTTGTGACATTCAATTGAATTGCAGAATAGAGATAGGGACTAGTTCTAGAATAAAAGATCTTATGATGATAACAATGTTTTTCCTCTAAATATGTTTCAAATCTCTAATCAAGGACAAAATGTTGCATCATTGTAAGTTAGTTGTTTAACTGATTAGTTAGAGGATTTGCATACTTAGTGATCATTTCTCAGGTTTAGTTTGTGTTTTGAATCATTTGCTTAAAATTCATTATCAAGCTTTGCTTTTACTTAGTCATAGTTTAGATTTGATCCTGCTTCAGTGTTTCCAATTGCATTTGTCATTTATTATCCATCAATTAGGCTTAACTCTGTTTTTAATCACCAACTCCTTTCCATTAGCTTTCTAGGCATTTTCCCTTGTAAACATAAAACCACCAAAAGACCAAAAACATCATAAATCATCACAAAAGACCAAAAACATCACAAAACACTACACATAACGCATTAGGAAACAAGCACCTAGGTACATACAGTACACTTCACTTCAGCAGTTTACAAATCCTGGTTGACAATTAAATGAGCTCAGTTTAGGAGACTAGATTGAGACCAAACAATAATCTCTAATGCAGAATTAGAAGAAGAAGAAGAAGAAGAAGATACATCTATAGTATCAGATCAAGAAGATGAAAATGAAGAAATAGCTGAATTAAATGGAATGTGGGATTTTATTCTCCCTAATTCTGATAGTGAAGAAGCTATGCCTGTAAGTACTAGGAGTAAATCTACAGCAGAACCAGTGCAAACAGTTCCAAAAAAGAAAATTACAACTCCAAGTACCAAAGACAAACCCATTGTAAAGAAAACTTCTCAATTACCTACTCAAAATCAACCATCTTCTTCTAATCCTCTCACATCAACAACGAAAACTTTAGTGCCCATCCATAATAACAATATTGAATATAAGATTAAAGCTGAATATTTATATGAATCAACAGAATCAACATATTAAAGAAGATATAATTGAACGCTACAATTAATTAAGCCTTACTGTTATAGTTAAAGCAAAGAAGAGGAATCAGGTTACCACCGAGCATAGAGCATCGACATCAGGTCTATCAGAAAGTGCGTCAATTTCAACCTCCTTTTCTTTTGACTTATGAGATAACAACAAAAATCAAGACAATTGTTTGATTGATTCTAGCTTCCCTTCTCCTATAATGCCTACTTCGTCATAAGCAATTAAATATTGAACCATGTAAAATCGCTAGCTTCATATCGCTCAGTTTGATGCTTTCAAAGTCCAAGTGGTAGGAGAAATCAATTCAGTTACTATCAGATTAGCCTCAGATCCTAGGATTGTCCAAAGAATTGATATTCTAATTGTTGATATTCCTGAATTCTATGGATTAATCTTGAGCAGGGACTGGTCTGCGAAACTTAACGGTTATATCTCAACCGATTATTCACACATGTGGCTTCCCTACAAAGGGAAACAAAATCAAATCAAATTTGAACGAGAAAAACATATGATGCACACTGTCACTGAATTTGAACAACCTAATGAACTTGTAGCATTCAACAACAATATTCTTGGAGGCTATTCTGCTGAATCATTCCTCGGAAATTTCAAAGCTCCTCAATCACCGTTTTCTGTAAATACTTTTGTTTCTCAGATAGAAAATTTTTCACAATCTGATTTTTCCAGAATTGTAAATATTTCTGATGTAATTGTAGATAAGCCAATGGATAATTCTTTATTTTGGTCATTATATTTTGATGGATCGAAATCTAATGATGGATCTGGAGCTGGATGCATCCTAAATGATCCAAATGGGGAGAAAACCATGCTGTCATGTAGATTAGAATTTGAGTGTACTAACAATACCGCAGAATATGAAGCCTTGGTTCAAGGACTTTATAAAGCTATAGGGTTAGATGTTAAATACTTGAAAGTTTTTGGTGATTCCAAAATTGTCATTAAACAAGTTAGGAATACTATTCATTGCCTTTTAGGACATCTTAAACACTATCAAACCCTAGTACAAGACCTCACCACTCATTTTTTAGCATTCAATATTTCTCCTATTCCTAGGAATCAGAATACATCAGCTGACTTGTTAGCTAATTTTGCATCTAGACTCCTACCTCCTGAAGATTGTAGTCCTGATAGGTTTTCTGTAGAATTGATTTTTCGTCCATCTATCCCAGATAATGTTACAAATTGGAGAGTATTCTATCATGATCAAGATATTCTAAATTTCATGACTTCAGAGAAATCATATGATGAGAAAATTATTGACGATGATGATCATGATTTAAAAATTGCTTCAAAAGATAATGAAAACCCCATTCCAAAATCTGTTGTTAAATTAGAGGATTTATATGACATTAGAGACAGATTCAAGAAAGTTACTAATACGAAACTTCAAAGCTCAACTTTGAAGTTTGAATTAGTAAATCTTGGTTCTGATTCTAAACCTCAAAACGTTAACTTAGGACTCAATTTAACACCGGAGGAAAGGAATGCATTCATTAAACTGCTGAACAAGTATAAAAACGTTTTTGCTTGGAATTATGATGATCTAAAAACATATGATACTTCGATTATTCAACATACAATTCCAATGCTTCCTGATATTAAACCTGTTCAACAGAAGTTGAGAAAGATCCATCCAAATCTCGAAAGTCAAATCAAATCAGAACTTTATAAACTTTTGAGAGCCAAAATCATTTTTCCAGTCAGGCACTCTAATTGGGTTTCCAATATGGTACCTGTAAGGAAGAAGAATGGTGACATAAGAATCTGTATTGATTTCAGAAATTTAAACAAGGCATGTTTAAAAGACAATTTCCCATTGCCAACCATGGAACAGATACTTCAAAAGGTAGCTGGTTCTGAACTTATGTCTTTTCTCGATGGATTTTCGAGCTATAATCAAGTTTTAGTTCACCCAGATGACAGATTGAAAACAACTTTCAGAACAAAATGGGGAACTTATGCTTATCAGAAAATGCCTTTTGGTCTAATAAATGCAGGAGCAACTTTTCAAAGAGCCATAAACATAGCATTCAAAGGTCTGATCAATAAATCGGTTGTTGTTTATCTTGATGCCATAACAGTATTTTCAAAAAAGAGAGACAATCATATACATGATTTAAAACAAATATTTGAAAGATGTAGAAAGTTTGGTATCTCCTTAAATCCCAAGAAATCTTTCTTTGCTTTAGATGAAGGAAAACTCTTAGGATTTGTTGTGTCAAAAAATGGTATATATATTGATCCAGATAGAGTGAAAGAAATTTCTGATATTTCTTTACCACATAACAAAAAATCCATGCAATCTTTTCTTGGACAGATAAATTTTGTTAAAAGATTTATTCCTAATTTTTCTTTAATTGTTTTACCTATGCAAAATATGATCAAGAAGAATTCAATATTCAAATGGACGCATAAAGAAAAAGAAGCTTTTGATTCAATCAAACAAGAAATCATTAATGCACCAGCATTGAATACCCCGAATTTTTCTAAAGATTTTATTTTGTATACTCTGGCCACTGAAACATCCTATGCAGCCGTTTTAACACAACTCAATGATCAAGAAATCGAAGCACCAATTTCTTTCTTTAGCTCAAATCTGCAAGGAGCTTAGCTTAATTATTCCGATGTTGAAAAACAAGCCTTTGCTGTGTTTAAATCAATCAAACATTTCAGACCTTTTCTCTTGAAGACACATACAAAAATCATTGTCCCATTCTCTGCAGTGAGGCAATTATTAATACAAAAAGAAGTAGGAGAAAAGAGAGCTAACTGGGTAACAGCCTTGCAAGAATATGATATTGATATTAAACCAGCTAAGATTGTTAAAGGACAAGGTTTTTGCAGATTATTGGCAGGAGCTCATAACACACCAGAAAATCAAGATTCAAATCAAGATATTCAAGTAAGTCAGATAAGTGTTACAAATTTTAGATCTCAGTATGCTGATCTTATCTATTACTTGAAAAATGGGTATGCTCCTTCTAATATTAGCTACAAGAATAAACGTGCTTTAAGGTTAAAGGCTATTAAATACCAGATCATTGATAATGTGTTATTTAGAAAAGATTATGATTCAATTTTATTAAGATGTTTGGAAAAGACTGAAGCTGAAAAGGTTTTGCAGGAATTGCATGATGGACCAGCAGGAGGTCATTTTGGAGGTGATACCACAGCTCACAAAATAATTCGCGCTGGTTATTACTGGCCTACCCTTTTTAAAGATACGCATGATTACGTTAGGAAGTGCCAAATTTGTCAAACTGCAAGTGGAAGACAAAGGAAACCAGCTTTTCCTTTGCAACCAGTAACTATTGAGCAACCATTCGAACAATGGGGGCTTGACATTATTGGTGAGATAGTACCTCATTCTTCCAAACAGTACAAGTACATCCTTACTGCAACTGATTACTTTACAAAATGGGTAGAGGCAATCCCGTTGAAGGTAGCCAATTCTGATGCAATTATTGATTTCATAGATCAATTCATCATAACCAAGTTTGGTGTACCTCAAGCTCTTGTCTTTGATAATGCATCTTACTTCTCTGGAAATAGTTTAATTGAATTTGCAGTCAAAAGAGGTTTTAAATTAAAATATTCAGCAAATTATTATCCACAAGGTAATGGTTTGGCTGAATCCACTAATAAAAACCTTATCAAAATCATTAAAAGGACTATTGATCAAAATCAAAAGAATTGGCACAAATCTTTAATCTTTGCGTTATGGGCTGATCGTATCACTGAAAAAGCTTCAATAGGGACTTCACCTTTCAATCTAGTTTATGGAAAAGAAGCTGTGATACCATCAAACTTAACACTTCCATCATTAGCCCTAGTGCAGTTTATTGAAGAAAATCCTTCTTCATCCATTCAATTGAGATATAATCAAATCCTTAAATTAGAAGAAGATAGGGATAAAGAAAAAATTACTGATGAAAAACATCAACAGCTTGTAAAATCTTCTTTTGATGCAAGTTCTACCAGCTCAAAAATTTTGTCAATTGGTGATCTCGTTTTGAAATGGGACCAAGCACACGAAGAAAAAGGTAAACATACCAAATTTCAGAAAATGTGGCTAGGACCATTTCAGATCGTTGACAAGATAAGCTCAAATACATTCATACTCCAAGATCTAACAGGTAAGAGAGAGTCTCTTCCTGTAAATGGGCTTATCTTGAAGAAATTCTTTTCATAAGGAGGTAACCCCTTCTTAAATTGTATATATTTCTTTCTGCAAAGTTTTTGATTGTTTTTGTTTTTACAAATAAAGGTTGTTTATGAGTCTCTGATTGACTGTTTACTATTTGAGAAAATTTCTTCGAAAAAATATTATAAATATTTATTTTGTGTAAATAAGAATTTTTAAAGTAATGATCGCAATTTTTGAATAGTTTAAAATAAGATGTTAAACTTTGAAAAGATTATTTCAATCATTTACATGATCTTTTGAAAACTTGAGGAAAATGTAAATCATTATAAAGTTTATTAAGCAGAGAAAGGTTATCTATCAAAGTATAGATTTTTTCAATGTTTTGGAATTTAAAAAACTCTAAAAAATTGTCATCCATTGATTCTTAAGGATAAAACTATTTCACCCCATCCATTTAAATTGTGATTTTTTAGAATGTAATTCTAAGAAATTATACAAAATTTTAAGAGATAAGAGGTCTCATTACGAGCCGACTTACCATGTTCATAAGGAGTAATAAAACTGACATTACCAATACTGCATACCAAAATAGGGTAATGGCTTATAAATATAAGACAAGGGGTCTCATCACGAGCCAGCTTGTTCAGTTTAATTATAACTAGTGAATGGCATTGTTATTAACTGGCTACCAAACCAGAACAATGGCTCTTAAAATAAAAATAAATAAAAGACAAAAAACATGAGATAATAGGTCTTATGAATTTATCTTTTAAAAAGTCATAATTTTAGTTGGATGGGACAATGAATAGTTAATGGTTTAAAGGTAACCCTGTCGAGACTATGAACGTTTGCTGGCAGCAGAGGAAATACCTATGGCAATAGAGTATATTATAAAACCAAAACTTGGAGAGATCCACTTACTTCATTATTAACACCAATCAAAGCTTGATATAACCCAAAATGTTTTTATTTCTTAAAGAACTAGAAAGAAATTATGAGATGATTTTTATTTCTTTTTCATAGTGACATTTTATTTGAATTTCTTAAGATAGTTTTCATTATCTTTAAAAACCTTTACTTACTAAAGATAGAATGTTCATTTTATTTTTTCAGAGATAACTGTTTCTTTCAGTGAATCGCCAATTGTTGTGACCAGCAACAACCCCCCTTTTATTTATTATTAGTAATAATACTAAATAAATGAGGACCCTTAGTTAAAAAATCCAAAAAATCAATTAGGATTTGTTTGCCTTTTCAAATAAAACTTTCTATCATAAACCTATAGAAATCCCTTAGAAAGAATATTTAGAAACACTTAAGTTTATGATAGATTATAATAAAATTTCTTGAAACAAGATAGCGCATCCATAACAAAAATAGTATATATAAAAAAGCATTGATCGCAGATCGCATAGCGCAGAAAACAGAAATGATTAACGTATATCTTTTGCGCTCTTATTTATTATGCGCTTTTGCGATTTTGCGCTATTGCGATGATTTCATTTTGCGATTATGCGCTTTTGCGCGATTGCGCTTTTGCGATATGCGCTTTTGCGCTATTGCGCAATTTCCACTTTTGCGCTATTTTTATGACTGCGATGACTTCATTTTGCGATATTGCGACATTGCGATATTGCGATATTACGGAGCAAATCGCAGATCGCAATGTCGCAGATTTATGTAGGCGCACTATCCCAAGGCAATCTTCCCATATGTCAAATCCGTTATGCGCTTTAATGATTATATTAAATGATTGGATTGATTATTAATGTGAAAAGAGATTGTGTTTAGATTGAAAGTCGTTTCACAATTTAAATATTATATTTCATCCGCTTTCACATTCAAAACAGTCTCATCACCTTTCTTATATCATTACTCTCATTTATTCGTAAAACGCAGGCACGAAGGAGCAGACCACTATACAAAGCTTCCGCTAAACACTATGGGTAAGAAGGAGAAGAGCTCAAGTTCCGAGAACAAAGAAATGGCTTCGCTATACGCAGACACTGCCTGTAACAAGGATGCCGGTATATCCACTTGGGAGGGAATGTATAATCTGTTAGAAGATGAAAACCCTGTGGTGATAAAAGTTGCAGCTACAGCAGGTTCAAAGGATACATCTGAAGCAACCCTTAGAGACTTGGCTTGCTCATTTCTGCATAGAATAGCAGCAAGGCCAAGGATTCTCCCATATACAGACATGGTGAGATGGGTGCTGGATAGCACAGATATTTCAGACAGACAATTCAGAACTCCATCGGAAGAGCTAATCGGGTCATTCACCATAGAAGATATGAGATTAATGTATAAGCTGCCAGAACCTCAGGCGACTTTCAACAAGCAATTTATGGAAGAGTTTGCCAAAAAACACTCAAATTTGGCAGAATGCACAAAGGAGTGGACCAAAAGAAGTGAACCATTGAAGAAAAATAAACAAGGTATGTACAGCACAGGTTCACTTACCTCTCCTTATTGTTTTACTGCTGCCATGTTATGCAGGCTTTTTGGAAAGCCTGACATAAATATGATCTTACCCGAATGGCTTCCTTTGTTGAATGTGGCTGTTAATTCTACAATTGTAGATTGGGCCAAAATCCTATCTGATAATCTCACCACTGCTATTTTTCATTACCGGTCTAAACGAAATGTTTCCCAGCGGGTTTATCCGCATTTTTATTTATCTGCTTATGTCATGGACGCCATATGCTATGTCTCTAAATTCCCTGTGATGGGCTGGAAATGGACTATCCACGATCCCTTGCCCATTCATGTGTACCATAAAGAACTATGGGAGTCTAAGTTTGTCCCCCATTTTTACCAAATTTGTCATGGAATAATGCTGCCATTGTATAGAACATTGTATAATAAGGATGCCCCGAGGTTATCCTCAGAAATAGAGGTTGATATTCTCCCCGTCGCAAGATGGTTTGGAGAAGAATTGTTCACCTATATTAGGGTTTTTGGAAGTTATGCTTCTCCCCATGTTTTACCCTTATATGTTCCAGATAGACTTGTAGCTCGGGAAATTGCCTATCAGACCTGTGGCCAGGGAGGTATAACAAAAGATTTAAAAGACAAGAAAAAGGGCATTTGGCCACAATTTCCCATAAAATGTAAAACATTTTCACTGTTGGATATTGGTCATGCATTTCAAGAGATAGGCAACGTTGCATGCCTACAGCTGTTCAAATTCTCAAGAAGGTTATTTGACCCAAATGATATTGTTAAGAATTTTACCAATGCAATCAAAGTAAGGGAATTTGCCGGGGAGCAGGATCTTTTTGATGATATGTTCCAAGCAAGAAATTCATTCAAAGAGGTTTTGAATTCAGCTAAAGCGCAGCTATCTCCAGAGGATTTTCAGGAATTCAAGCTGTACAGAGAAAGGAGACTAATTCCTATTCCTTTGGATAATCTACGCTTAGAGCCCGCAAGGGAGCAAACTCCTAGTGTTAGTCTTAACGGCAGTTCAAGTACAGGTAAATCTAAATCAAAATCTGACAGAGATTATGAACACTCCAATAAGTCTAAAGAAAAGAAAGATAAAATGGAAGAATCCATTAAAGATTCTGCACAATCTAAAGAACCTAATCAACAACAAATTTTGACTTCTCAACAGAAAAATCCTCCTCCAACCAATGTACAGCAACAACCAGTTACCATTGAGTTAGACAAAGAATGGGAAACCTTTAATCAATTGATTAATATAGAAGGACAGAATGTACAGACCCCTGTCCAGACAACCAAATCACAAGAACAAGCAGCACAGCCACAGTGACAGAGCACATACCAATCACACCCTCCTCTGAAATTGTACTTAATGTAGAGGACATTCCTCCTCTAGATGTATTCTACAGCCCAAAATACAAAGCAGTAGTGAAGAGACAAAGAAAAAGGAGAAAAATAGAAAGTGCAATTGCTACTGAACCAGAACAAGTAGATGTTTTGTTGAAAGATCCTGCCACAGAGCCTACTCATAATCTCACTAAGTTATCTCAAATAACAGGAGATTATGCTTCTGCAACAATTGATAAAGCAGTTGAGATACAACTTTTGTTGGATGAAAAAGAAGAACAGGTAAAAGCTCTGCAACAGCAATTGCAACAGGTACAGGCCAATAAGGAAGCACAATTAAAACTTGAAGAGTTACAACAACAACTTCAAGAAATGCAAACAGGACATCAAAAAAGCCTGGCTGATAAAGACAAACAAATACAGATTATCCAAGATCAGCATAAAGATGATCCTAAGCTTCCAGAATTCATTTCAGAAACCATCTCTTTGAACAATCAACTACTGCAACAAGAGGAAGTTTTCTGCCAAAAAATATTGCAATGGAATTATTTGTGCCAAGAAAGAGATAAAATCACAAATCATGTCGTAGATTTACGAAATGATTATGATTTGATTAATGAAAAGATCAATGATTATCTAGCATGGCAAAAGACAGAAGAAGGCAGAAAATCTGGTGCACCCATCATTAACGAGAACCATAAAGAAATACTGTTTAATAATTGGGATGCACAAATCAGAAGGGAAGAAAAGGCAGTAGAGGAGGCATCTACAGCGGCAAACACTCTCACTGATTGTGTAAATGACAATTTACACAAAGCTAACTTTATTTCTGAAACTGTTCCAGGATATCTCCCACAGGCAAATCAACTGCAAACAGAATGGAGGAAAAAGGCAGAAGAAAGAGCAAAATCCATCCAAGGGCTGACAAGATTGAATTGGGACTCATACTGGATGTACTTGGTAAAGCCACACAGTCAGCACAGTGCGCTCAATTGTATCATCAATGCTACAGAGAAGATTGCTCCTACGCTTGCCGACTCTGTCTTTTCAGGACAGTTGAATTCTGAAGTCGGTCAACCGCATCTTCTCAAAACTATGCTAGATGCCTGCAAACTTAAAGATCAAGTTAATAGATAGATAGATTTAGTTTTAATTTCACCGTATTTTAGCCTAGGAAAAGGACGGTCATTGAACCGAATCCTTAATTTTTGTAATAAACTATTTTTAGAGTTAGTTAAGTAGTATTTAAACCCCTCTCATGCATTTAGAGAGGGGTCCTGATCTTAATATTTTTGGACTTGGAGATTGCATTTCTGTACTCCATTGTCTTATATATATTTTGAAAAGGATCACATCTGGTGATTTTCATGCGGAATTATCTTTGAAGTGTTGCATTTCTGTACCTTGGAATTTGGTTTTGCATTAGAGTTATTGGATAGAGTATCAGATTGCATTTGAAAGTCTTCAAGATGAACAAGGTATTTCTATCTGTTCACTGTTGATCTCTTTTGTTTTATGATATTCGTTTTAAAATTGCTATCATTTATATGTATATTGGTTTTCACAACGCTTTCTTTTATATATCATTTCTGAGTATAATTGAAACGTTATTTTTTCATAATTACATGTAAATGGTATACAATGATGAATGCAATATGTTTATATAACTTTGTTTAATTTCTTAAACAGAGTTATCTTTATTTGTTTCTGCATATTTCAATTTAATTAATAATACATTTTCATGGTTATTGTTGAATTGGAACAATCTTAAGTTGTATTCACATATAGCTACCCGGGTTAGTGTTAGAATTTATTTATCGGTATTTAGCTTAAATTAGATAGTTTTATTTCAGTTAGTTTAGTCCCATTTCCACCCATCCAATCCAATCCATTTAGTTACAAGGAAACTGGTCCTTTAAATCCAGTCGGAGCCACCATACCAAACGGAAAAGGAGCTGCCTTAAGGTCCCGACCGGGTGGTTTTCCCCGATGTTTGAAGCAGAGATTTTCTAGGCTTCAACAGCAGGGTAAATAAAGGGAAGCCACAAAATCATACCAAAAGCCCTATAACAATTGAGGAGTCACCCAAAAAGGAAGATGAGATAAGCTTAGAAGAAGGGAAATTTCAAGAGGTTATCTCATCTAAGATGACATTTGTGACCTATAGAAGGATACATTATTCAAGGCTAGCATCCCTTAAACATGTACCAACCCCGACACACTCTCAAGCGGTAGAAAAGAAGGAGAAACAAGAAAAGGAGGGTTTTCTACATGAAAAACAAAGTTTTCTATAGGAAACTTTGTCTGTACTACAGGAAACTCCAATAGTGCCATAAACAGAGAAGAGAACCATGGGGGTGGGATATAATGACCCCTTGGAAGGGAAAGAAGCCTAGGATGTTGAAAAATAGGCACACTTTGAAGGGAAGGATGCCAAAGGGAAGTAAGAGAAGGAATGAAAGTGGGAGCCTACCTCCCCAAAATCTGTCCCTAAAAACACCTGAGAAATTTCACACCATATACCTCAGCAAAATATGAGTTCCTAGTATACAATTATTGAAGGAGGAGGAATGATTTCTAAAAATCTTGAAGTCCCCCTAATTTATCAGCTAGAGAAAGAAAGAGCATGAAAAAATCATTGGATGAAAATTGAAAATATGAAAGGTGTGCATGATATAGGAATGATGGAAGAAAATGTCACTGAAATGGGGAGGAATTTAGCTGATGTCAGAATCAGAGAAGCCATGTTAAAGGAGCAGCTTCAAGAAACACAAGCATAAAATGTAAGTTTAAAAAGCCAACTCCAGCAAAAGGAAAAACATATTCCCACCATGGAATATTTGTGCATGGAGGAAATACATTATATACATCCTTCAAACTCATATGCCATCTACCTAAAAGAAAAATGGCTAAAATTTTAGATTAAGGCACTAGCATCTCATTGGTCATTCCCTTTTCAAAATTGTAGGCAATTTATTGACTTTTGCAATCAGTCCAACATAGGAGACAAGGCCAAGTTGTTGAACCCTTAGTTAAACTGAGAGGGGGGGGTGAATCAGTTTAACACATACATGGAATTTTAAAACTTTTCTTTTAAATCTTATTTACACCTTCATTTCATGGTCAACTTAATATGTGAGCAACAAATATTACTATCAAACAGATTTGTTAATGTAATAGCAGATTGAATATGAGAGCAGCAAGTATTAAGCAGATGAGATAAATCACATCAACACATAAACATCATGCACATAGACACCAGATATAAGTGGAAACCCATAAAGGGAGAAAACCACATCTTATTATTGTTGTGATGCAAAGGCAAGCTCCAACTCCCTCTCACCACTGATTTTCTGTAGGCACCAACCTACAGGAGGCTCCTACCTCAATTCTGTAAGCTACAACTTGCAAGGAAGCTCCAACTCCCATCAATTTTCTGCAGGCACCAACCTACAGGAGGCTCCAACCTCAGTCAGCTACAACTGACATTTTATCAAGCTACAACCTGATGTGGAAGCACCAACTCCCATCTATTTTCTGCAGGCACCAACCTACAGGAGGCTCCTACCTCAGTCAGCTACAACTGACATCTATCAAGCTACAACTTGATAGGGAAGCTCCAACTTCCTTACTCTTTCAAAAGAAAAACACTTGCTGATTTACCTTGGATATAAGCTCTATTTTGTACCTTCTTCTCTGCTGTTCATCAACTCTTATATCAGACATGCATCATCTCTGCTCAGCCCCTTCTTCTTCTTTGCTCAGCTCCTCCTTATTCACATTCTTCTTGCAGCTTGCTTATTTTCTTCAACTATCTTCAATTCTGCTGCACACTCTCTCCTCTTCTCCTTCTATTTTCATCAAACTCTCCTCTTGGATATTACCCCCTTTTATACAAGATAGCTTCATGACTATTTGTATTCTACTGGGAATTCGAAATGGACAGTCATGTCTCTTTGCCTTCTTCCTTCTCATCTCTTTTCAGCTTACTCAGAAAAATGTAACTGTAGGTGCTTATTTTAATATTACAGTGGGATATTTGCTCTCTTCCGGAGACTTTCCAATGCATCACAAACAATAAAAACAATTAAAACATTTACATTCGAATTACAATGTGAACTCCAGCTCACTCATTTTGTCTCTTGGCTTGCTGCGCATTTGTCTTTTCTCTAACTGTGTCTTTGTCCCTTTCTCTTCTCTGTATGCCTTTCTGTTTATGGCTGTTGCGTAACTTCTGTATTTGTGTAACTGCATTTTTCATTTTTATATCAGCGCTTTATATATAAATGAATCTGCTGACTGTAATTCTAGGCCATATTCCAACGCTTTTCATGCCACGAGTGTCTTGTTGATTTGGAACATTCCGCAAGCGAAATGGACATATATCACAGTCGTATATTAATAATCGCCCTCCCGTTAAGCTGAGGCCCATGGGTCTACAGACCACGCGGCATATTTTAATATAACCGCAACCATGTTTTATATATCTAACAGCACCCTTTTAATATAACTGCTGGGCAGTTTCAACCAACGCGTATCATATCCATGGTCTGTTTATAATACAACACTTTAATAATGTCGCCCTCTCTTCAATGTAGTATTTTACTTAAACTCCTTTCTTTTCACTTTAATGTATATGAACCCTTTCTCATGTAACTTCCAGCGATATATTAATAGACCCATTTAACATAGGAAACAACCTTTCGGGCCACCTTGTCACGCTTTCCGATGCACTGACTCTCCTTCGATTGCGATTGATCACTCCTGCTGCGATTACGATTGATCGCAATCACAAACTTTGTTTGCATGTCTGCTGTTTAACTCCTATGCGATTGAATCATTGCGATCTCTGATTGCGATAACTATTCCTACGATTGTTCCGATTGTGATTGTTTAACTCCGTCAGCGATTCTCCGATTGATCGCAATCGCAACTTTGAGTTGCAAGTCCCGCTGCTTTGTTTACCTTCGATGCGATTGGGAAGGGGTCCCACTTTATATTACTTCCTTTCCATTGATCATAACGTGCTCCGCTTTAAATATATATTAATGTATATGCCTTGGACCATTGCAGAATATGAAATGCGTAGCATTTATATGTATTGTGATGGATATTATATATATAGGTATCCTCCAGCGGGTTAGGCGATTCCCGGAATTTATGTGTCTCTGCTGTGCTAACGTTTCTGCCTCGACTGTTGTGATAACGGCTCTGCCTCTGCTATATTCGCTGCTTCCGCCTCCACTGCTCGACCGTTTCACTCTGCCTCTGTATTCGACTGTTACACTTTAGCATTTTTCTTCTGCCTTTGGACTCTTCACAAGTCCTGATGTGATTCCAATCGAAAGTCGCCAATCGAAAATTACAATGCAGCTTTCACTTCACCCCTTCAAAGTCCCGACCCGATTCATTTCAAAACTGAATTGTGATTTAATTCAACTCCGCTCAAAGAGATCTGTAGCGTCTTTTAAACTGTTTCAATGTGTTAAAACTTTCCCAACTCCACTAACTTCGACACGGCTCGATTTGCATCAATCACTGGAATTCTTATAATTTAAAACAGAGTTGCTGCTGCGTCAATTCTTATATGTATGTATACTTTGCCGCTGGAGTTAAGCGATTCCCGAAATAATATTTGTGTTATATTAAATGTATAATGCCGGTTGGAGTGTGCGATTCCCGGAATGTGGTTCTGTATTATATGCGTAACGCCCAGCTTGGGGTATGATTCTCGGTATTTTATAACTGTTCTGCCTCTGCCTCTGCTGCTTCTGTCGTTCTGCCTCTGCTTCTGTCTCTGTGATAATGGATCTTCCTTTGTTATATTCGCTTCCTCTGCCTTCATTTGCTTCTTTGCTGCCTCCATTGTATTCGCTGCTTCCTTTGCCTGTTTCTGCTTCAGCGCTGCCTCCTTTGCCTGTCTCTGCTTCAGCGCTGCCTCCTTTGTTTCCTTCATTTGCTTCTTTGTTGTCTTCATTGCCACGATAACAGCTCTGTCTCTGTAGCTATTTGTCTTACGCTCTCTCTTTTAATTCATCTGCTCCTTGATTGATGCTACTCCTTAATTCTCCTTTTGCTGCCTTTGCTTCTTTAAATGAACTTGTCTCTACTGCTCGAATCTCTCTACATCTTGCTGCTATGCTGCTCTCTTTGCCTTGTTGCTGCCTTAGATGTTCCTCCTTTTCCATCTCCGTTGCCATCAATGACAACATTTCCAACAGTCTCCCCCTTTGGCATTGATGGCAACACATCCACCAATAATCCAATGCTTCCTCCAAGTTTTTCTCTGCCTGGCTTCTTTTAGAAGATCCTATCTTCTGTTACTTGCTTTTCCTCCCCCTTTGACATCAATGGCAAAGGGTTGCACATTTCTCAGTGTAGATTCTGTCTTTGCATTTCTTCTCTCTGATATGTGTTTAGGCCTTCTTCTTCTGACTGTGTATCTTGCTGCTCCAAACTGGTGTATAAGGGTTGTTGAGAGAACATTTTTGAGATTATTTGAACTTGTATATACACATTAAGTCGATATCATTTCAAAGCATAGACTTCTTGCACTTGTATAGAGAGTAGGTGATGACAGCCATATATAATCAGACTTGTATAATGTGAACTGCATTATTGGATCAAGACTTAGGGATTGTGAATGCTCCATGTGACATATAAATCTTGTTTCAGCTATATTATAATATTCATTTGAAATCCATATCTGTTGAGGAAATTGTAGTTGGAGTATGTCTTCTTCTGCAATACTCATATGCAGTACAGTATTTGTTCATTTGTGATGAAGCTAATATGTCTTTTATAGTTGCGGTTCACTTTCCTTGCCTGTTGGTGATGATTTGAGCTAGGATGTTGATAATAATCTTGCATTAAATAGCTGCAGATCCTTGTTACTGATATGAATCAACCAAAATTTGATCTAAGAAATCAACTCCCTTTACTGCTTCCATAATGTACTTTCACAACAAAACCTTGAGGCTAGATACATTCAATTTATTGTTTAGACTTACTTATCAACCAAGCACTTTTCTCTATGACATAAGGGGTTATGTATGTCAGTGATTAATCTCTTTTCAATGGTGAGATGTTAGCAAATCCTTTCTGCTGAAGTATGTTCATGATAAATCAATAACAGATTTTTGAGCTTCAGCTGTCACAACTCATCCTTTCATACTTTCGATACTTTAATTTTTCTATCATGATGATCTTTCATACGAATATATTCAAGTTGTTTACTTGAGATTTTAGCCAACAGGCTTCACCCAGTTTGTGAAAAATATTCAAAAAGAGGTCTTGAAGATATATGTACTAACTTGATCCAGGTGGATATCGGTGGCCGCCCACCTATTCCATTTGGACCAAGACCATCAATTGGGCAGCCTTTTCACATTCAAAGACAACTTTCTACTATTTTTAGCAAGCTGTGTCCTCCACTCTCGGCGCCGTTTTGGGGGCTTAATGATCCAGGTGGATATTGGTGGCCACCCACCTATTCCATTTGAACCCCATCTTCAGTTCTTTCAATTTTCAAGTTGCAACAAAACTTACTATTTTTAGCAGTTTTTCGGGTCCTGAACTTCCGGAGCCGTTTTGAGGCCCTAAACGACATTTTTTGGGAAAACGGAGAGCAACATGTGTCCATGGACCGATGTTGCTCGTTCAAAAATTGAAGTCCTCAGATATATCTTTCTAACGAGCTATTGAACGCGTCAAACGGAGATCGGGTGCCAAAGTTATGCCCCCGGGAAGTTGAACCACCAATTTACCCAAACGGGCGCCCACAGTTTTGGCGCCTCATCTCCTACGGTTAGGTTTTTTGGACGTTTCAGATTCTACATTGTTTCTCAACAATAAATAGGCCCTCGAGCCTCATTGTAACACAGTTCAGAGGTCTGTAGCCATCACATCTCTTCTCAGAGATTCGCTACCAGCACCCTAGCTATTTTATTTCCATTATCCCTGTAAGCATATTTCTGTTATTTGATATTAATGAAATGAAGCATTATTTCCGCTGCATCTCTATGTTCATGGTTATTTCTATATTTTGTTGCATTCCTGCATAAAATCTGGATCAGTGGTATCAGAGCGGGTCTGCTCTTTCTTTGTTTTTCTTTGCATGTCCCCAACGCGGTCAGGGTATAAGGAGTTAGGGCTCGATCTGGTTGAACCCTTGCAAGATCAGCCTCGCAAACCCTGACGACCTCCCATGGCAGAAGAAAAGAAAGACGAGGGAGCAAGAGATCCTATCAAAATACTGCTCGAGGAGGCCCTCGAGAAACAAAGGAACGCGATGATGGATAACTTTGCTCAAATCCTTCAACGACTACCCACATATGGCGCATCTGCATCCAACAGCCACTCTGGAGGCGCCACTCCCTTCAAGGTACAGGTAAACTTTGAAATTCCTATATTTGAAGGAAAAATAGATGCAGACACTGTAGACAGATGGTTAAATTTGTTGGAAGGGTATTTCTCGGTCCATGACTTCTCTGACAGAGAAAAGATTATTTTTTCACTCCTCAAAGCCGCCCCCCATGTCAAAGACTGGTGGGAAACCTACCGTGAGCAAGAGGGCGAAGGGGAACCCTCTCTGTTCTCGGCCACACCCACTTGGAATTCGTTCCAAGATGGCATCAAGGAACAATATTACCCCATGGGGAGCTATGAGGACAAATACATCCAATGGACCATGCTGCGGCAACAAAAGGATCAAGATGTGCATGAACTGACGAATCTGTTCCATACCCTGCGCACAAAGTTGGGTATTAAAGATTCAGAGAGACATTTGGTGCTCAAGTACCGCGGCTGTTTGCACAAACACATTCAGGAGGAAATGGAGTTCCTCGACATTACATCGCTTGGCACGACATATCGCTATGCCGCCAAGATCGAGCAGAAATTTAAGCAGAAGAAGCGAGACTTTGGATCTGCGAATCCGAAAGGTGCCCCCAAACCGAAGAACAAGGGGCAAGGCCAAAGCAATGCGACTCAGAACAACACCACAAATCCAAAGAAGGACACAGGGAAGTGGTGTGAATTTCATAACAGCCCCACTCACAGCACAAACGAGTGTCGGGCCAAACAGTCTTTGGTGGCTGAACTAAAGGCACCCGAATCAAATGCATTTTCTGATCCTGAGTTAGAACCAGACAAAGGCAATGACAAAGGGAAGCAGATCATTGATGCGGATCCCAGTGCCATTGTTGCCACCACCAAGATCCAGAAGGAGGGTCCAGAGGATCCAGAGGAGGGGGAGCGCCTCTTCCAATCGCAGATGTGGGTGAAGGGTTCTCCGCCGGCAGTCGTCGATAGCGGAAGCAAAAAGAACCCCGGCTTCGCGTACGTCGTGAAGCGGCCGCCTACCACCATATGCGCACACCCACACCATATACCACCTGGGTGGCTCAGACCCAGGGAGAGATCTCCGCATCCGCCGTTGTTGCCGACTTCCGCGCATCGAAGCCATTCACGATGAGGCATTGTGTGATGTTGCTCCTCTTGATGTAGCTAATGTATTATTGGGCCAACCATACTTGTGGAGGCGACATGCTGTGTATGAGTCTAGGCCTCGTGCTGTTATTATTACTTTGGGAAATAACTTGTACAGGATACCGGAGGTAGTACCGCCTCCTGCCATCTCGTTGACTACTGCAAAACAACGCAGTAAGATTGTTTCCCAGACCAGGAAATTCATTTTTCTTACGACTCACTCACAGGGAAAGAAGAATATTGTGGCCACAACCTCGAAACAGGGCTCCCTTTCACGGCTGCAGCAGATGGACAAAGTCATGGAGGAATACGATGAAAATTTCTCCTCACTCATAGAGGTTCCTCTACACTGTCAGGACAAGCACTCCATTGATCTGAATCCCAATGCACCACCACCTGATGTTGCCATACATCCTGCAACTACACATACAGAATCCAAACATGTAATGTATGAGGCTGATAAAGAAACCAAATTTACTAAACGCATCCAACATGTCCACCCGCAGGTCCATGACATCTTCAACACATCTAATACTCAGTTCCACAGAATTTGCCTCATTTCATGGAGGATCTCAACACAATGGGGACCATTGCTTCCTAAGGAGGGAGGAATGATCCAGGTGGATATCGGTGGCCACCCACCTATTCCATTTGGACCAGCACCATCAATTCTTGCAGATTTTCACATTCAGCACAACTTACTATTTTTAGCATGTTTTCGGGTCCTCCACTCTCGGAGCCGTTTTGGGGGCTTAATGATCCAGGTGGATATTGGTGGCCACCCACCTATTCCATTTGAACCCCCATCTTCAGTTCTTTCAATTTTCAAGTTGCAACAAAACTTACTATTTTTAGCAGTTTTTCGGGTCCTGAACTTCCGGAGCCGTTTTGAGGCCCTAAACGACATTTTTTGGGGAAAACGGAGAGCAACATGGGTCCATCGACCAATGTTGCTCGTTCAAAAATTGAAGTCCTCGGATAGATCTTTCTAACGAGCTATTGGGCGTGTCAAACGGAGATCGAGTGCCAAAGTTATGCCCCCGGGAAGTTGAACCACCAATTTACCCAAACGGGCGCCCACAGTTTTGGCGCCTCATCTCCTACGGCTAGGTTTTTGGACGTTTCAGATTCTACATTGTTTCTCAACAATAAATAGGCCCTCGAGCCTCATTGTAACACAGTTCAGAGGTCTGTAGCTATCACATCTCTTCTCAGAGATTCGCTACCAGCACCCTAGCTATTTTATTTCCATTATGCCTGTAAGCATATTTCTGTTATTTGATATTAATGAAATGAAGCATTATTTCTGCTGCATCTCTATGTTCATGGTTATTTCTATATTTTGTTGCATTCCTGCATAAATCCATCACAGGGTCGCTCCGAACGTCACAAGAATGCACCCTCCAGAGGAAAATCACAAGACAAAAA
>JAXQQM020078093.1:0-143511 GCA_034641835.2 Pinus albicaulis
GCACCCGTGTAATTTCTAATATAACAAGTATCCTATCAATTAAATCAATATACTACAAACATCTAGATTATACACATCTGAGCCATTCATATCATACTAAGTAAATATTGAAACAACAATAATAACATTAAGCATTGAATGGACAAAATGAACATAGTTCTATTGATTTTGAAAGAAGGAGGATTACAACCATCGGTTGTACCAAGCCCTCCTCGGTCTCCCAATCTCTCTTCTCTCTCTAGTGAAGAAGTCCAAGTCAACAAGCTCTCTAGGAGCCTCTTTGACTCTTGGCCTTCACAATGTCACACTATTCTCTATTCTACAAGTATACAAGAACCTTGAGCAATCCTTCGACCTTCAATTAAGAGCCTTCAGCTCCTTCTTATAGGAGAGGGAGAAGGCCATTGTTGCCCTTCTCTTTCCACTAGTTTGGAATGGAAAAGGCTTAGATGTTTCTTTGATCTCCATGCTTTTTCCTCTCTTGGAGTTCAGTCTTCTATGGCAATGACCAATAATGAACTGGTGCTTCTGCAGTTTCCTTTGTGCACTGACTCCTTCGTGAGGGAAAGTCGGAGATTCAAATCTTTCTCCGCGCTCTTTTCCCAATTCAAAATTAAAACACGGGTAACGCGACCTTTTAGTGTAAACAGAGCGTTGCCCTAGTCACTAACGCGGCTAATGTATTTCTTGCCTGCGTTATAACGCCCTTGTTCTGTTCTATGTATGCGTTACCTTGGCATAAATAGGTTTAATTTAGGTCTTTGTACTTCTTCCATATTTGTCTTCCCCTCTGAACTGATGAGGAGGTATTTTGACCTGTAACAGATGCCCCCTAAAGTGTGAGGTCAGAGACGAAGACGATGGCCGAAATACTTTATAATTTGTAGAGAGAGAGAGATTGAAAAACTGAGGAAAACCTGAAACAACAACATATGTCGGAAAATATAGTATTTGCCTAGAGTCGGGCATGTCCCATGCTCAGTAGCTTTAAACAACATGATTTCTCTAGAATAGAGATATGAAGAATCTGTCCACCAATAGGCACAATGTGGAAGTGTCTGTCATAACAGGATCAGGCTGAAGAAGCTATCTCCATAAACAATATCGCAGCTTGGGGAAGGGAACACAACTTTAATGATGTAGCCTTTGCCCCAAGGTCTTGACTGCCGATTCACTTAAACTACATATTTCTCAACATGTGAATGAGGGAGTTGTCGTCGAACATGTGAGAAATCGTCTGATTACCAGTCAATAATGAAAATTGTTAACAGACGCGAAGGTGGCCACCGATAATGATGATGGTCCCTAAGATGCCCAGTACAATCTAGCGAGTGTGAATAAAAGGAGTTGAAGTCGAACACTCGTAGAATCATTCGACCAGGAGCCAATGATGAAGACCCTTGATCAAACACAAGACTACCTGCCACTGATGTCTGCAAGTATCCGGGTACTGATGTGTTTCTGGATCAACTTCCTAGATAAGGTGTTGAAGTCGATAGGAAGTGATCTGTTAAAAGGTAGGCACTGAGGCGTCCTACATCAGTCAACATGAAACGGAAACCAGCTGATTTTTTTTATGATTTGAGATAAGGAAGAGTAAATGGGAACGTCAGACGACAAATAATTTTTGGCATAATGAACGGTTTGGTTGATAACAGGAGTAGTAGATAGCGAGATCTGCTTGAACAATAGAAGGCACTCTAGCAGGGTACTAGGCAGCTGAAGCGTGTTGAACACCAAAGAGTGTGTTAGGATTTTACCGGTGCAGGGACACTGGGAAATGAAGGCTAATAATCATAGATGGTAGGGTTCGGCTAACTGCGAAAGAGTTTTCTGGGAAGTGCCATGTTCAAGAATTTTGCTGCCAAATCGACCTTTTTGAAAATGTAACAGAGGTAGTATCCATTTTGTCCAAATTTTTCCCCTTCTGATTAAGTTTAACGAGTCCAGACGAGTAAACTCGGTGAATTTTTCATGTTTAAAGAGTCTGAAAAATGTCAGGAAAGACAACTCTGTGCCCCATCTGATTAGTTTTAACGAGTCCGGATGAGAAAACTCGGTGAATTTTTCATGTTTAAAGAGTCTGAAAAATGTCAGGAAAGACAACTTTGTGCCCCATCTGATTAGATTTAACGAGTCCATATGGGAAAACTCGGTGAATTTTTCATGTTTAGAGAGTCTGAAAAATGTCATAAAAGACAACTCCATGTCCTGTCTGATTAGGTTTAACAAGTCCAGACGAGTAAACTCGGTGAATTTTTCATGTTTAGAGAGTCTGAAAAATGTCATAAAAGACAACTCCATTGGGGTACCTTTGTCATGTCTTGATAACCGGGCACGGCAAAGGGGTAATAGTAAGCCTGAAACAGTTCATTTTCCGTTAGTTAGTCCATCGAATCCGGAAAAGTGAGAAATCTATGTTCAATGGACGTCTACCTCATTTTGTTATGAGTACGAGGAGACAAAGTAAACTCAATATTCTTTGTGAAATTTTAACGAGTCCAACAAAGAAAAACTCGGTACCTCCGTGAAATTTTAACGAGTCACGCGGAGAAAAATCGATTTACTTTTTCTGTTTAAAGAGCTTTGAAAAAGAGGAAAAGAATGGCTCCTTGTTCTTTGTCTCAGTAGTTTAACGAGCCTGACAAAGGTGACTCAGGATTTTTTCAGTTTTATGAGCGAGAAAAAGATTCCTAAAAATAATGCTCAGTACTTCTCCATAGTTTTAACGAGCCTGAAGAAGAAAACTCTAGGCTTTTCGGATTAACGAGCAAGAAAAGACCAAAAAAGAACGCTCGATGCCAACTTCGTATAAGTTTAACGAGCCCGAAGAAGAGAACTCGAGGTTTTTCGGATTAACGAGCAAGAAAAATACCATAAAAAGAATGCTTGATAAAACATGAGTATGTCTGCACATAAATCTTGATCCCTTATTAGAATCATCAGTACCAAATCTCGAGAGTTGCGACATGTGTACAGCGAGGAATCACGACTTTTCCGACTGACTTAAGAGATTCATGCCCCAGAATTTGCTATAAGAAGGTCAGAAGACATTCATTTTCACTGTTTTGAGTGCTGTGAAGAAGCTCTGGAGTGGAAAAGGGGTGAAAATTTTAGCTGACGATTACGGTCAATCCGGGCAACAGTCTTCTATTCCGCGAGATCCAGGTAAGAGCTAGAACCTCTTGTTATCATTTAATTGCCAATTTTTTAGTTTTTGCTGGTTCAAAATTAGGAAATTTTGAGGCCCTAGAAAAATATTTGCGCCTAACGCGGGTCAGGAGTACAACAGCCGCGTTGAACGCATAACCCGTGAAGGAAGTGCGCGTTAGAACGCTCTGTTTTGTATTAGTGCCCGCGTTAGGCGCAACATGCTTTCTAACAATTCAATTTTTCCATTTTTGAAGTGGTCCAGGCAAATTTTAATCGGTTGGAAATGTTGCATTTGCAGGTGTTCAGCTGTTAATCATGAGTATCTGGCGAGAGAGAGAGCATGAGCGGGAAGAACGAGAGATGGTGACGGATGCGGCAAGTTTAATGGCTCTCCAGAGGTGCGGATTGCTTAAGTATGCCCGTTTAGAACTGATGAGGGGTCAAGAGGACCTCCTGAGGTGGCTGATCCAGCAGTGGGACGAGAGGCATCATGTCTTTCAGATTGGTGGCAACAAGCTCGCCATCGAAAAAGATGATGTTTACTTTTTGACCGGCTTGTCATGTCGTGGGGCGAGGCCCAACTTGACGGGGTCCAGAGCTGACCCTCGTTCCACTACTGATTTGATCCATGCGCACTGCATACGTGGCACCCAGGCTGTGAGTAACCGGATACCTATTGCACAGGTGACTTTGAGACCCTTGAGGTCTATTCTATGGATGATTGTTCGCTTGGCAGGTGCCAAGAGTCAGCTTGTGGTGACCAAGGCTCAGATGCTTTTAGCCTTGGATTGTATGCAGCCTCAGGTTTTCGACTGGTGTGACGGTGTGGTTCGTCGGGTCCGAGCAGAGCTTACTGCATGCAAGACCCGTACTCAAAGAGAGTTTGGGTACGGTACACTGATTGTTTCTTTCATACTGGAGCGGATACCACTGATGAGGCCCAGGATCCCTACAGCGCCATTGGGTCCACGCGAGCCGAGGTAGGCTCGGTGGGCCACTTTGCTTCCACGGACTGGAGAGGGTCCCGTCCGTCACTGTTTTGATGAGGGATTTTTTGATTGGCTGGACTCTCAGATCATCATGATTGAGGATTATCCCTATGCAGGGATGAACTTCACAGGCGATCCTGAGTTAGTCTTTCCCCCTGGCACCCAGTGGGGGCCCAATGGTAAGAAAAAATGATCAATGCTTTTCAAAGAAGTTTTTGTTCTTTAGCTTTTGAATGTTTATGTAAAAAAATTTTGTTTAGAAAGGGGTGAAAATTTAGTTTTGACATGAAACTTTTGCTTGCTTGACACAGATGTGGCACCTGTCCGTCCAGCTGGGGCCCCTCGCTATGCACGGCGAGGATTGCAGCTACCCGGGGCTGGCGCACCTGTAGAGGATGTGGAAGCCGGCGACGACGATGATACCCAAATTTTACATGAACTCTCCAGGAACCTGGAGGGTCTGAGTATGGGTATACCGCCGCTTCCTATGCGGGAGGTTCCAGTTCGTCTGCAGCGGCATACTGTGGGTGTGCCGGAGAGATACCTGGTTCCTCTGAGGAGGATAGCTAGAGCAGTTGTATGCTATTATGAGCATCGGGCTTAGCTGGTGGAGTAGATGTATTAGTGTCAGAGCATGGCTTAGTGTAGCCAAATTTTGTAAAACACCCCAAGTTTTGGGAGATTTTCTTTTTGATGTTTTCTGTGTACTGGACACGACATATATCTATATATATATATTTTTGGTGATTTGTGTTTTTTAAATTTTTATGCATTTTTTGATGGGATAAAAATATACGTACTCATGAGTAAATCTTTTACAATAAATGTGACAAATGCCAATCTAACACATAATTTGCCAAAGAATTGGCTAATGCATTAAATTCTCTAGGAACGTGCTCAAATGTGATTGTTTGAAATTGACGCTCTAAAAGTCGCACTCGTAAAAAATAACGTAACAACACAGGGTGGCGGACACGGTAATGATTGTTTAACTGCATACTGATGAGTTGGGAATATAACCTGACCACTAAATCGGAGATGTCACGAGATGCCGCTTCCGTGAGGAGTTGGATCACTGACATGTACTCGGTGACATTGTTGGTGGCATTACCCAGGAAGATCCCCCCGGAACCAAGAAGGTTCGACTCAGGAGTATAGAGAACCCAAGCAGCTGAAGCAATGTGTCTAGTGTGACGACTAGCACCGTCTGCATACCCGATGTATGATAACGAATGTGATGACATCTGTGCAAAAGAAAAAGATTACATGAGAAAAACATCTTAAACCAAACAAATAATCCAGAAGCATCAAAAATAAAAATAGGCAAAACTTATATACATAAAATTACAAAGCATATGCCTAGTGCGAAACTAGGCAAAATACTTCTTCAGATAGAGCCCGTTGCGGGGCTCCTCGAGTGGAATTCCATTACAGTCTTGTAGTTCATAAGCTCCTTTTGAGAGGGCTTTAGTAACGATGTAAGGACCGAGCCACAATGGTTGGAGTGTTCCTGCCCCCAAGAGGTCGTGTTTTTTATCATAAAGTAGAACAAGATCGCCCTCTTGGAAAGAACGAGGCTTGACAGATTTGTCGTATTGAGCTTTAACTCGGCGCTGGTGAGCTTTGAGTGCTAATGTAGCATCTCGACGAGTTTCGTCCAAATGATCGAGCGAGAGCAAGTGCTCTTCTGTGGCGGTGGTGCCAGGCAGGATTTCAATGGCAAGTTTGAGTGATGGGATTTCGCACTCGATTGGAAGTACTACTTCTAGGCCGAAAGCAAGTTGGAAAGGTGTGAAGCCTGTGGCAGTTTTAACTGACGTTCGGTATGCCCATAACGCAGAATATAACTTCCGATGCCATGTGGTTTTATGGTTTCCGACCCATCGACGAATCATGGTTTTGAGAACGCCATTTACGGCTTCTACTTGACCATTAGCTTGAGGATAATAAGACGAAGATTGATCTTGTCGGAAACCTGGCATGGATGTTAATTCGGTCATCATATGATTTTGAAAGTGAGATCCATGATCTGTGACAATCGATAGGGGTATGCCGAACCGACAGATAACCTGATTAAACAGGAAGAGAGCGGCGGTTTCGCCATCGGCCTTAAAAGTGGGAAGGGCTTCAGCCCATTTCGTAAAATAATCGACCGCAACCACGATGTAGTTGTGTCCGTTTTCCGAAGCGGGATTGCAGGTGACGAAGTCAATTCCCCATTTAGCGAAAGGACCGACGGAGATAACCGGGTGAAGGGGGGTAGGATGCGCGCGCATTTTCTTTGTGAAAATTTGACATGGATGGCATTTCTGGACTACTGCAATGCAATCTTTAAACAAAGTGGGCCACCAGTAACCAGCGCGCAAGATTTTTTGGGCAGTAGCTATGCCCGAAAGATGACCACCACATGCCCCTGCATGGCAGTCATTCAAAACGCGTTCTGCCTCATCGATAGTGAGACAACGTTGGAGAATAGTATCAACACCACGACGATATAGTGTATCGTTTAGCACGAGGTAGTGCTTTGCTTGGTGGCGGATACGACGACGGTCATCAGACGTGAGAGTTGGGCGGAAGCGTTGAGTTTGTAGGTAGACTAAGATGTCTCCATACCAGGGGTCCGAAGAGTCGACCAAGTAGACAGATTCATCAGGGAATGGATCATGAGCTACCTCTGCCGGGTCGATTCTGGGAAGGTCCGATAGTAATTCGGCGAAGACAAGGGATTTCTTTGCTTTGGCAGCCATGAACACCAAATCAAATTGTTGGAGGATGACGATCCATTTGGAATATTTCCCTCCAATAATTTTTCTAGACAAGATATGTCGCATGGGATTCTCCAAAGCAATCACTGTAGTCTGTCGCAGCAATATATAATGTCGGAGCCGGGTGACGGCGAAAACTACCGCCAGAGAGAGTTTCTCCACATGTGAATAACGTAATTCAGGTCCGATGAGACCTTTTGATAAATAGTAAATCACATGTTCGCTGTCGTCATCGTGTACTTGAACCAAAACCATTCCAAGTGAGGATGGTGATGCTACCAGATAGAGGAGAAAGTCGCGTGAGTAATCGGGGGAACTAAGGAGTGGGGCTGAAACAAGTGCATGTTTTAAAGCATCAAATGACCGTTGAGCTTGGTCATCCCACAAGTATAGTGTTCCTTTCTTCAATAATCGCATGAAGCCTTTCGTCATCTCAGCATAGTTAACGATGAAACGTCGCAAAAAGTTTGCCTTCCCCTGCAAGCTTTGGAGTTGAAGGATGGATTGTGGTGCCGACAATTCAATAATTGATTTTACCTTATCGGGATCAACCCTAATCCCGTGCTTGGAAACAATGAACCCTAACAATCGTCCGGAATCGACCATAAATACGCATTTATGAGGATTCAAGCGTATATTGTAGAACCTGCACCTAGCAAATATTTCTCTTAAATGAGCCAGGTGGTCTCGTCGCTTCTTGGAATGAGCCGGGAGGTCATCCAAGTATGCTTGTACAATATGTCGAATGTCATGAAAAGCATAGTCCATAGCCCGCTGAAAAGTTGCTCCAGCATTCTTCAGGCCGAATGGGAGCTTTTTATATGCAAAGATGCCCCAAGGACAGATGAAAGCATTTTTATGCTGGTCGTCTTTTTTTATGGCAATCTGGTTGTATCCCGAGAATCCATCCATGAAGGAAAAAGATTCGCATCCGGCACAATCGTCGAGAATTTGATCAATGAACGGCGTAGGATAGTTGTCTTTGGGACAAGCGGCGTTCAGATCGCGATAATCGACGCAAACTCGAATAGTGCCTTGTTTTTTATCAACGGGAACCGGATTGGAAACCCATTCAGTTAAGGGAACGGGGTAAATGAAGCCAGCGTTTAAAAGTTTTTCTACTTCGACCTTGATGGCGGCTGCTTTGCGCGGGTGGACAGGTCTGAGTCGTTGCCGGATAGGTTTAGCATTGTCATAAGTCTTGATTTCGTGCTCGACAATAGAAGGATCTATGCCGGGCATTTCGTCATAAGACCAAGCAAAGACATCGCGGAATTCTTTAAAAAGAGATGTGAAGGACGCAATTTCCTCAGGATTGCAGTCGGCTCCAATCTAAATATTTTCCACGATACCCGTTTTGACCGAGATATCGATGAGAAGTGTCTTGGAAAGATTACCCATGTTCCCTTCTGAATCGATAGTGTGGACAGTCGTATAAGAGGAGGGAACTATCTCAGGTTGGTCAAAAGACGGGATTTCAGTTTTTATCGCCTCCGAATCAATCGTCGAAGCGCGATGGTGGAACTCTCCCCAAGGTCATTCTTCTAATGACATGATCTCTCGAATAGCTTCGTCTGTAGGCTAGACTTCATTGAGGAGATCCTTAGAGAGAATTGTTATGGGAGAGGGGGTTGTACCTGTGGTCGAAACCATATCAGTGGAGGGTTCAGATGCGGTTTGGATGGCTTGGTAAGCCAACTCAACCGGCGAAAGCGGCATCTGATCTCCATAGGAATCAATATCTGAAGGTGCCGGGATGATCCATGGGTCGATAGAGCCATCCGAAGAGGTGGATATCATTGCAACCGTGTTTGGGATCTGCGGCGGCGGTAGAGGAAAACAACCCAGTAGGGAAGATGCCTTTAGAAGAACGGTACTGATACTGACGTAAGAGTCGGGGACACCTCCTATTAGGGGTACAGAGCTACTTGGTAAAGTGGAATAATCAGGGGTGCAGAAGGATAGCTGGTCGACCGTGACTATTTTCCCATCCAATGGAAATAGGATGAGTCGGAAGACCGAAGACACGATGGCGGTCATAGCATAAGACCAACTGCGACCGAGCAATAGATTATAGTCGAGATGATGCTCTACGACTTCAACGTCCACGTTTACCGTTTTCCCACTCAGAGTGATGGGAAAGCTAGCAAGGTATCCTTTTGGTAGGAAAGTGTGGCCATCAAAAGCTTTGAGGGAATTCGATGGCGGGGTTAGAGTAGGAGAACCTAAATTCAGCCAGCAAGCTTGTGACATAACGCAGGTCGAAGCACCTTCGTCTATGACAGTGCGATGGATGGGTCTCCCTTTCGACACAACCTGCACCTGGAATGCGAGTTGATGTGAGGGGCGAGGTTTAGCCTTTTCCATATCAAAGACTGCTAGCATGGAATCCTGGGGATCTATTCCACCAATGGCCGAAAGCAAGGCTTTCCTTTGTGCTGGACAGGTTTGTAATACTTCAAGTGTAGACATAGCTGATGGTGCCTGCGCCAAATCTTCTACAATATTGTAGTTTTGGGCTGCACGTGCAGAGGTATTATGAGTCGTGCGTCGAAGTGTCCCTTTGGGGGGACGAATTACAGGTTCAACAGTAGGCCTTTCGATATGTAAATCGTTGGGTGGTGGCGGATTGGAACTAGTTCCCGGTTCCTGAGCATCTATGGTAGGAGTTCCATAAATCTTGGCGCGAGTTTGAAGGTCAATACTCTCGATGCCATAAATGGCAGATGGTCCTTCGCCGGAAGGATACGAACCACCATTGCCCCGTTGATGGGGTTGTGGCGAGTTGTCAACCATATGTTGATGTTGCTGCTGTTGATTGGGGAAAGGATTGTGAAGAACGGCAGGTGTTCTCCCAGAATCCTTGTTAGCAATAAAATCGGTGCATTCCTGCAACCGAGGACATTTGTATGTCAAGTGGTCCTCCGCACAGATTTTACAAGGAAATTTCATGGGTTTATCCTTTCCTTTGTCATTTCTAGTAGCATTTTTCTGATTAGCATTATTCTGATTATCAGACTGCTCTTCCGAATAAGATGTTTTCTTCTTATTCTTCCTATTTTTTCCGCTAGGTTTCTGTGAGGTTTGCACCGAATTTACCTCAGCGGAAGGGAGAGGAGTCGTTTGGTGGGGGGCGGTGGCAGCCGAGGATGGCTGGGAGGTTTGCCCCCGAGACTGATTGGTGGCTACACCAGAGATCATGCCAACGAGACCATCGGCATGAGCTCCGGTTTTCTGAGTAGCCGCAGGATTTGGGTTACCAGGGGCATGGGGGAGCAGATCGTAAAGCGTGCCGGATTGTGAATAGATTAAATCCAAGTGTTGGGCACGACGAATACATTGATCTTCTGTCACTGCACCAGAAAGGCCAATGTCTTTAGAGATGTGGGGTAAAAGAGACTTGCAAAACCAATTGGCCAAGAGATGGTCCGGTATTGGCGCTTTGACGAGCCTCCTCCTACGTCTCCATTCATGAATATGGTCGAAGATGTGGGTGGCGGTGTCTTGGCGCAGTGATGTTAACAATTCTTTTCCGGTTTCCACTCTAATTGGTAGTTGGAAGTTCTTTAAGAACTCCGTCGCTAAAGCGCCAAACATATTGATGGCGGCACGTGGTAATTCAATGTACCACTTGGCGGCATTGCCTGTAAGGGTGCGGGAAAACAGTCGGAGTCGGACACTATCATCTACCATGGAATTGGATATGGACCATAAATGGAAGGTAGTGATGTGTGCGGCCGGGTCGTCCCCATGCTTCCCGTCGAACTTCGGGATATCGGAAGGAATCTTATGCGGTATTGGAGGCCAAAGCGAGTTATGGTTGATGGGGTCGTTCGTCAGCTTATGGATGTCGGGTATGTCCAAAGCTGCCAAGAATGGCAATTGTGGATTTGCCCCCGAGTCTAACCAAGGCAGTATGGGCTAACTATTTGGACCATAGGGTCCCCCCATCCATGTGTTACCAGAAGGGTAAGTGGGACTTTGATAAAAACCTCCCATAGGTGGAGGAGTAGGAACATACGGTTGTTGTCCATAGGGCATAGCGTATTGAGGGGCAAATGGTTGGTTGCCCCCAGCGTAAAAGTTCCCTCCCACTCCAGATGGAGGTTGGGGTTGGTTAGTCCAAATGGATGCAATAGAGTTTCCCGGAGGCATACTAGTATTTGCATAATTTGGCAACGGTATAGATCCTACGCCTATGTTTGAACCACTTAAGGGAATAGTATTTACAATGGGTTGTCCCATTTGTCCTAAGGATTGCATAGGAAGAGACATATTCCCTGCTACCTGAGTACTGACAACACTGCCCCCTGGTATAGTGGCCGGGGGGTTTGAACTCAACAGAGGGTTCCAACCGAAAGGGTTGCTAAAGGGCACCGAAGTAGTCGTGCTCGTGGGAGGAGCTACCGTTGTCCCCAACGTGGTCACGGTAGGAGTAGATGCCGAAGGGTTCGGTAAACTACTGACAGTTGTGTTGACCATAGGGTTGGGGGTAGGCATATGTTGACTACTGGGGTTACCCAGTAATGGCATAGAACTGACCACTGGCGGGGAGGATGGTGGCGAACCAAGGATGGTTGCCATTGGCATCGTCCCTGTGGATGCCGGTGGTGAAATAGATGTTGGTGTGGCTGCAGACATATCTGGGCGTGGTGGAATTTGGACTATCACAGGTCCTAACGGATCAGTGAGCGGAGGATTGTAATTAGGTACAACGCCTTCAGTGAAAGGGTCCTCCGGGAGTTCCGGCTGATAAGGGTCTATGTGATAATCCAGATTAGTCAGAGGAGACTACTCTTCCGTAGAAGGCCCGGGTTCACCAAGGTTCAATCTTTCCTCTAGGGTGAGAGGAGGTAGACCTTGCTGTCGTCGAGACAGACGGCGTGGGTCAGGGGATTCCACGGTGACCAGTTTAATTTTAATCAAATTTTAAAATGTGATGTATTATGAAGTCTCAAATGACAGTAACCACACACCTACTAAAAAGAAAAGACTCTCTAAAATCAATCAGCAAGCAGCCAGAATAGGGTGCCCTGTCTGAGTACTACCACTCACTGGTGATGAAATCCAGTATTAAAATAGCATACAGAGAGGGTTGGTCGAAAGTACAGTTACGGTCACTCTAGAGCTTCGCCCGAACCTCAGACGATAGGTGTAAGCACTCTCGTGAAGACGAGTACCCTCCTAAAGACCGAAGACAGAGTGGGTCCGTCTATTTCAGGTACCAGGACAGCCCGTCCCAGTCACCTTGTGTAAGTCCCTAAAAGTATGGCTACTAAGGATACCTCAAATCACAGACATCATCAGGGGGGTCCACGGTCAAGGACAGTGTGCTATATGGGCAGAATACCTAGATCCCCGATCTAGTTTCGACATCCCCGAAGGGAACCCCAATATATAACACACCCATAGGATGCAGTCGAAGGCGGGCTACCTTCTAGTGCACCCAAGTGTTGTCTCGCGCTGAGCTCCGGTAAAGGAACGGTCCCAATAATGTGAGTGCAGCAGGATTTCACTCGTTAATGACTCTAGTTTTCAAGTTTTGAGATCTTGGGTAATTTTCTCACTTTCCTAACCCAAGATCCTAGCCTGAACTACTGTTTGTGTGAGCTCAAAAAGAGTTATTAGATTGATTTTATTATCGCTTTGTTTTTAGTGTACTTTGTTATTAGTCTTGCGGAGGGGGAATGGACGTATGAAGTATAGTGAGACTTTGACTCAAGAAACCATGCAAAACATGCTCTAAATATTAACTTCAATGAAGAGTGTTTCTACAAGGAGAGGTTTCTTTTTCAATCATCCATGCACCAACATGTAAATAACACAGCTCAACTTTTAAGATTCAGACTTCTATCTACCTCTTTTAACAGTCTGTGAACTAAACTTTCAGAATAAACTCAGCTAAATGCAAAAAAAAAAAAATTCTCTTTTAAAAAGTAAATGTTTTGCACACTAACTAAATAAGAGAAACAAATAATCAATGCCAGCTTTAGCAGACAAGCACAGGGATTCAGTCTGTGAAAGGTACTGGTGGCCAAAAAACTCTACAGCTAAAACACAGTCACAGTAGTGAACAGCAGGGTTTTTGGCTGAGTAACGCTCTATCTCTGAGAAAATACAGCGTTATAACACACTGTATTTAAGCCTAGACCGCGTTATAATGCACTGGATAAACTGCATAGGTCGCGTTAACCAGGGAAAAGCTCTTCAGTTGGCCAGACAGGAACATGATTGAACTCTGCAAGCGTTTGGTATGTCTATTGGGCATCAAAAAATGGTCGGAAGGATACTGAACAGAGGAGAGAAGAAATGAAGGGAAAAATAGTCCGGAAACTATGGGGACACTCCCCAGTGGAGTCGCCAATTCTGCTATAGGGTAAACTGCTTGGGTGGTTGGTTTTCGTATATCCCTCTCAGGGCTTTCCGGTGCCCGAGGCAGACAGTAAGATTAGCTATGCTGTTCACAAAGATGGCATGAGCATGTTCATATTAGCTTGAAATAAATTGAAGGAATACAATAGAGAATTACCTCTTTGACGGTCTTGGAATCCCTTGGAGAGCGCTGTGCAGCAAAGTAAGAGTCCTTCTTCGCCGGCTCCAAATCTGAGACCTGCAATCAGTCAAAGCACCCGTGTAATTTCTAATATAACAAGTATCCTATCAATTAAATCAATATAATACAAACATCTAGATTATACACATCTGAGCCATTCATATCATACTAAGTAAATATTGAAACAACAATGATAACATTAAGCATTGAATGGAAAAAACGAACATAGTTCTATTGATTTTGAAAGAAGGAGGATTACAACCATTGGTTGTACCAAGCCCTCCTCAGTCTCCCAATCTCTCTTCTCTCTCTAGTGAAGAAGTCCAAGTCAACAAGCTCTCTAAGAGCCTCTTTGACTCTTGGCCTTCACAATGTCACACTATTCTCTATTCCACAAGTATACAAGAACCTTGAGCAATCCTTCGACCCTCAATTAAGAGCCTTCAGCTCCTTCTTATAGGAGAGGGAGAAAGCCATTGTTGCCCTTCTCTTTCCACTAGTTTGGAATGGAAAAAACTTAGATGTTTCTTTGATCTCCATGCTTTTGCCTCTTTTGGAGTTCAGTCTTCTATGGCAATGACCAATAATGAACTGGTGCTTCTGCAGTTTCCTTTGTCAACTGACTCCTTTGTGAGGGAAAGTCGGAGATTCAAATCATTTTCCGCGCTCTTTTCCCAATTCAAACTTAAAACACGGGTAACGCTTCCCTTCAGTGTAAACAGAGCGTTGCCCTAGTCACTAACGCGGCCAATGCACTGCTTGCCTGCGTTATAACGCTCTTGTTCTGTTCTACATAGGCGTTACCCTGGCAGAAATAGGTTTAACTTAGGTCTTTGTACTTCTTCCATATTTGTCTTCCCCTCTGAGTTGATGAGGAGGTATTTTGACATTTGTAACATGGATCCGCAAAGCACCTGAAAAAAATAAGGCTTTAATCTTCAGTGCATAAAAGATACCTTTATTGAAGCATGGAAAGAATTTGCAGAAGGAAGTACATCAACATCTGGTAGAACACTGAGGGAAGCAGGAGGAGATGAGGAGATTAAACCATTTATACAAGAATGTATAATTTTTTTGTGCAATAGGAAGGCTGTCGAAAATTTGCAGACATTAATAGATAATTGTGCAGAGAAAGAAAAACGAGCAGTCAATAAAATATACAAGAACAAGAAGATAATGGGTAGGGAGATGAGTATGACTTCGCAGATTGGGGGTTATGAAATGAACCAAGTCATTCTATATCTGGGATCAGATGCTAATTTTATACCTAAGAAAACATGGTAGCGCATGGGAGAGCCAAATCTATAATGGTCTACCATTCAGTTGTGCATGGCCAATCAACAGAAGATCATTCCTTTAGGGAGGCTGTCACAAGTTGTGGTCAATATAGAGGGTGTTAAGGTGATGGCAGACTTTGAAGTCATACAAATTGTAGATGATACTGATCCATATCCTGCGCTACTAGGATTGGATTGGGCCATTGACATGGATGGTGTTATCAATTTAAAGAGAAGAAGGATGGAATTTGAAAGCAATGGAGTCGAGGTCATCATTCCTATAGATCCTGCAAAATTCCAAAGATATACTAAACCAATGCGTGATGCAGACGAGATCGATCAAATATATAAGCTAAATTTGCACAAGGAAGACTGCATTAATCCAACAAGAGATGGGAATCTTAAGTAGGAGAAGGATAGCTCTTGTTTTTCAGACTTTGATGAAGAACTAGAAAATAGGTAGAACCACCTACATGAGGTGTCTGTGCTACGCTATAATCGTGTGACATGATATCTGCATTGTATTACATCTGATATACATGATTTATGCACTATGATGGCTCCACTGATGTCAACATGTTTATCAGAGAGCTAGAAAGGACTGTGTCGGAAGGACAGAGATTCAATGCCCTGGACCTTGGCTTGCACACTACTCCAACAAGATGGTGGGAAACTCATTAGAATAATATGGGTAATTGGGAGGAATGTGCACGCATGATGAGGTTGTGGTTTGAATGTGTTATTAAAATGGAAGATGTATACTATGGAAAAGAGGATCCATGCAGAAATTTGGCCATATGGAATCAGGTATGGGGTGTAGATCCAAGAACTAAATGGGTCCATATGTTTATTCACACATTGGAAAATGTGCCTACAGAATGGTACTTTGAGACAGAGCTGTGCAGAGGCACCAGTTAATGGTCTGTGATGACATAGAGTTTTATTCTTACATTTAGCTCAGAGCATGATGACCAATATTTGATCCCATAGATTATTAATGTGCCGATAACGTTGACTATGAATTATAGAGAATTCACACTTTTTGAGTCTAAGGAGCCACATATGTTCAAAGGAACCTCGATCGCCTCACCTACGAATTTCAGATAAGTACGCTCCATGATGGGCCTTGTTGGGTAATACAAAAAGTGAATTCCAAAGTATTAGTTGATCATTGCGCCCATGACCAGATTACTCAGAGGAGGTGCGACATTCCATTGGGATGTCGAATGTCAGAGAATTTTGTAGTTGTTAAGGGATGTCACAGAAACTACCTGATATTCTTTGAATTACCTGTTAAAAAAGCCTATGTTGGGGGGGGGGATTTGTCGGTGGTTATCCTTAGCTCTGGATTATATGTGCAGTAAGGTGCAACATGCGCACAATATCTAGGCGAGGAGGTTGACTGGGTCACAGAGGTGTCAAAAAATAGCCATTGGAACAATAAAACTGGATAAGACATATTTATTACCATTTTTGGAACATCTAAGATGCATTTAATGAATGGATTTTCCTAGATTTAGGATCATTTTGTCAGTAATGGAGCCTCATTAATGCACAAGGAGTCGTTGAAGATGTGCCACAAGTATAAATATGACTTATGGGGTCGAAATAGTTCCCTTTGCATTCTAAGTGATTTTTTTTCTTTGATCTTTTTGAATGCCATTGCATTTGTTGTGTCTATGTCTAGTTTGGATCCAGAGTTTGAGAACACATTGCGCCGAGCAGGGCTAGGGTATGCAATTCCTGAAAATATGATAGCCGAGAGACCGGGTGATGACCATGTCGTGCCTGAAGTACCTATTGTGGAAACACCTGTGCCATCCAAGGCTAAGAAGGGGTAGTCCTCTAGAACGTACATATATCCCCGAGAGAAGACCCCAAGACCACACCCTTCAGTGGGAGAGAATATGAAAATACCCATGGAAAAAGTCCCAGAAACCATTGAGGAAGAAGACGAGGAAGTAGTTGAAATAGCCCCATTCTTGTGGCTACCAAGCTATATTATGTCACACAAGCCATATATAAAGGAACCTAAGGACTTGGAAAAGGTGTGTGCAAGTATCCAAGTACCCATGATCCCTGAGAATGCCCCAATGGAATAATACATGCTTGAAAATATTCTGCATCTCTGCTTTGATGATTGGGACATCGTTGATGTTGAGAAGTTTCTAGAGCTCATGACAGAGCTATATTTGGATCAGGTCACCTATGAAGGAGGAGTTGTACACCTCAAGCCATGTTTCTCTATAATACCTTAGCATTGCCTATCATAAAATGTCACTCCCTCATTAGAACACCTGACATGACCTTCATTTTCCCACGGAGGGTGAAAATCATGGATGATATTAGAGTTTCAATGGTATGTCGTGGGTGAGGGAAATGGAAGTATATTCCCTCCACCACTTTATGCATGCATTCAAAACCTTGCTATGCATACAATGAATATCTCCTTGGAATTAAGGTAGTAGCTCTGTGGTTTGATATGGTGTCTCGCTCATCTAGGAGTCATTATCTCACAACTAAGGTGATTGTTTGGGTTGGTTTCATGACAAAGACACGAGCTCCAACACAAGGACATATAAATTCTATAGAAACTTGGGAAAAAATGCCCCTATTTTTTGGTTGATTGACGTCATTTGCATATTTCTTGGTTGATTCTCCAAGATACAAAGATTTTTTGTTATCTATAATTTCATGATGTTCCTTTCTAGTTTAATTTTTTGTACGACACACATGGAAATAGTAATGAAAGTTATGGTAACCTTCACTAGGATCAACTTTAGAGTGAACTAACTACACATTTTATCCTATACTAGCTATGGTTGCGTTATCCACTTCCTCCCTCCATAAATAATATGGTATGCTTTTAGTTTGTGCACCCAAGGCTAACATTCATCACATTACTACATATAATTTACAACTTTATGTTATTTTTTTGGCATGAAATTTTATTATATTTTGCCAATTTTTTTGTATATTCAATATTCTTTCTTATATCTATGGAGTTTGGCTTAGTGGTTGAGATAAATGTCATGAAGTTATGGTTTGATAGTTGAAATAGAGTGTAACCATATTAGTCAATTGGGTCTAGTCTATGTGGTTGAGAGAAGTGTCTTCCTTCTCACCTAGGATAATTTCTCACAAGTGACATGTTGAGCCATTAATAAGTATATTGTTGTTTTATACTTGAGCCCCAAAGAATCCATTTTATCCCGGGTACCATACTTAGAATGAGGGGATTTTCCTCATGGTTAGATCAATATCTCAATCAATTTAAATCTGGAGGCATAATTCCTAGTCCCACATCTGGTGCTTCTATCAATCATAATTAAGAAAGGAATTTAAAGACGTTTCAAACTAGTTTCTAGGGGGGAGGGTTGGTTACCTTTACCTATACTGTGCCTCCAAAAATTGATTCCTTCCAAGACTATGGGGTGAAAAATTCCTCTATGTGAACTTGTCCTTTCGATGGCTAGTAATTGAAATAGTTCAAGGGTGGCCTATCGGTTATCTACGAACATGGCCTTGAATTGGATTGCAATATTATAATAGTAAAAAAAATACACCAATTCTTCCTATGGAATGAAAAACTATCTGATCTATATCATAAATTTTTTCCTTCAATGCAAACATAAATAAAATGAACCATATTCAGTTCAGGCATGGATTAGCCCAAGCCGTTATATGCATTTGAGGTAAGCTCAAATCTGTATCTCAGGTCAGATCCATACACTGTAATGCAATGTTTCTCACATATATATGTCAAAATTATCCAAATTTAGGTGCCTCGATGGCTAGGGTATTTGTTCCATATACCACTTTTAGACCTACAACAAAAGTGTGTTGAGCTTCCTCAGTTCACATTTTTCTTCCATACATCACTTATGTTAAAAGATGTCAGAGGAGACACTCAAACCTAATGTTGCCAAAAATTATGTGCCATAATTTGTTTTTGCCAATAATTTTGTGTCATACTCTATTTTCTTGTCTTTCCTTCTTCACTTTTTATCTGAATTCTTCTAATTATCCCTTAAAATACCAATGCAACTATTCCAGAAAGTGTTGATGAAGAGGGGTGTGGAGAACTGCAGAAACCATTTACTGAACCTTCCAAATATCTCCTCAATGATGAATTATACATCCATCCTTGGCCATTTACTGACATTAGTTCTTTTGGCCACATGTATAGGGGCATGGAAATCTCTTCAAGTTCATGAAGACATGTCCCTATTTGAATCTGTGGGACCATATTTTTTTTCTGTAGGTAAAAAGATGGCACAAGCCAACCATTCACTTTTTCTTTTTCAACATAACAGAAGAGTCTGATTGGGTGACCCTTGCTAAAGGTGGTCGAGTTTCCGATTGCTGAGGGCGATTGCTGGTATCCATTGGTTGTAAAGGTGTAGATTTATGAGGATCCGAATTAGGTATATTGCAAACCTTATCCACAGTCTAAGTGCCTATTGTGGCCAAAGTTGGAATCATGTCCCTGGATTCATTGTTATGCAATATACATTCCTTATATAGGTAATCTACCTTATGAAAACGTCTGAAACAAAAAGTAACTCCCTCATAATCAAGGATCTGTACCTTGGTGTGTCCATGGTATTGAAGATTCAAGCTTTCAACTAGCCCATCCTTGGTATCGTGATGAATGAGTATACGATAAATAGCCATATTCGTTGATTCCGTATAGGATCTTTCATGATCAAGATATATGCCCAAGTCATCACCAATGGTGTGGAATACATCATCAGACCAAAAATGAAGTGGCAATCCCAAAATTCTTACCTAGATAGGGTCGACACCCAATTTTTCTTTGTTAGTGTCAAAAAGAGGCGCCCATCGCTTTAGGAGAACAAAAGCCATTTTGATATTCCAAAACTTGTACATTACCCAGGTAGCCTGGTCCAAATGCGAGAATATTAGGGAAAAAAAACCACGAGTCATTGTGATGACCGAGGGAAGTTGTTCATGGGTGTTATCCAAAATCTCCATAACCTAATGTCGAAGCCTTGTCGATGAGTATTTCTGACCCCTAACTCAACCCACCAGGACCAAGTTTGCAGTGTTTGCAACCTGACCCATAGAATTTCCTTCACAAAATACCAGAAGCCGACCTCACTCCCTGACCTTTGTGCACTTAGAAATTTTCCCTGGTTTCTTGAGTATATCATCCGTTGATTTCACTACCTCAGCAAGTTGGGCATCTTCCGAATCTGAAACCCTAGTCTCTTCGTGGGAGAGGGAGATGTGTGGGATGCCTTCGAAATAGCCTAAATGTCTCTTGGGTGGAGGGTTTTTTGTTCCCAATCTAGTGGGCTCGAAACCCCTATGTTCCTAGTCGCTAAGGGATTAGATTAACAGGTACCTCTTGCTGATCTAATTTCCTCTTTAGACACTATTGTCTTTACACTCGAACCTGATACCAAATGTTGTTCCAGTGCCCATGTTTGTATTTCGGATGGGGACACGATGGATAATGTGGGGTGAGATGAGTATTATGGCAGGAAGTGGTCATTGAAAGAGGTCTAATCAAACGAAGATTGAGCTAACCCAAGCTTAGTAAAATTAACCTCCCCTTCTTCCATAGCGATAGGTTGTGTGCCTACCTGGATCTTCGATGGAGTGATGGCATATGGAGAAAGCGAAAAAGCAGGGTTAAATTCTATGTGATGATTATCAGTGTCGGAATAACAGACTTCATTGTCATGGGAATAATATGCTACAGATAGCAAATTCCAATATTCATCTTCATTCGAATAATGCTCGCCAACACATGACCTCTGTTATCCAAAGCCAAATCTATTGGAAATTCACTCGTAGCTACAGCGAGTCAGAGCCATTTTCCCGAAAAAATCCCTATTTACATTGTTATCTTTAATGTGGGTGCTTATCTTTTATTCACATTAAAGTTATTGTTATTTTTTATATAAGTAGATATTCCCAACTATAATAAAATAACATGGAAATTAAATGCATCGAATAATTCATAAAATTAGTTCTTAAAGGAAAAAAATGAGATGCCCAATGACAAGATAATAATCAATTTGACATCCTAAATGACTAGCAAGATTTAAAATGATTAGTGGTAACGAAGAATTCGAAAAGTGAATTTATGCACCTAACAATTATAGAAAATACCCAAAAATATAACACCCAAAAAAAATTTAAACTATTTATTCTTAGAAGAAAAAAATTATTAGAATTTAAAATCTTTAAATTCCCCCCAAAATTTCAAAGTCGGCTTATGCCAATGGCGCCAATGAGTTGTGACCCTGCATCAACTATAAATAGGCCACCTAGTTGATCTATGGATATTTCTCTTAAATTTTCGGTCTTCACTGTGATGCTGCATTTTTGGCACACATGGACTCTCTCTTGGCTACAACTTTCTACATTACTCTTGCTCTCAATGCATCTTACACTTTGGCTACAAGCTATATGACTTTTTCTCTTGATCTCGCTTAAATAATTGTGGGTCTCCATTAAGATTTCACACATATGCAATCAACAACTTTCTTGGCATCTTTGACTGAATATTGTTTTGTGTATCTCAATGTTCAGATTTGGATATGTTCTGACTATATATGGCATCCCAAAATCTCACTAGATAAGATATTATTGCATTGAGAATAATTTTTTCATTCGACCCACAGGTAAGTGAAATCTACTCCAATCGTGATAGTAATGTTGTAATTTCAAAAATATAGTTCTAATGAAAAAGCAAATAAATTCTGAATTAGTATTTTTACGATAACATTGACATAGAATCCAGGGTGTGTGTTTCGTCAATGTGAGTAATCACTAATGAAATTATGAATCCTTTGTATTACAATTAAATAATGAAGAATCATCTGTGTTATCCTTACATTCTGGATTTTGATTATGGTGCACTAGCACAACTACAAAAATTTTCCATTAATAGTCTTGGTGACCCTTTTATTGAGAGCAACTACGGAGTACACTCGAGGTAGTTTGCAGTTTGCCCGCCTTTGGTCTGGTTTTCCCACCTTTGGGAAATGGAGAAACATGAGTGTTACACCATTTTTTGGTCATCTAACCTATTATCATTAGATGGACCCAAGTACATCATGTAAGACCAATTTTACTCGAAGTAAAATTGCTTTCACTATGAAAATAACTTAGTAAATCACCTTTATTAAGTTGTTTATGGTCTAAACAGGAAACCCCATAGGGAAATCTTAAATAAATATATATTTGTTTGATTTTCCTGAGGAAATAATTAGTTAAACAATAGTTTAATTAATATTTCTGGTTATATTTAACCCAAAACAGAGAAATTAATTAGATAAATCATTATTTATCTTATTATTTTCTAAAGAATAATTGTTTAAATCTTATTTAGATAATATTCTTTGTTAAATATGACTAATTCACCCTCAAATAATTAAATAAATAATTATTTATTTGATTATTACTCAATCACATCCTTAAAATGATAAATAAATCATTTATTTATTTATTATTTACAAATAAGGGGATTTGACTCAAGTCAAATTCCTTTTCCCTCCAACAGATATAATAAAATATTCCATAAAAATTGGATCTAGATTTGGTTAATAATATTTTAATTATGCACCAATCGCTAGACTAACTCAATATTTTGTTATAAATAGAAGTGTTTTCCCATTCATTTGTCACCTTTTTTTTCCTAAAGATCACTCTGGATCTCAACACTTGGTCTGGCTATTGATCCACAATCATAGCCATACTTTTCCATTTTTGTCTGGGTTTTTCTACACCATCAAGAGGGAGAAGTTCTAAATATGAAGTACTGAGGACTCACAAGAACCCATCCCATTGAGGAGAACAGGGAACACCCTCTTGTGTTTTCCTCCCAAGTTCCATTAATAAAAGTATTCATTGGATATATTCTTGTCTTGTCTATTGGATCTATGGATTAAATCTTATTTTTCATTGTTTAATGTCTTCTAATGCATAGATCTAGATTTTTGCAGCATTTGTCTTGATCATCTAATTGCAGATTTGAAGATATTAGCAGTCAATTTGATGTTAGGGATATAAGTTATGCATAGATAAAGTAGTCTTTTTTCGTACACTTTGAATCAAGATTCATACTAGCAACTGGCGACTCCACACGGGTTTACCATTACGACCGCTATCATTTTTCTGATCCTTGCATATCCAGCTGCTTCAAACCCTAGGATTTCTCTTCAGACCCATGTTTTTCTTATTCTTGATGTTGTTTTTAACCCAAAAAACCCTAAAACTATCAAAATTCTAACTTCTACGTGTTTTCGAACCCATTGCATAGGTGACAGACATTAGTGGCAGATGAGACAACAAATTTTTCTAAGACCTACCGCCGAGAGTGCCAAAAGTGCAGGTCACACGTTTCTGCCCAAAAAATGTGACCTGGACCTCCACGGCGCACTTTACAGCCCAAAAAGTGTGACCTCTACTAAAAACAGGCCAAAAACTGCAACCTAGACTTTCTACAGGGATTTTTCTAAAAGTTTTCTCAGTTCTGCTGAGCCTCTATTTAGGGTTTTCTGACCTTCGTCTCTGCCCGTTTTGGACCTGTACTTGTTCTGTTTCACTCAAATCAGTGGGAACCTAGCACCCTAGGGCTTCAGTACCCTCCACTTTTTGTGGAAGAGTGTTTGTTGTTGCAGGTTGTCTGAAATTTCAGAGTCTTCAGCCATTTCTTCAGATCTGATACCTCATTTTCAGATCCACTTTAGATCGGCTTGTTATCCATCCAAATCTCCTCTTTTAGATTTTTTTGGGTTTTCCCTTAGGGGGCACTCCGCTTCCTTCCCGGAGATAGCCTTTCACCACCTCTTTTTTACAGCAATTTTCCTCTGAATTGTTGTTGTTTTCTGCACCACTTTCCTGCATATTTTGTCTTTTAGATCTCTGTCCCTCTTGACCCAAGATATATTAGCCTATTTTAGTGTGTTTAGATTAGTTTTTTACTCACCTATAGAATAATTGTTGAGAGGCCCACCTTATTGGTTTTAGATTATTGCATGATTAGCTATTTATTTCTGTTTTGCAGGCCTATATACTGTCATTTGCAGGGTTATTTACAACTATACAACAACAATTTTTCTTTTTCTCTACAAATGTCTAGGTTTAAAAATTAAAATTTGCACACTTTTACTCACACACCCTAAGCAAAAAAGGGCTTGGCTAACACCGCCAAGCAAAGACTCTAAAACATTGAAATCATTTGATCCTGCACCTCTTTGCCCTTGTTTCGACATTGTAATCACTTGATCTTGCACCTCCCTGCCCTTGTTGGTCTCTTTTTCCCTTGTGCCCTATTTGTGTCATCACCATTGCGCCACCAAGGCATTTATCCCAGAGACTTCTTGGCCTTCATCCTTAGTTTTCGGTTGGAAGACTTACTCCTCCACATAGAGTTCGAGTTAGTCCTCTACCGAGTCTGCACACCGACTCTTCTTCTGGTCCTTTGGGTTCTCCTCCTTGTTCCACCTTTGGTTCTCCCCTTGACGCCTTCACTATGTCTGGTGCAGGACCTAATGCTGGTGGTAACCCCGGCCCTCCCGCCAAAAATACCACTAGTGGGACCACCACGGACACTATCCCAGCTACACCCCTGCTCCCCTTCATGGTAGGCCTCATCCTCCCCGACTTCGACCAGTTGATAAATGACCCCATACACCATGATGCTAAATGGCCTGCTATGCCAACAAAGCTCCCTTTAGACATCCCAAAGTTTGAAGGTCTTTCTGGACAAGATCCTTCCAATCATGTTCAATCTTTCCACATGTGGTGTTCATCTAATTCAATTACCGATGACTCTATTCGTCTTCGGTTGTTCCAATGAACGCTGACAGGTGAAGCTTCTAAATGGTATGTCTATTAGGCCCCTTCCTCCCATACCACCTTTGCGACTCTGGCTCGGGCTTTATTTTCTTATTTCCAGCTTCCCCTGCGTTACAACACTGGTACTGAGCTCTTGACCTCTTTCCGTCAATCATCTGCGACCTGCCTTTCCGACCATGTTCAGGAATGGTAGAGAAGAAGGAGAATATTTCGAGCCCCTACCTTCGAATACCATGTCTACATGGAATGGTTCCTTAAGACCCTCTTGCTACCTATCAGGAAAGACATTGCATCGCACTTCCTCAAATTGAAGAAACCGCTCTCCAAATTGTGTTAAAATATGACCTGATCTACGCTCAGTCGGGTTATGTTTATACTGTTCTACCTGATATTCCTAGACCTGGTGGTGCCAACACACTGGGGGAATCTCATGCCACAGACGGTACGTTGGAGCTCTCTTTTATCCATATACTCAACCTCCAATGGGCTATGGTTTCTCTCAGGGTGGGGCCACCTCCGGCACTTTTCCCCCTCCTGGTAGCACGTATCCAGGATACGGCATGCCTCCTCCTTTTTCCCAACCTCTTGTTTACCACATCGCTACCAAACCTCCTTATTATCTGTATTCATAGCCTGGTGCTCCAGCTCCTCCAGCATTAGCACCTCCTCCCTCCTTGCCTTCTCAACCCCAGTAATAGCAACCACCACCCCCTCCAGGGCAGGTGTACGCACAATAGGGCACGAATAATCCTCATCCCTCCAAAAGGAAGAGGAAAGGCAATAAAAATCAAGCTGCCTCTAGTAATCATGGACCTAATCAAGGTAATGCTCCTTACACTACAAACCAGCAACAAGGCACTCAGCCCAAGCAGGACAGGCCTCTTCGTATGAAAAAGCCCTATTCGTGTTGTGGTGTTTATGGTCATTATACGCATGATTGTCCCCTTCTACCACATATGCATCAGCTATGGGAGTCTCAAGAAACATTGAGAGGACAACAAGCAATTCCTTTCGTTCCACCCAGCACTACACCTAGTCAACCGACTCTAATTACTGATCCTTTCCCTCAGCAGGGATTTGTGGCTACCCAACCACCTAAAGGACAGGTGTCCACTCAACCTCTTCCTTCTGGTTCCCCCGATTACCAAATTCTCATGATGTACTCTGATCAGCCTTTTGAACCTTCTTCTCCTGGCCCTTTACCTTCAGCTGGTACTCATGAGCACCTTTATCCTCCTAGAATGGTTCCTCCAAGACTTAACCATCTTGGAGCTGTCCTGCCTAGTTAATACCCCTCTGGTCAAACACCATTCCTACCTCCCCCACTAGGAGTGTACATTGTACCTATTATGGCCACCCTCTCTCTTCCTAACCTTACTCTTGGGATTCTCGTCTGGTACCTCAATCCTCCGGCTGCCACCCCACCTGGTCAGCCTAAACTTTATCTTGCTTTGACCCCGGTTCAACCGGTCCCTATGACTTCTCTCGCTACGCCAGTGCCTCATTCACCTCAACAAGAACCACCTCCCATTGCGACCACTTCAGGTAAGAAGGGCAAAGCTCACAAGAGGGCATCAAAGGACAAGGCCACCCCAACAAACCCTACCCCTTCTCGACCTCCACAACATACAATCCAGTGTGCTTTGTGTGATTTTTTCGGCCACGCCACCCATAATTTTCCAGATTTTCCTCCCTCATGTCCATGGTCAATAAGACATTTTCGGAATCTGATATCCCAGAGGTATATGATTCAATCTCGAAACTCAAACCATTGCACACAAATCACCCCTGTGCTTTGTGTGATTTCCATGGCCACTACACTCACTTTTTCCCTCGCCTCGAAGAGTATCATTCCTCTTTAGAAGCCTTATGCCAATTCAAAGCTGAGCATAGTGATTCAACCTCTCCCTTATTCTCGCATCTTGCTTCGATAACACAAGAAGACACATATGCTCCCATTCACATTCCCCCTTATGATGTCGAGATCACAGGTCCTTGGTCGGAAGTCCCCGATGAAACCTCCCTTGATGTTTCGCCTGACCTCCCCTTGGCACCCTCCCTAGTCTCAACATCAGCAGATCCTCTGTCTGCTTCCTCCTCTATCACCCCTAGTGATGATGTGCATGCAAACCTCTCCTCTCATGAGGAGGATTAAGGTCACTTTGCCATGTTATGTGGTCTTTCTTCCATCAGTCACCCCATCTTCTATTACGAAGATGACATTATGGAAGTAGCCACCACTCCTAACTTTATCTATTCCCCCTTACATCGAATTTAGGCATTCAAACCACAAGAACCATGTGGCCATTACATGGATACCCAATTTTTGGGTATGGGGGGCACTCATATTGGAGGGATCAGGAGAAGCAATTCTTCAACACTCTCCTAGTGAATCTAGTCGTGATGACTCTAGTCCCATTATTCTTCCACATTTAGAAGAACTTCTAGAGTCCCATATCACTTCAAGATCACTCTAGGGATGATACCCCTCATCATTCCTTCATTTTTCATCAGCAACCCAGTCTCATAGACATTGTGGTTGACCAACCTATAGGTTTTTTGGGAGAACATTAGTTCATTATCCCAAATACCATATTTGGGATATTAGCACCATGTGTGCCAACCTAGAAACTTAATGTCCATTTGATTCATATATGCAGTGTCAAAAGAGATTGGTAATGGTCTATTTCCTTTCTTAAACTGCGCAACCATACCGAAAAAAAATAGCGCACCACATCATAAAACTGTGTTTAGATTTCCCTTTTTCTAAATACATTTTGGCATGCTCACAACATGCTTGGGGGCACCTATGCCCCTCATCCATAAAAATCCCAGATCTCAGCCAAAAATAGCACTCAAAACCCCTTTTTCTGATAGGTCACACTGTTCAGGTCTTCTTCCTGGGACAGGTCGCATTTTTTTGCCCAGAACCTGCTACCCAGGTCGCAAAACAGACCCCAAAAAGTGGGACCTGGACTGTTCATGAGCTCTGGGTACCTAAACTAAACTTTCAATCCACTGAAATGAAAGAGTAGGATTAGGATTCTTACCTACAACTGATAGATCTCAAATTCCAACGGTCAGTTTATCCGCTACAATTTTCGCAAGATTTAAGGCCTCCTCTCCTCATGCCATTCACCACAGCTCCACTGGCAAATAAGTGAATATGGAAGGAAAATGCCTTATTAAAAGAAAACCCCTAATTTTTCTTTCGCTTACTGCGACCAAAATGTAGCTCAATTTGACGAACTATATATACCCTTGGAAAGATCTCACCAAGCCCTCAAATGGGTATCTATTAGCTTTTTTTGATTTGATACTTCACCAGGACACATTTTGTCCAAGAAGCACCACTTCACCATTACTCAAAATTGAATTTCTTCACTTGCAACACTCATAATAGGGGCACCATGTTGCCTCCATACTTGTCCATGCTCATGTCGACTTTCGTCGTGAGTTACCATCTTGTACTCACGCTTTTATGGTCCCCATTGGATCCTTTACATATGTGGTAGCACCATCGAGTCACCCTTGTTTAGAGCATCCGATTGGAGTCATTATTGCTTCCATGGAGTCTATCTCAAGTCCCTTTAAATCTCGCCATAGTCCTCCATCATTCAATTCTTGGTCCCTCTCTCGTGTCACACATTATGACCTTCAATCCTACTGTCCCCTATCCCTCATGATATTGTGTTAGTCGTTGCCAGGTCATCCATGCCATTTATGCTCTAACAAGGGAATTCGTCCATTCACTACTCAGTCCCCACCATTTCATCATCATCATTGGTGTCATTTTGTCAGTCATTCTACTATTTTCTCTCATGCATTAGTTGAGTATCCCTTATTACCTCACCTATGGCAGACCTCATTTTGTCGACATCAGCTCATTCATTCCAGAAGATAGGTCTAGAGGGTGATGTACCTTGGTTCTAGCTTCCACTCTTGTTCGGTGCCTCGGATCAGGCACAGGGACTCCTTCTTGCCCTTTGACTTGATTGTTTCTTAGCTCCAGCTCCTTTCAGCATGATAGAGATCTGTATACTCGATCGTTCAATGATGCAGCAGCTGACATCAGTGATTCCCGGGTGTGTGTGAGATGTCTCAACCCTCATGAGGGGGTGGCCCTATAAGTAGCCCCCCACACATTCGGATGACCTCTTCATTACAGCCTTCGATGCAGCTCCATACATTTGATGATGTTGGTCTCAGTTGCTTGCAACGCCTTTTTGTTTGCATGTATCAGTCATATTTTTAGAGCCCTTTCCTATTTTTCAGGGGCATCTGGGTTGTATTTATATCTCATCTACTCAGATATTATTGTAAAAATCCCTGGTTGTTATCCCAAGCACAATATGTATGTGGGATTCATTATCGTGTTATTTATTTGGCTCATGTTTAGGCCAGCATATACTTTATTATTGTGTTCAGTGGTTTTCCAGGTGCCTTATTGTTTGTACTATTGCCTCGATGAGCATAGGTATGCCTCCCCCGTCGCCTATAGCAAGTACTCACTCATCAAAAAGACTTTTTGCACCTGCAAGTTGCCTTCTCAGGGTCTAGTTCTTTCAGCACTTTGGTTTACCTTATACTTCTCTCTCTTTGACTTCCCCTTTGATGTCTAGTGATTGAATTATTACAATGTACTTCGGTCATACGATTAGCTCCTAACGCTCGCACGCTGGGGGAGTCTGTTACACCATTTTTTTGTCATCTAACCTATTATCATTAGATGGACCCAAGTACATCATGTAAGACCAATTTTACTCGAAGTAAAATTGCTTTCACTATGAAAATAACTTAGTAAATCACCTTTATTAAGTTGTTTATGGTCTAAACAGGAAACCCCTTAAGGAAATATTAAATAAATATATATTTGTTTGATTTTCCTCAAGAAATAATTAGTTAAACAGTAGTTTAATTAATATTTCTGGTTATATTTAACCCGAAACAAAGAAATTAATTAGATAAATCGTTATTTATCTTATTATTTTCTAAAGAATAATTGTTTAAATTTTATTTAAATAATATTCTTTGTTAAATATGACTAATTCACCCTTAAATAATTAAATAAATCATTATTTATTTTATTATTACTCAATCACATCCTTAAAATGATAAATAAATCATTTATTTATTTATTATTTACAAATAAGGGGATTTGACTCAAGTCAAATTCCTTTTCCCTCCAACAAATATAGTAAAATATTCCATAAAAATTGGATCTAGATTTGGTTAATAATATTTTAATTATGCACCAATCTCTAGACTAACTTAATATTTTGTTATAAATAGAAGGGTTTTCTCATTCATTTGTCACCTTTTCTTTCCTAAAGATCACTCTGGATCTCAACACTTGGTCTGGCTATTGATCCACAATCATAGCCGTACTTTTCCATTTTTGTCTGGGTTTTTCTACACCATCAAGAGAGAGAAGTTCCAAGTCTGAAGTACTGAGGACTCATAAGTACCCATCCCATTGAGGAGAACAGGGAACACCCTCTTGTGTTTTCCTCCTAGGTGCCATTAATAAAAGTATTCATTGGATATGTTCTTGTCTTGTCTATTGGATCTATGGAGTAAATATTATTTTTCTACTGTTTAATGTCTTCTAATGCATAGATCTAGATTTTTGCAGCATTTGTCTTGATCATCTAATTGCAGATTTGAAGATATTAGCAGTCATTTCTGTTGTTAGGGCTATAAGTTATCCGTAGCTGAAGTGGTCTTTTTTCGTACACTTCGAATCAAGATTCATACTAACAATGAGTATTGGGGTTACATCATAAATTTTTGTACAGAAGGAAATCTACATGGTGTTTTAGTAGAGAGAGAGGTTTTTCTAGATGGCATTTTGTATGCATCACGAGAGATTCATCACTCAATTTTAAAAGTAGCATGGATGTATAGAATGTAATTAGAAAAGGTGGATACACTAATTTCTGGTGAGATTGACTTTGTGGATCTCAGACAGAGGCTGCTTAAAAACAAGGATAAGCCTGATATTTTCAATGTTAATATTGGTACTATAGTTAAGGGTGTTGTAGATGATTTGGATATGATGATTTGATGAAATAGGATTTATAAAATACCAATTTTATATCCATTGTGACGGGGCTTTATTTGGCTTAATGATGTTCTATGTGAAGCGTGCACCAAAGGCGAGTTTTTTGAAGCCAATAGGAAGTGTGAATGTGTTTGAGCATAAGTTTTTTTGGATGTCCCATGCCATGCAGTGTGCAGATAAGATAACAAGGATTGAGCACATAAATGCCCTTTCAAGGGATGGGGAGTGTTTACCTTCTAGGGATGCCACAATAATGGGAAGTCGCAATGGGCATGCTCCCATATTTGTTGTGATGCCAAATGTTATCAGCACATTGAACAATTCAAAGATTCAGGAAATCGAAGAATCGACACATCCTCCGCATAACCTAATATAATATTCGGTGTATACTAATTGATTCTTCCAATCCGCTACGCTGCACTCGCCATGGCCTTTCATTTCTATTTCCTCGTAATCATAATCGAAACCTGAATCATGGAATTTCATTGGCCTTGCTTTGGGCTTCTATAAACTTGTTCCTTGCTTTAATTACTACATGGTGGATTCTCTGTTGAGATTTTTGTTTGCACAACTTAGATTGAACCACCCATTTTTTTATCATCATAATTTATCAATTATGTGAAGATTCAAAATCTTTGAGCCGTCAAACTCTTGATCTAAAATACCAACATGATTGAAACATCTTTAAGCAGTAATCAACACATTGACAACTAGTACTCACATCAAAAACTTACATATTCCTTTATTGAACAAATAAATTCAAAAATGTAAATATACCTACCACCGAGAAAATCCCAAATCATACTTGCAGGATCATCGTATTTACATTCTAGATTTAACTTGGAAATCAATAACTAGAGTTTGAAGTTGCAATTCAACTACCACCTTCAACCTCTCTGGTATGCGGTGCATTGTACTCTATTAAGAAATCCTAAACGCAATCTTATTGGCAATTATTCAACTCATTTAATCTATTCTAGAACCTTCAATATGATTTATCTATCCTCGATGCGATAAAATGAATGCTTATTTGCAACGCATCCATGCCACACATAACTCTGCTCTGGCATCTATTATATTTGTATAGACTACGTAAAATTGCTAGGGGAAATACCAAATTTAATAATTTTGGAAGACATAATGGTATAGACCATCCATTGTAATGTTCTAGTCTTAGATGTAACACATTTTGTTTTGTTTCCGACATTGGTTCCAGGCTTGGGTGTCACTCATTTTGTTTGGTTGTGGGCATTGTAACACTACCATTACATACGAATTATGTTAACACTGCCACAAGATAGAGAAGCTAATATTTTTTTTGGAGTAAACATTCGATACACTCAATGGTACACATCTAGCACAGGAAGGTTGAAGAACATTCCATTATGAATTGTAACACATAAATCTATTTTTTTGTCAAGCATAAAATATTCATAGAATGTTCAACTTCTAGGTTTGTTTCATCTTTGTTTTACTACGATTGAAATTGTTCGAGTAGGTATACATGTAACACATCACCATCGTATATATTGTTGGAAATATCAATTAATAAATGAGGTTGGTAAATGAATTTAACTTCTCCAATATTGCAGCATTAGCATTATAATGTAACCACTATTTCATCATCACTTCTTTGTTGAGTGCACCAGGGCCTAAAAGATGTTGTAAAAACTGCTCATCATGTTGTTCCACAACAATTAAATAAAGTTTTCATTTGTTTCATTGTTATCAGGATTGCATGGATTTACTGAAGTTTATTTAGCTACGAGATCACATTTTCTTGGTTTTTTGAATGTATCTAACATGGCCAACACAAGTCCTATACTTTTGGGTTTTGTAGATATCTCTCACCAGTGCAGCTTAGATAACCCTAGAGTGTTTTCTTAGAAATGGTAGCTCTCTTACATGATGTTTTTGCTCAACCTAGTCTCCTAAATTGAGTTCATTTAATTGTCAACCGTGGGTGGTAAAATATGTGCACCATATGCTTAATTGTTCTGCTGTCTAGACTTGCAAAGATGCTTTTGGCATCTTATTTGTGAAAGAACTAAATGTCATAGTAATACTATTAAACAGTGAAGCCTAAATTATGGATGACAAATGAAAAATGAAAATACTGAAACAGAACCAAACCTAAACTATGACTTAACAAAATACAAAGCTTGATAATGACTTCAAGAAAATAAATCACAACATGAACTTAACTTGTCCAATTCATTCATTAAAGATATTTTGGAAGAGCTTGAGAAATGGGCAGCTAAGTGTAAAAAGAAATTCTTCTAACTAAACAATTAAACAATCAACTTATAATGATACAACATCTCATCCATGATTAAAGGTTTATTGAAACATATTTGGAAAAGAACATTTGTAACATCATAAGATCTCTACTCTAAAACTAGCTCCTAATTCTATTCTGCAACTTAGTTTAACATCACTAAACCTCACTCAAAAGTTATAGATTTCCTTTTAGAATAGTCTTTGAGGAAAGGCTTGTTTGTGAAATGGTAAAAAGGTTGCAAAAGTACTCCAGGCCTTAGACTGATACTATCTTCTATCCAGATGATTATGAGTTAATATAGGTTTGGAACAAAAGAAGTTTTGTAAATAATGAAGACCGTGGTATGTAAGTTTAACAACTAATGCAATTTAAAATGAAATGGATGGCAACTAAACTTGGAATGTAAATACAGTGAGCTAAGCTAGAATTGAACTAGGGTGCTACTAGTCTACAGTGAACAGTGCTAAACTAAAAAGCCATTATCAAACTTGAAATGAAATAACAGAGCATGAACTAAATGAAATTTTTCTCCGGAGTGCTCTAACTAAGTTGTCATGCAATTAATCTATGGGATTCTACAGCCTATTTCGTTCATCATGAATGGTATTTTGGAAGAGCTTGTTAGAACAATCCTAGCTGTACAACTCGATGCAATTGAATACAAACATAAAAACTGAAAGCAAATAAAATTAAAAACTAAGACATCACAGCTATTTCCTACTCATTGTTATGATGTTTTGGAAGAGCTTTTTAAGAGTAAGATTAGCTATGCTACTTAGTGTAAACAAGCAACTAAAACCTACAGTATCACAGTTATGCCTTAGTCATCATAATGATATCTTGGAAGAGTTTACTAGAGTAAGTTTAACTGTGATAATGAACAAAAGGAATTGCAAATAAAATCTATAACACTATAGCCATTTCTTATTCATCGTAATGATCTTTTGGAAGAGTTTATTAGAACAAGTATAGCTATAATTATTAATGAAATTAACTATGAACGTAAACTTCAAAAACTTGAAAACAAACTAAGATACTTATCTAAATTGCAAAAGTAAAGCTGCTCAGGAGGCAGGGGCCCTCTACCACCATAGTAGCACGAAATCTAGCTCAAGATCAACTCAACGCGTTCAAAGAAATGCTGTCTTCTTCATTAAAGGAAAATAACTTAAAACAGAGTATTCTCGGACTTCAGAAATATAGTAGTCAATCCACGAAATCTAATCAAAATCTAGAACTTGTCTCTCGGTTTCCCGAGTTACATTTATAGCAAATCTTCATAACAGAACTTGAGATAATACGGGGATCATTGTCTTTTCATATCAAAATCGGACTAGAACTCTAAAGGTGGCAACGTAAAATGACAAAGGACATCTGGACTGTCCTTGTCCTATTAGGAGTCTGTCTCCTTGTGTGAGTTCCCACATACAAAACCACGTCCAGAATTTCGTTCAATCTTCATGGTGAGCAACAAACGTTGAGGACATGATGTGGAATACACCCATGTGTGGCTTTTCCTGAGAGGACACCTGGAACATGCTTGAACGTGAAGAAAGCTGCAGAATTGGCAACTAGCTACGGAATGTCTGCATTCTGTAGCTAGTTTCAGTTCAAAATGTATTACAATGACAAAATCACAAAACTTAGCAAGTTAGCCATGATATTCATTCTTAAAGCAATTTTAACTAATTTCATTGATCATTTGAGCCTGGGATAACAATGGACAAAATAAAATGGAGTGAAGTATGATGGAAGAAAGAACAATCTTGGGGCTCAACATATCCCCACTGTTGACTTCTTGCATGTCCTCATGCAACTTATTCCATAAACTCAGAGACTTTTGCAAGAACATCCAACCCTCTTCTTCTTCTTTGCCTGGAAGTTAAAGGCCTTCTGGGCTCCTGATGACTAACTTGAATCTTAAATTGGTAAGTGCCCTGATTAACTTCTTGTTCCTCTTTTTCAACTTTTCATTAGCCTTTTCCACTTTTTCCATTTGTAGAGACAAGGTTGAGTTCATACTGGTTTTTAGTTTAACTTGTTCCTTCAGAATATCATTCTCAGTCCTGATATGTCTATTAAGTACTTCCAGCTTGTACCTATCTCTTCTTAACACATTTATTTCGGACAGTGGAGGACTAGGGGTTCTATCTCTACTCTCTGAAGCTTTCCTTTCCAATGTTTCAACATAGTTATAAATTTCTTGCTGTGCAGGGTCAATTTCAGGGGCTTCTTCATCAAAATCTTCTTCAACATCTTCTTCAATAGATGTTTCCTCATCTTCTATGTTTATCACCCCGGTTTGTTTGATCTGTGTTTTCCTTAGTTTCCCCCTGAGTCTATGGCTCCTTCTCGGCTGGGATGGTCCCTCTCCTTTTTCTGTGGAAAATTTTCTAATTACCCTCTCTTCCTTAAGTTGTCTCTTAATCTGAGTCAACTTCTCAAAGATTATTTCTTCATTGCTTTCTTGAATTGCTTTATCAGTTTCAATTTTAGAGGCTCTCCATTTTCTGCTTCTCTTTGTAGGCTGATGTTCAGGTGAAGGCTCTTTTGGTTCCTCAAAGTGATTTCTCACCAAGAAATTATCCCAAGTATCTTTTGTTTTGGCTAAATGGTGTTCAATTAGAATCTTAACCAAACCATGATGGTATAGAGTTGTTTCTAGGAATTGGACTCTCCTTTGAACACTTGAAGCCATATTTTTTAAACTTTGAAGCAAGAAATAGGGAAAATTAAGCTCTTCTTCTAGGAAATGCATTATCAACCTAATATGGTAAACATAGAAAGTACCATATCTACCTTCACAAGTGATAAATTTTTGTAGGATAAGCAACATGTTTCTCCATTTATTATTTAATGCAGAGCTTGGAATTCCCTTTTTAAACACAGTGACATCCATACCTGGTGATTTGAGGATCTGCTTCCATGATTCATTATGAAATTCTCTGTTCTTAAACCATCTTTCTCCATGTCTAAGAAATCCTATTGCTTCTGCAATAAAAACCTCTGTGACAGTGAATTTAATATCTCCAACTTCAACCTCGGCTCCTTTGAATGACCTTGCAAACGTTTTAGTAACTTCTTTGTGGAAGCCATTAAATTTTTCAAGGAATTGCAGCCATCCTGCTTGTTGCAAAATTTCTCTGTTTTAAGGGTATCCTTCCAGGTATTTTGTGCCTACTGGTTCAGTTCTCACGATGAGGCCCATAATTTCTTCTTCAATCTTCAGATTAGTACTCTTTCTGCTCACGGAGACAATGACTTCAACCTTCAAATTAATACTCCTTTGCTTCACGGTGACAGTGCTTCAATCTTCAAACTGATATACCTCTGCTTCACGGTGACAATGGCTTCAAATTTCAAACTGATATACCTCTGCTTCTTGGTGACAGTGGCTTCAACTTTCAAACTAATATACCTTTGCTCACGGTGATAGAGATACCTCTGTTTTACAGAATGAAATGATGAAGGGTTGGCTACGGGATGGAGTAATAGGGAGTGGTTACGGAATGAGTTAATGAAGTGAGGTGAAGAAAACAAATCAATGAGTGAAAAGACCGCGGAGATATTTTGCAACGGATTCAAAAATCATCATTAAATGATTTGGCTGGGTGACGTGAGAAAATCAATTACTTCAGCATTTTAACCGCTTAGATCTTTAAATGTTGATCGGGTATAGGATTTGAAATGAAGGATTTTTATCCAAAGTTTTGCGGAGGGTATATTTGGCATGATCAATAAAAATAATCAAAATAACTTTTCGAATGATTCATAACTAGACTATACTAAAGTTTTTCATGATATGCCATTATAATCAGAACTTTTTACCTTTGCTTTTCATCTGCTTTTTGTGGTCTTTATATGCTTTGTTCTCCTCTGGAAATCATTACTTTGTGAGTCTTCATAATCCTTCTTGATTTTTCTTGTTCATGGATATACCGGATCATCTTGTTGCAATTCAAATGTCTGTTGATCAGTGCCTTCAGGATCTGTAGCTGCGGAATGACTGTCTGGCTGCGGAAAGTTTGATTAGCTGCAGAATATCTGTTTAGCTGCATAATGTACCTGTAGAGAACTTTAATCATGGAATGGAGTGGTCTGGAATAATTATATGGAATGAGTGAAGATAGATGATGAAATATGGTATAATGGGATATGTATGAAGTGAATGATGGAGTGGTATGGATTACAATTTATGAAATGGAGTGGAAAAGTATAAGAAATGGCCTGCAATTCATGACATGTGTTATTCAATTGAAGAAAGACATCAACCTTTTTAAATTTTGATATGGAAATGAGGTGGATGAAGTATGGAATGGAGATGAAGTGGAAATGAGATGGGATCATAAGTGAAATGGATCTACACTTATGATTTCAGAATACGCCTTCGTAAAACAAGAGGGAAGAAAGGAAGATTCGATTTTCACTCCATCTTTTCTCGTATAAACATGCCAACTGCTGATTGGTTTTCATGTCTATATTTTTTATTATTATTATATATATATATATATATATATATATATATATATATATATATATATATATATATATATATATATATATATATATATATATATATATATATATAATTTTCTTTTTTTTTGCAAGGCCGTTTTTAGAAAATTTAATTAAGTTGATGAAGAAGAAAAAGATTCTTCTTCATTAACTTCACATCACTATTTTCCTAGAACTTCTGAAAAATTCTTCTCTTGAGAGTGGTTTATGATACTTACCTATGACCATTCACAAGAAAATTAACCTCTTCTTCATCTATTGTCCCGCGATTTTTATTGCTCCATTGTCAAAAATTCTCGTAATTTCATAAGGCCCAAGCCAACGTATTTGAAATTCTACTCTCAAGAAACTTGAACTTTGAATCAAACAAGAGAGCCCAAATACCTTCTTTGAACTTCTTTTCCGATGTAATTTTCATGCCATCTAGCCCTCTCGCCGTTGGACTATATCGGTTTTCCGAATCGATCTTGTCCGGGATCTCATCCAATTCATTAATCGCTCCAATATATGCTTTTGTGCCTCCGATAGATCAAGTCCTAGCTGAACTTCCATTTTGAAAGTTTGAATCGGAACTCTATGGGAAACAAAACTTGCTTTCCATAAACAAGTTCATAAGGAGTATGGTTTTTTGTGCTTCTCCATGTAGTTCTATAGGCCCACAAGGTTTCAGAAGCCTATCTACCCAATCTTTTATATGTAAATGGATAGTCTTTGTTAGGATTCCTTCAATAACCTTATTAGTAGATTCCACTTGACCATTTGCTTCGTGGATGATAGGGAGTAGATTTTCTTCGTATCTCGATTTCGTACCTCTCCATCATTTGTTCCACTAGCCTTGATGTGAATTGAGCTCCTTAATCAGAATAATTTCCCTTGGGGACACCAAAACGAGTAAAAATATCCTCAAAAAGAAAATTAACTATAGATGCTTCATTAGAAAAAAATTAATGGCTTGGCCTCTACCCATTTGGTAACATAATCGTTGCAACCAGTATATATCTCTTTTGTCTCGATGGAGGACTAATAGGTCCTACAAAATCCAAAGCCCATTTTTCAAAAAGGTTCAATATGTACCCGAGTTTGTAATGCATCTCACCCGAAGGAGAAGGTTTCCTACCCTTTTCAACCGTCACACCTTTCGATACTCTTTAGCATCTTTAAACAAGGATGTCCAATAATATCCTAAATGGAGGATCTTATAGGCTATCCTTTTGTCAACAAAGTGTCCGCTACAAGGTTCATCATGACATGCCTTGAGAGTCTCAGATCTCATCTTCCCCGAACACATCTCCCCTAATGATAAAACTGGACTGGCCCCGTACAACTCATTAGCAACCCATGAATATTTTGCATCGTCATAAATGATTTTTCTTTTCTCTTGCATTCATTATCAAGGAAATTTCCTTGAAACTAAATAATTAGCAATGTCGCCAAACCAAGGATTCCGAGTAGAAATTACAAAAAGATATTCATCGTGAAATTGATCTTCAACTGGAGTGTCATCTTTGATGTTTTGGAGTCTAGATAGGAAATCATCTATCGTGTTTTGTTTTCCAGGCCTATCTATAATGGTAATGTTGAATTCCTCTTTGTAAAAGAAATAGCCATATTATAACTCTTCCATTAGTAATTGATTTGTTCATTAAGTATCTAATTGCGTAATGATCCGTGTGAACAAAAGTTTCCATAGCCCGTTATAGAGTGTCCGAGTTTGTTTATGGCATGAACAACAACAAAAACTCTTTTTCGCCACAAGATAGTTTAACTCCGTTATGAGTCAAATTTTTACCGGTATAGTAGATGGCATAAGGAATCGTGTATTTTTGTCCCAATACTTCTACCAGAGCCGTATCCGAGGTATCTTTGAAATATGAAAAGGTAACTTCCGCTAGGTCCCCTTAAAATAGGTGCTTCAGAAATTTGTGTTTTCGTGGTCTCAAAAGCTAATCGGCAATCAGAATTCCATTTGAATTCACATTTCCTTGCAAGCAATTTAAAGAGTGATGCTATCTTGGTGAAGTTTTCTATAAACCTCCAATAATATCCTATAAATCCTAGAAAACTAGTAACATATTTTTGACAACTTGAAATAGATAAGTTAGAGATGACTTCAACTTTTGACTCATCAACTCTAATCCCATCCCCGAAATATGATGCTCCAAAACAATACCTTCAAGAAACATCATGAAACATTTCTCATGACTAAGTGAAATATTTGCTTCTTGACATCCCTTTAAAACTTTTTCCAAGTTTTCTAAAGCTTCTTCAAATGTATTTCCATGATCGTGAAATCATCCATATATACCTCCACACAATCATGTATTAGATCCGAAAAAATTCCTAATACCGCTCTTTGAAATGTTGGGTAAAATGCATTACATAATCCAAATGAAATACCTCAGAAGTATAAGTACCCTGCATGACAGAAATGTGGTTTTGTCTTTGGTCCTCAAGTGCTACTTGAATTTGATTATAACCACTAAACCTATCTAGAAATGAAAAGTACTTTTTTCCAAACCTAAGGTATCTAACACATGATCTATGGAAAGGTAAGGGAAAAATGATCTTTAAGAGTCGCTTTGTTTAATTCTGTAGTTACATACCCTCCATTTACCATTTTTCTTTGGAACAATTACGAAAGGAGAAACCCAATCGACTATCCTGTAAATAGGATAGATAAAGTTGACATTTAACAATTTCTCGCAATTCTTCTTTAACAATCTCCCTAAGATTTGATTCATCCTTCTTTGAGGTTGTCTGATTGGTTTACAATTTTCCTCTATGTAGATGTGTGATGAGTGCAAGTCTTAGGACTTATCACTTTCATATCGCTGTACTTCCATGCATATGCGTAAGAATGTCTCTCGTAATATCTTGACTAACTCTTCTTGTTGAGATTTTCCTAGGTTCTCGTTTATGTTTAAAGTTTTGTCCGGAAATATCTCACTTGTAGAGCCGCCAAATTTATCCATAGAATGAAGAGACATCCGTCTTGATGACAAAAACTCGTTGGATTCTTCTTGAAATTGATCATGTTTATGTTCCAAAGAGGATTCAAAGTTTTCTAAAGTATTCAGAATTTGACTATCTTCACTAATTTCGAAATTGTGAAGAGAGGTTGTCACTTCTCTTCATCCTCTATCCATCGAGTATCATCTAAATCCGTAATTTTCCTTTGGCCGGAGGATACAAAGTGAATTTCTTAGTTGAACTACCATCGTAGATGTACATATCACCGTACTCATGTTCAATGAAAGCATCAATCGTAGATAACCAAGGTCTTCCTAATATATTAGGTGTCCTCCTAGATTATTCTTAGGAGTTAGGATCATGAAATCCACAGCAGGTACTCCCAAGAATCTAGGACACCGGAATGTCTTCTATTACCCCATCAGGTTTAATCATAGATCCGTCTCTATTAATTGTAATAATGTGGGTGTAAAGAGAAGATTAGGGAAGTTTCGGTTTATCCATGATTTGTCTACTCATGATATTGATTGCCTATTTCCTAAATCAATGAGTGTGTTTTGGATCTCAATTCCATCGATGTGAATTTTGACAACTCGATTTCCGGTCTAGATACTTTGGAATAGAAATATTACCCATCATAATGTCCGCTATTTTTCTTTCCAAATTTCTGAATTTTCTTTGTCTCTCTTATTCTTTTCTTGTTTTCTTCATGCTCAACTCCTTTATTGTTTTCGCTAGAATTGGGATTTCCTCGACTTGCTTGTAATAATGGAATCTCGATGCAAAACATTTCTTATCTCATCTAGGAAATCATAATTAGGCACCATATTTGTTTTTCTACACCCTCTATCAATTTTTAATCTTTCCTCGGGAAAGGAGGTGGAGTGATGTCAAGGGTCGTCGAATACGGAGTTGAAATTATTGGTTCTTTTTGTTTTGATTTTTCAATGTTTGGGTCCCGAAAAGATGTGTTCTCTTCAAGACTTTTATTTTCTCGTAGAGAATCTTCCTCAGAGTTGTCTTGTTCTTGTATAATCATAGAAGGTTTCCTCCTTCAAGTATTCTTCCGTACCCAAGTTGAATATCACTAAGGTCTAGAGGAGTAATTAAATAAGTTGGAAACTCGTTGGCCTTCTATCATATGTATTCTAAGGATTTGTGATTGTTGGGGTTTGGTATGGAAGTTGAGCAGTAACCGATTTTATTTTTGAGGAAATGGTAATGGAAGTGGTTGATTTTTATGTTGTGGATTTTGAGGATTTTGTTGAGGATTTTGTTGTTGAGGAAAATGTGGATATAGTGGATAAGATGGTGGATATTGATAGTATTGAGAGTATCTTCCATAGGGATTTTGTGCCCCTTGTGCCCAAGCTTGAGATTGATTTTGAAATTGGGACCAAGGTTGTCACAAGAATTCCAATTTGGTGGAGGTTGATTATACATTTGATCATGAAATCCTTGTGTTTGGGGTCCTTGCCAAGGCGCTTAGAGACAAAATTGAGAGATTCGTGGCACTTGTAGGAATTTCTTCTTGAAAGATAGCTAAGACCAGGAATTGAAGGACAACTCTTGGTCTCATGTTTTTCCGAACAAATGACACAGGTCTCTACAACTTTGGTGATCCAAAGGACATTCTTCAGTAAGTAATGCTTCTTTCTACATCTCTGGGACAAAAGATTGCTAAAGCACGTATCTATATTTTTTCTTGTTTTGTAAATCCTTAAGGGTGTCTATTTGTTCACTAAGACTCCCTAAGATATCAAATTTGAATTCATCAAGCATATTTCCTATCTCTTCCTACTTACCGTCCCGTGCGTACTTACATACCCTTGCAAGAGCTTGGCCCGGGCCTTTTATAGTTTTAGATTTCCCTCTTGAAAGGTTGATACATAACTCATCATTTTCCTGTGTAATGTGAGCTAAGATATATCCCCTTTTCCCATCATGTTAAGGATATCCAACCATTCATCCCTAATTGTTTTCAACAAGAGAGCTTTTAAGGTGTCTTGATCTAAGTTTTCCATTTTTTCTCTTTTGATGTTGTAATGAAATCTCTCCAACAAATCTTCCAAGATTTCCTCTTGCTTTGTAACATCTTAAACACTTCCTCCTTATGATTGACCGACATACAATAATCCAAATACCTCTCTAGAAATTCTTGTTTCATGTCTTCCCATGTCCTAATAGAACCTTGATCAAACTCATAAACCACTTCAATGCCGCTTCCTTTCAATGTTGAAGGAAATAGTTTAAGTTTTTGAGCATCTCGTAAGTAGTCATAAGTTCTACATAGGACTTCAAATTCAAATAGGAAGGTTTGAGGATCTCGCCTTTAAGTCCATAGAAGTTTGAAGGACAGAGGGTGAAATGTTTTTCATGGCTGTATTGGTTTCTTATCTACTATAGGAAACCCAAAAGAGCTTCCCATATCTCGTCTACCTCTTCCTCTAACTCCTTCTCCTTCGCACCTCTAGCTCCTTCTCCTCTACCTCTACCTCTACCCTCCAAATAATGTGTTATCCATTAAAGACTCCTCCTCCCCCTTCTTCTACCATAGTTGATCTTTCCGTGGAAGTGGAAAAGTTTGTGTTCCCATCAAGAGGTCCCCGAATCTTCTTCTACAAGTGTGTTCCGTGAAGGTCTTTCTAATGAAATATCCGATCTTAAGTCCGGGAGTTCAGGGATCGGTGAAAGGATGGATTGGGGTCTGTTGGAGGTGTACTGCCTTGGTCTAGATGAAACAAGTGTGTTCTAGGGATCAAGCTTATGTCGCTACTTGCGTAAATCTACCCTCGAGTCTCTCTCTCTACACATATAATTGTTTTGAGAGTTAAGAAACAAGGCTATCTAGTTACACTCTAAAACGCGCCAAAATTTTTGTGCTCAACCTATTCTCCTAAATTGAGTTCATTAATTGTCAACCAGGGTTGGTAAACCGCCGAAGTGTGGTGCACTATATGTGCCTAGGTATTTGTTTCTCATCATGTTGTGTCTAAATCTGTTTTATTATTTTTTTGGTTTTTTTATGGTTTTATGTTCACAAGGGAAAGTAACCAAATGTCAGAAAGAAGCCGGCCGGTTAAAATAGAGAAGCCTAAATTATGGATAACAAAAATGGAAAATGCAAATACCGGAACAAAACAAAGCCTAAACTATGGCTATAAAAATACAAATCTTGATAATGAATTCAAGGAAATAAATCACAATATGAACTTAAATTTTCCAATTCATTCATTAAAGATGTTTTGGAAGAGCTTCGAGAAATGGCGCTTAAGTGTAAATAAAGTTCTCCTAACTAAACAATCAAACAACTTCACAATGTTACAACATCTCATCTATGATTAAAGGTCTATTGGAATATATTTGGAAAAGAACATTTGTAGTACCATAAGACTTCTATTCTAAACTAGCTTCTAATTCTGTTCTCAAGAACTCAATTTAACACCACTAGGCCTCATTCCAAAAGTTATAGATTTCCTTTTAATGGTCTTTTGAGAAAAAAATAGGCTTGTTTGTGAAATGGTAAAAAGATTGCAAAAATATTCTAGGTCTTATACCGATACTAACTCCCGTCCAAATGATTGTGTATTAATATAAGGTTGGAACAAAAGAAGTTTTCGTAAATAATGAATACCGTGGTATTTGAATCAACAACTAATATAACTTAAAAATGCAATGGATGACAACTAGACCGAGTGTTAATACAAGGAGCTAAACTAAACTAGAGTGCCACTAGTCTATTTGGAGTACAAGAACAATGTCAATTAAAATCCATTATCAAACTCGAAAATGAAATGACAAGAGCCGAATCACATGCATTCTAACTCCTGTGAGTGCTATAACTAAGTTAACATAAATCAACCTAAGGAATTCTGATGTACCATTTCATTCAAGATGAATGATGTTTTGGAAGAGTTTAGAAAACAAGTATGGTCAGATGACCAAAGCAATTGAACATAAAAACAAGACAAAAAAGCAAATACAATTAAAAATCCAAGACATCACAGCCTACTTCTTACTCATTGTTATGATATTTTGGAAAAGCTTTATAAGAGTAAGATTGGCTATGCCACTTGGTGTAAACTACAACTAAAACCCACAATACCAAAGTTATACTATCCATCATAATCATATTTTGGAAATTTTAATAGAGCAAGTTTTAATCTCGTGATAACTAACGAAAGTAAATGCAACTAAACCTACACTATCACAAACTTGTGCCTTATTCTTCATAATGATATTTTGGAAGATTTGATTAGAGTAAGTTTGAACCGTGATAACTAACGAAAAGTAAATGCAACTAAAACCTACACTATCACAAATGCTTGTGCCTTATTCTTCATAATGATATTTTGGAAGAGTTTATTAGAGTAAGTTTGATCATGAATAAGAATATAAACAAATATGAACATAAGCTTCCGTAAATCTACTTAAACTAGAATAAAAGCGAGACTAAAACATTTATCTACCTAAGATAAACAAGGCCGCCTGTGGAGGCCTCTACCACCATAGTAGCACAAAATCTAGTTCAAAATCGACTCAACGCATTCAAGGAAATGCTACTTCTTTCATTAAAGAGGAATCACTCTAAAATAGAGTATTCTAACTTCAAAGATCTAGCAATGCCAACCATAAAATCTAACTCAAATCTAATCCTTTTTTCTCGCTTTCCCGAGCATGTTTATAGCAAATTTACATACCGTAACTTGAGATAATACAAGGATTACCGTCTTTCCATATTAAAATTGAACTATAACTCTAAAGGTGGCATCGTAATATGACAAAGGACATCCGGACTATCCTCGTCGTATTAGGAGTCTATCTCCTAGCTTGAGTTCTCACGTGCATAACCACGTATAGAATTCCATTCGATCTTCATGGAGAGAAAGAAATTCGAGGGCATGACGGAATACGACCATGTGCTTCCCTTGAGAGGACATCTCGGAACTCGCTTAAACATGAAGATGGCTGCGTAATTGGCAACCAGCTGGCATCGTCCGCATTCGTAGCTAGTTTCGCCTCAAAAAATACTAATGACACAATCATAAAAACATAGCAAGTTAGCCACGATATTCATTCTTAAAGAAATTTTAGCTAATTTTATTGGATCATTTGAGCGTGGGATTAATAATGGATAAAAGAAATGGAGTGGAATGTAGGAAAAAAGAACATTCTTTGGAGCTCAACAAATATCCTTTAAAGTCCCTATGAAGAGATCACTCCAAATATGTTCCTCTCGGGAATATCATTACCCTTATATTCAATTTTTGGAAGTCCTCAATGTGCTCCTCCACTAAACCCTTTTGTTTGAGATTTATCAATTGACAAAGAAGTGTGGCTTTTTCTATCCTCATAATGTGCTATCATTTCTCCGTAAAAATCGACCAAGTGACAATTTTTTTTACGGGAGCAAAGCCATCGATACCATAAATGTATTTTGTTCTAAAAGTAAAGTTTCATTGCGTACCTTTTGTGTGTTTTGCACATTATTGAGATCAAAATATTGCTCCATATGTAGTATCCATGTTACTAGATCATTGCTAACAAAATTCTCATATCCATCTTTGGAATATGGTGGCGCTTCCATCCCACACTCATGATTAACATTTTTTTTCATCATGAGTTTCCTCTACTATATTTTTCGTCATTAGGAAACATTTCTTGTATCAACTTTGCCAAACCTTCGATGCCTACTTTTATATCATTCTTAATGTTTTCCATTTTAAATTCCATGTCATCCATCTTAGCTCCCATGCCCACTTCCATGCCTTCCATCTTAGCTTCCAAACCATTCATCTTAGCTTTCTCCACGTCTTTCTTCAAACCATCCATCTTAGTTTCCATGCCTTTCTTAAAAAAATTCCATTTCATTTTTTTGTTTTCTTGCGATAGCGAAATTTGGTGCACTTGCTCTTGTACTTTTGATATCCCATGTTGTGTTTCTCCGTCTTCATGAGTCATAAGAGCCTTCAAGGCTTAATGGGTGCTTGGAATTCTTTTATGGGGAATTTTAGAACCCAATACTAATATCTATTCTTCAATAGGCCCTTGGAATAAATTCAAACCAATTTTGTTTTTCAAATGAGACTTATGTAATTCGAAAAAAATACAAACTCTTTCTTGCTTTTGAGGAGCTCGATATTGAAACTCGGATTATCTTTGTGATGTTGGATCTTCAATATCTGAAATTTGGCCCTGAAGTATCCCTCTAAATGATTTTTAGAATACTACAAGTCCGACTCCTAATTTGATTCTTCAAGACAAAGTTATACCCAATCTCCCACGATGACCTAATTATAGGCTACCTCGCAGAGCGAACATGTACAACTTGCCACGTGTCATTGTTTCCTCCTTTGGTTTCCGAAATTGATATACTCAAAACTAAATTCCATGTACTTGCATCCAAATTTTATAGAATCTCACCAATGCTCATATAGAGAGTTATGACGTTTTTCCCATGGTCACCTCTTTTGATATGAAATTCCAGAGCCTAATAATATCCTAAGGTCCACGTCTGAGTATCTCCAAAAATATTGCGAACCAAGATCCTAAATTTTTATGTGCCAGGTTATTCAGATTTCATCTTCTCTTTATGAAAATTTCAGCTTCGAAACCTCTTAGAAACATATTTATAGCGAAAATGTTGCGATGTACCCATTTATGTTAAATTCAGAGCCGTAAAAAGGCCTAATATCAAAAAGATCATATCTCCAAAAATGTTGTGAAATCAAGCTCAAATTTTTGAAGATGTTCCTCGGTAGTTTTGACTTTGCACTCTAATAATTTCAGCTTCCCGAACCTTCGTAGAAAAAAGTTATAGCGAAAATTCCCACGATGACCTGTTTGGAGCAAACAAACCCTAGAATCCAAAGTTCTCGATACAAAATGTTATGAAAATAGCTCCAAAATATAAGAAAAGAGAGATCAACGCCTTAGAAATCAGCCACTTCGAGGGGGAAACCTCTAATACTACATAAAATGAACAATTCTTGGATGATACAAATGACCAAACCTCCTTCTATATATAGGAGTCCATGGGCCCACAATATAATCCTAGCTGACCTAACAATAACAATGTAAGGGCAACATTAACAAAAAATATTGGGGTTACAGGGTACAACAATAACAATAAGGTAGGATACACTAATAAGAGTAAGGGACTAAACTAGTAATATAGGGACCTAACATCTTCTCGTCTACCTGGCCCTCTTCTAGTTCTATCCCCGATTCTCCTCCACCTTTCACCTTCATTACAATCGCTTGAGGACCTAACTTTAGGTGGCAAAACCGAGCTCCGACTCTAGAAATTCTACTAGTGGTGCCGTAACATGAACCGTTCTAGCTCATCCCTTGCCCCTTATATGTCAAGCCTAAGCCTTCTCAATTTTAACCGATTAATGAACCCATACAATATGATTCGTTGGCCCCGCTATGCCAACCAAGCTTCCTTAGACATCCCTGGTTGGAAGGAAGTGTTGAGAGGATCCTACCATCCATGTTCGTTCTTATACATGTGGTGTTCGTCTAACTCCATCGCCGATGACTCGTTCGTTTTTGGTTATTCCGTGTATGCTTATTTGAGAAGCCTCCAAGTGGTATGTCGACCATGCCTCCTCCTCCCGATACTACTTTTGCAAACCTTGCCAAGGCTTTTCTATCTTACTTATACTCTTCCCTTCACTATGAAACTCGGTATCGGAATCTTGACCTTCATGTCAAAATTCTCGCTACACGCATATCTCAAATTATGTCCAAGAATGGCGCGTAAGAAAGAGCCTATGTCGAGCCCCTATTTTCGAAGACTATGTCCGTTAGCCCCCATGAATTTTTTGACAAGAAACAAGGTTGTAACAGCCAGCCTTCAAGGAATGCATTCCTCCGAAAACGCATCATCCATGAAGCCTCCTTGTGCTTTTTTTCCTTTGATAAATCCTCACCGTCGTTTCCATTATAAATCTTCTCTCGTCCGTGAAGAAGAATGCCCAAAAAGGCCCCATTTCCTCCTATTTCATTCCCACTAAACCCCACGTTTTACCTCCTCCTTTTTCTCCTTTTAAATTTCCCTCATTAACCCTCTAAATCTTCCCAAAACCCTTTTAAGCCTTACGATATCCTTTGGTTGGCCTAAACACCCCTTATTCCCCACCGAAACCTCCCATCGTCTTAAAAAGCATTAAAATTAGGCCAAAAACCCATATTTTACATATAACATGCTTAGCCCCTTTTGGGCCAGCCCCCTAACCACTTCCTCCATACACCCGAGCACTAAGACCAAGTGCTAAAGCATTTGGTGCTTACTCCACCCAAGGTGAATGGAGCGCGCATTTCTTTTATAAAATTATTTCTTCCGATGCGATGGTGTATTTGGTCTCGTCTTGGCCAGCGATCTCGCCGTCGATCCTAAAGATATGATGGTCCATGCGGTGTCCATTGCGCCCCAATCACACTCCTTGTAAACCTTCGATGGCCATCTCCATCGTTGATTCGCCACGAATCCGACGGCCATCGCTACGCCGCTTCAATTGCCAATCGAGATCGTAGAATGTGCCACCCTCTCGATGCCCCGATTGGCCGGGATCTCTCAATTGAATCTCGGGAGCCATCCATCCATTCTAATCCCATGCACTGCATTTATTCTTGCTCCGCCCCGCTTCCTCGGGTTGGTCACCCTCCAATCCACCGCATCCGTCGATCCGTTTCCCATCCGGCCACGCCCGCAGCCAATTGCTTCATAAGCCTATCAGAGATTTGGCCCCCGCTCCTCCACCTCGACTAGATACCGAACATTCATTTCCTTTGATCCGACAAACTCAGGGATTACTCCCGACCACTAACCAGCCCCCCACCACTATTTCTCTCTCTCTCCCGCATCTCGCCCATTCATTCATAGATCGAACGATCACGACGAAACCACCTTTCCGCTCGACCCCACTTTATTTATTGCGCACGTTCCCATATTTTGCTCCATTCTCTACCATCCGATCTCCCAACCTTGAATCCAATGTACCCAACGTGCATATTGTGTGATTTTAATGACCAAGTTTTAACACCTCGAGAATTACGCGATATGCGCTTTTTGAGGCCACATGTCACTTAGCGACATATACGTGCTTTTTTTCGGCGGATTTCAAAACCATTTTTCCGTACCCGCAATACCGGACAGCGTTTTCTTTCCCCGAAACCACTTTCCTTATTTTTTCCCCACAACCACCATATTCACCCGTGCTCATCCATCTAAGCCATATCAATGACCCACAATGCATTTCGTACCCATTCACATTTTCCCATCGCGACCATAGCATTCCGTCGGGATCATTTGAGTCGTTGATCTCATCGAGATATAATGGTCCGTGTTAAATTGCCCTCCGCCCATGACCAGGTCCCACCATATTAAGCCCATTTCATGTTTTCGTCGATTCCCTTTCATTTTCGCCTATGGTCAAATATTTATGTTTACATTGGAAATCATTTTTCTCCGCACACATTAAAAATTTAATGTTTACGTTGAATTTCATTTCATTTTCACCCATATTCCAAAGTCACTCGTTAAATAATCCCACCATCAATCATCGAATCTAGATCTTATCGAATGGCCCTTAATCGTTCCCTCCACCAAATTTTCATCATATGTTTTCCACCATCCCCTCCACTATAGCCACCGAAGCTTTCCACAGCTTGCGCTATCATTCCGGGCCTCCACAAAATCTTCCACCACCTCCCCCGGATTGTTTAATTGGTTTATTTTATTGTGAAGGGTTTCACAGAGTGATGAATTCACTCGTTTTCCATATCTGCTGCCATCGTGACTCGCAGTGCGTAGGAACCATCAGAAAGTATTGGCCGAGAGTAACAACAGACAAATTAGAGGATTTACTCGCAATTGAAGATTTGATGTTTTAATCCTTATTCAAATGATAAAGACGTAGTTTGAAGACTAATGCACATGAAACAAGCCATATCTATGTACATGTCACAGAACGTATTTTCTCAAAGAAGTACACCTTCTAAAAAAGTCTCCATGCCTCTGAGTTCCTAAAAGCCATTTCCTCGAGCGAAAGCTTCCAAAGAGTGTCAAAACAACAATAATGGAGGTATGGAACCTGTAATACCTTCGCGCTCACCTTACTTTCGAAGATAGAATGTAGTGCCTGGCTAGCCGAGAAAGGACAAAGACTCCGAACCGTAATTACGTAGCATGTTGCGCAGTTATTGCCGTAATGGGCATAGATACTCTCCTCCACTCGTCTTTTAATGGATTCATTTAATTTATATCTACTTCCCACAAACTTACCATCCTACTATAAGAATCCCAAAAAATACATATTGTAAAGGTTGTTGTTGTAGTTGCAAATAGGGACTCATTTGATCGTTAGAACAAATTGGTGTAGAGTAGCTAAGTAGTTTGTAATGTGGTAGGTCAGAAGGAGAAAATTTTGGACTCTTAACTGTACCATTGAGCCTGGGTATGTGACTGGTTTTGCATATCAATTAACTGCGTATTTCATGTAGATCCTGTCGATTTTACAGTGATGTTTCTCCTATTGCAATGTCCATTTACATTATTCATGTCATTCATTTATTCTCTCGAATAAGAATCGCAAATCGTGCTTAGGATATACCCCCGTTTGGTACCCTAATGCCCAACGTTCTTCTTATCCTTTATGTTTTCTACCGATCGTGAATCTAAGAGAAAATTATGTAATTTAACCAAAGGTAGTAGTTTTTATTCACTACTAGCCGATGTGTGAATTCAGTGGTTTGTCGCTTAGATGTTCTAGTTGGGTTTGATCTAGAAGAATTAGGATACTGTGGATTTAGTGAAGCCCCGTCCACTCGGGTCCTTTTCCAATGTATTTTCCTTTCAAAAATATCTTGAACTAGTGTCAACGCATCAAGGTTAAAAGTCCTTCTCCTCGACCTTAGGCTCCGGTTCCTTCCGTGTTTAAATCTTAAGTGTTTTCCTTTGAGAGTATGCCGAAGCATATCTAGAGTTGTATGACCTCTCGGTCTAATCTTAAGCTGCCCTTTTTGTCTCTTTCTCTCCTTAATGTTCCATTTCACCATCTATCTAGAATATCCTTTAGTATAGATGACTTTCTCATGAAAGCCTTGCTTAGTTGTATGCAATTAATCTCCTCTTCATGACTCCATAGCCCAATGGATGGCACATTCCTAACCTATCTTATTTCGCCGAAATATTCGCCTTGCTCCTTTCCTTCCATTACCTTCTCGCCCAATGATCTCAGACCAACCCAATATCCAACCAAATCATTTAAACCCCTTTTGTGCTTCATACCTAGCCTAAATTTAAGCTTTCAAAGATATATCATTCTTTTATTTATTGTAGAGATCCCTCCAGTCCAGGAGGCTAGATCCTAGGGCCCCAAATTGGTTCTGATGTTGTCTAGTCTTTGGTCTTTCCAATTTGGCCAAAACACTCGGAACTCCAACAAGCCTCTACGTGGACTATTTCTCGCATCCCTTTTGCCTCGCTATTGGAAAAGATTTCACATCTCTGGCTTCCCTCGTACCGAGGAATCTTCCCTCCATATTGAATTGAAGTACAACCCGATCTACGTGTTAGTCACTTCGCAATTTACCTTTTATAGATGAATAAATGCTTATCCTATATTTATAGAAACAAATCCATGAATATTGTGAGTTCTAGAAATCTCACTTCCTTCATTATCCTTAGGATAATTTTTTCACTATTTCACTACTCTATCAAGTTATGGCCATCCTATCACTCCTAGAAGACGCATCATGGGCTCATGCCACTCAATTTTGTCCCATTTTTACACTCATGACCCCCGCAGTCTATCTTTCCTACCTATAACCCTTCCACTTCCACCTTGGATTTCCAAGTGGCCTAACCTTTTTCCACTATTCACCAAGTTCCTCAAGCATTGGTGGTCTCAAGATACCTCTCTAGGCTCTTTAGATAAATCAAAATCGCATTTTTTGGTCTGGCATCCTGCATAAAGTATTTCATAAGCTCTTTTTTTACACGTAAAGACACCAAGTAAGTTTTTAGCCAAAGACCAACCCAAAGAGCCTCCCACTAGGTCATTTAGGGTTTCATAGATTATAAGATTGTTTTGGTGTTCTAAATCACTACTTTACATGTGCCAAGAAGATGAAATCAAATAGAAAGGAGGGTCAACACTTGATTGTCCAAAATAGATCAAAATCCCGAGGGAAGGCTCTCATCAAAACATCATTCGCAAAGGTATAAATTTGCATCTTAAACATTTTTGGCAGTGGAATGATTGAGATAACTATCAAGAGAAAAATAGGTAAGGTAAGAGGCCAACTCCTCACTAAACAACATCCATAGCAAAGAAAAGGAAGCAGCTCATGTTCAAAGAGTATTAGGGTGAGGGGAGGTCAATTTTTCAAATGCAGACAATTGCCTTCGAAGGGTCAAAGGAATGAAAGTATATTTTTGGGTTATAAGGTAAAAACCGACATAGGCATGAGTTCACTATCGTGCAACTAAAGTTGTCAAAATCTAAACAATGATAAAGGAGACCAAAGAAAATGTGTCATGGCATCCGTAACAAACCAAAAGTGGCCAAGAAGAGACATAGCAAATGACCGATTTATAATCTTTGTCAAAAATGGATATATCACCGTGAAAGGTCAATAAGAGGGTGCCATCACCAAAGGGAAAATAATTGTCCGGAAATTTTTTCAAAACACCCGCAAAAATGTCAAAAGGATATCACCAAATGACAAAGTGACAAAACTTAGAAAAAGTGGGTTTTTTCTTTATTTTCATTTATTTTTCAAAATTATAAAGGCATCCTAGCTAGAATTTTAGCTCATTTTGAGTTTCGAGGAAAGAAAGAAACCTTCGTAATAAATTCTCTCGAGAATCCGGACATTTTATGGGCCAATTCCCCGGTGTTGCGCAAATACCCTGCGCTCGCGCTCACAAACCTTGATGTTACGCGAATAGCCTCCTCCGCGTTCATTTTTACTAAGCGTTGCACATATATCGAGTGGTGTTGTGCGAATAACCTACACTATGCTCATGTATCCGAGGCGGGACAAGAGGAGGGCGCTACCCCCATAGGCCGATCCAACACTCATTACTATACCCGATGCTACTCTCGCACGGGAGGCCCAACCCACCGAACACCGCACTCAAAGGGCGACCCGACAGTGTGGGCAAGGCGCCGTGCTAATGCAAAAACTCTCCCAAACTACAAAAACATTGCCAAGGAGTCAAGGATACACCTCAAAATCGCCTCCAAAGACTCCGCAAGCAAGCTAAAACTAGTAGGTGAAATGTTTCTCCTCCCTTTCAAGTGTTTTTAGCTTGGTGGTTAAATGAATGACTAAACCCTAAATAGCTGCAAACCCTAGGTCATCATGACAAGTAATCCTCTCGTTTTAACCTTCAAACCATTTTCAAGTGAAGAGTGAATTAGGGTAGTTCCATTTCATGTAAAAATCTTTTCATCAACCTCAAAGGCACTCAAATATATACCTCACCTCTACATCACTCATTTGCAAAGAGTTTCCTACCATCATTTTATTTTTACTCCTCTTGCCTCCAGTTTTCCCACCATCAGCCCTAAATCACCATGTTAGGAGCATAAGACAAGAAGAAGAAGGACAGAGGCCAAAGGCCCATGAGGCCAAACGACAAAGGAGTAAAAGTGAATAGATTTGAACCTAGGAGCACAAGATATCACCTCATCTCCCATGATCCTATCATAGCCTTAATGTAGGGTGCTTCCACTCCTCTGAGAGAGTCAAACAAGTGCAAAGCCACCTAGAGCTTGCAAGACTTTTCATTCTTAACCCGCACAAAAAAATCAAGCCTTGCAGTGAGTGGAATTTGAACTATCAACGCGATGCCATCTCTAATGCTAGAGGTATCCCTACCGTTGGAGAAAAGTGGTTTAAGAAAGCTAATATCGTTGTAAGAACTATTATGAGCCATTTTTCAAGACTAGGTACAGAGAAGGTCAAAAGGAAAATTTTCCTTTTCACACCTCAAACAAAGATTTGCACCCTTGATGAAAGTCATTATGAAGTACTTTACCCGTGAGGGTAGATACTCTAGGATTTACTCCTACCATGTTAGACTCCTAATGCATTTCACAAGGGTCAAAATTCTCAACTTTCCTTACTACTTGTATATAGAAGTATGGACAAAATGTCTTTGTAGCCTGGAGAAGGAATCCTTCCCAAAAATTCGTAGTTTATTTCACCATTCCTTGATTAGGATGGTTGTATTACATCATTGGAATAAAAGAGGGTATACCTTGTGAGGTATTCATAGCACATCAAGTCTTCACAGTTTCTCCACAACTCCCTCATCAACCTAGCTTGCCCTCATCATCTACACAAGTGCCCTCACTCAAGAAAACATCCTCTCCTTCTTCAAGTGAATCAAATAAAGAAGTGAGGAAATGATGAAGTAAGTGAAAATGAGGAAATAATGATAATGAGTCAAATCAAAATAAATAAGGTGAGAGTGACAATAAATTAGTCCAAAGTGAAGAAGAAGCAAGAGATGAGGAAGAGGAAAATGATCAGAATAAAGGGGCAAAGTGAGCATGATGTTGATGAAGGTGAAAACAATGAGAAAAACAATGACAAAATGGAAGAGGATGATGAAGAAGATGAGGAGGTTGAAAGTGGAAATGAAATGAGCATTGATGGACGGATGTTCCGCAATAAAACAAAGGACACAGAGATAGAGAATGAAGAGGGAAAATGATGAGGCTACAATAGAAAACGATGATGAGGTTAACGAGACAGATAATGAAGATATGGAAGAAGATGAAAAATGATAAAGATAATGCGTAAAATGAAGGCAACAAAGTGGACAAAAATGAAGCAAGCCTCGTTGATGAAAAGGACAACAGAGAAGAAAATTGTCGTTAGCTACCATGAAAACAATCAACCCCTCGCTGATAATGAAAATGAAGAAAGTGTTTAGGGTGATAGTCCTAATGAGGATCACAGCCCATAACAAAGACACCAAAGAAGACCACAATCACACCTCTTTAACTCACATATCAAAGAGGGCCAAGGCCGGTGTTTGATGCCTCCGAAACGCAAGGGACCATGCCATCCACCTTAGCTCAAAAGCTTGACAAGGGAAAACAAAAGATGAAAAAATGTGAGAAAGGTAAGAGAGGCAAAACTAAACAAAAGCCCCAATTCAATGACCTTGACAATGATAATGAAGACGCGAGATGGCCACTAGAATACTTCTCCAAATCAAAGATGTAAAAATTAGAGATGGAAAGAGATTTTGGAATGGCCCATATCATTCAATATTATAATAGTGAACACAAGTAGTTTAATAAGCGTAAAAAGGGGCTTTGATCTCAAGAAAAAAATTACCAAGCACTATGCAATGAAAAACAAACTTGCTCGTGCCAAACTCAAAGAGGCCTCATTGAAATTCAAACACTAAAAGGAGGAAAAGAGAAATATAGACTTGGAATTTTGGCATCGCCTTCTACGGTGTCTCTCAAACCCCTTGAAGAATACATCCACCAATTTTGAAGGAATTTGGACAAGTTTTTTGTTTTTTGAGAATTTGTAGGCCTATACGCGTTAGCCGCCACCGGCACTACGTTTTACCCTAAGCGTCCTCGCAGGGATAACTTAAAATTTTCGATTTCACATGCCTATTAAACTATTCTCACCAAATTTCGCAGCATTTGGAGTATCATGGACTTCTCAAAAGGTCAAAAGCACCTCATTTTTCACCTTCGCCTCATTTTCGTGCCTCGGCGCTTACGCCTCGAATAGGTTTGGAAAATTGACTTTTTGAACCGGTTACAGGGCTCATTCAAAAAAAATTTATATTTGGAACTTCTATTTAGAATATTTCCAACGGCCATCAAGGAGGAAAATTCCAACATCCGGAAGGTCACCAAAACTTGGCCGCAAGTGGACCCACTTTCTTCTCCGTTGGTTTCCTCGCACTTAGAGAAGTTTAGGGAAATTGGCTTTTTGGACTGGTTACAGAGCTCAATCATAAACCCAAAGATATATTTTGGAAATTAGACTCAGCAGGCTTTCCAATGGGCCATCATAGAGCAACATACGATATAGGAAAGGTCACCAAAACTTGGCTATAAGTGGACCCATTTTCTCTGGCTCGTCTTAGCGCTCGCGCTCCGAGAAGTTTGGGAAATTTGAATTTTTATCAAGCTATAATGTGGGCTCAATCAGAGAAAAAAAGGTATATTTGGAAATTATACTTAGCAATATTTCCAATGGACCATCAATGAGTAAAATCCTACATCATGAAGGCCACGCAAAAACTTAGCCGTAACAGACCTATTTTTTGCCCAGATGGCATTGCGCTTATAGACAACGTTGTGTGTGTTTGGACAAAAGTCAAAAACACACTCATTTATTGAAAAATGATATTTTTAAGTTTTTTTGAGGTAAATCACTCTAGAATTAGGTGCGAGAATTTATTTTTGCATTTATTTCATGAGATATTTTGTGCCTTGAGCCTTGCAAGTGGTCTCTTGGACATTTATGACATTTATGAGTGATTTTGATATTTTCCAACCCTATCTAAAATGGTTTTTTCCCTACTTTTCTAAGATAAATAGAACATGAGGGCTTCACTTCATAAATGTTGGCATTCTATGAGTTTTGAGATAAATACATTTTTTCCCCGATTTTGAAGAAGAAATTGGTTTTGTGGAGTTTTGGAATGGATTTCTTTGATTGATGATGATGAGGATAGCTTGGTGTGATCCCCAAGCTTGGTTATCAGAAGTGATTCTCTTTCATGTTACTATTTTCTCATGTTTTCATTATGTTTCCATCCTTCTATGTTACGCAGAGAACAAAATATTATAGCTAAGAAACGTTGTTTGAGGCACCTTAGTCCTTCCCCGTTATCTATTTGCCTTTATGTTTTCCTCTCGCCGGGTTTGTTTAAGAAATTCTTAGTTTCTTAGACTCTTCCTATGATTTTTTATTCCATGAATAAAAAATATGGTATTTTCAAATATGCTTCATGGTTAGCCCTACTTATTGATGTTATTTAAACTTTGTTTAAAATTCCCTTTTGAAGTATTACTTGTTAGGTTTTAGCCAATGAGGCCATGTTTTGATCATGTCCTTTGTCCATGCTTTAGAAGTTGCCTTAAAGTTCTTTGTATCTCGATCATATATGCTTAGAGTTCCTCTTCTTCGATTAAATTTATATGTTATCTTCTATGTTTTCTAAACCTTGAAGGTGAAATCACTAGAAGTTAAATAAGTTTCTCGCCTTCTATATTTCATTTGGAATGTTTGTCTTGAATGCTTATTTCAATGTTGAATCAAAGAGTTACTAGTTTTCCCTATCTATCGATTACTTATTCATGCTTATGCATTTAAGTCCTTCCGTTAAAAACTATTTGTTTAAGGATCTTTCTCATTTCCTTACACACCTACTATGCTCACCAACTTATTGTTCATTTCACTTCACACATGCCTTATAGATCCATTTGACCATGCTAGATTTTCCCCGTTATTCATCTTGTTTCACTTGAGATATCCATGACTTTCATAGACTCCATAGCCCAATGATTTCAAGAGCTCTCACTCCATCTATTCTACTTGACCATCTTACCCAACCAAACAAAAACAAACCCTACACATCACAACTATCCCGAAATCAAACCCAACATCAAACAAGCTCACATCCTTTGCATACAATAGAGAGAACTCCTTTCTAAGTCTAGAAAAAATTAGGTCCTAGACTCCAACACTGTCCGTATGTTACCATGTGCATTTGGCTTACCAATCTCGCTAAATCACTTGACCCTAACATAACTATGGATCATGGTGGGACCTTCGAGTAAGTCACAAGATGAAACATTCTATATCCATTATTCATTGCCACCTCATCACCATAACTAACATAATGGTGATCACGGCAGGATTGTTTGAGTTATTGACAATATAAGTATCCTTAGGGCTCCGTATACCCTTTAAAGAGTATCCAAGGATTTATCACCACCTCATGGCCACACTAACATAATGGCGATCACGGTGGGGACCTTTTGAGTCAAGACAATCTAAGTACCCCTCAGACTTCAAAACCCTCGTTAAAGAGTATCCTTTGATTTATAGGCACCCTCATCACTATCACTAACATAATGGTGATCATGATGGGACCTTGAGTCGTTGAAAATCTTAGTATCCCTAAAGGAACTCGAAAACCCCAAAACATCCCTAAATTTGTTTTTTGTCGCATTGGTGGTGGACCATACACACATATCCTCAAAACAACTAAAACATCCACCCGGGAGACTCCACTAGCTTCCAAGAGGCCTAATACTTCACTAGTTATCATTAGACTTCTCAGGATTATGTCAAACTGAAATCGAGAGGTTGGAGAAGCCTAGTCCCATACCGTGTGAGTATACCAAACTCTAAGAGAGGTCATTCTTTCCAAAAAATGAAGCATAAAATTTCGTACCTCTATAAATTTTGAATTTGAAATATGGCTTCACAAAGGATCGTACTGCATCTCATCCGGACGCAAACCCTCCCACCATAGTTGATGACCCATAAAATATTTTGTGGCAAACTCTAAAATTGGAAACTTAACTACCGTTAGGACCATTCATGCAGCAAGATCTGGTCTCCGAACATATTACAACCTCGGAAGATCCCCAATTTGACTTGAAGCATACAAAGAACATTTTCCAAAACCAAGTCACAAAGTGATATTGACCAGACTGCCTTTAAGCCCATCGATTTGAATTAGTGTTCTAGTAGAGAAGCCTCTCCTTCCACTCCACTTAGTTTTCAAACTTTCCATCACTTTAGCTCTTTCAATACCAATTTCCAAGCCAAGATCGCCTTGCCGGTCCAAGTACTTCCACCACACCCATCCATACCACCAAACCTGTGAAAACCACCTACTTCATCCTACACCTCCTCTCACAAACCCTCCTCTTATAAATCCTCCATTAGCTCCCATCATGTATGCGCCCTTGGTATGCTCCCCGGGTTTTACCGCAACCTCTAGTACCTTTTCCAAATGACTACCAATCTAGTATCCCTCATTTTACTGTAGTTGAATCCATCATTTCCCGACAAGACAGATAGGATGAATGATGCCTTTGATTACATGGAAATAGAAGAAAAAACCATTAAAATGAGGATATTTGCACAAAACTAGAGGTGAAGCCAAAAAATGGTTCAAAGTATTGTAACTCCTAACACCATACATGATCTCCCTTCCCTTTACCAAAAATTTATAAAAAAGTGGGAAATCAAGAAAAACCCCCTCCAAATCCTTTCCCGAATATAAAAATTTTAAGAGGAATTTAGGGGAAAGTGTACAAGATTATCGCACCAGGTTTAACAATGTCTACAATGCCCTCCCACCTCACATGAAACCCACACAATGCCTAACACTAGTGAAATTTGCAAAAGGATTTGATCCGACATGACATACCAATTGAGAGAGAGAGACCCCACAAATTTAGAAGAAATGCAAAGGGTGCTTATTAAAAGTAAAGAGGCCAACTTGATTGAAAAGAGAGCTAGATGAGGTTGGGAAAAATATTCACTTAGAAAGACAAAACCATAGCCTCAACTTCCTCATCTAATGCCAAAATGGACAAAATTTAATGAGAACAATGGATAGAATGATAGAAAGGATAAACTTGAATGAAAGGGCACCTCCTAGGGATAACCAAGAAAATCCCCAAAACATACCACGAGACAATGACCAACAAATTAGGCATCCCTTTCCAAGACAATTATCTAGATGAAGAGGGAAGAGAGAATAAAGAAACCGAATAAAGCCATGTAAAATTAATATGTTTTGATAATGAGTGTGATGTTTTTCTCATCAAGAATAACAAGGTTTTTTCAATTGCACTAAACCGAAACAAATTATGAATATTCCGAAGACTACCTGGGTGATACAAAATAGATACAATGTGGCCGTATCTATATATAAGTAGATAGATTAATTATATGTCATATAATATTCGAACAAGTAGCCTATATTCTTGTATAATGAAAATGACATTGGTGAACAAGTGAATGAAAATGACAAAAATCTAGGACCACCAAGAGCACTCCAATCTATCCCGAAATGAACAACATATCATCCAAAACTCGCAGCCCCGAACAACAACATAATGACAAACATGAACTAGAAACACTTTGGAACATGAGCTTTGATGGTTCCCGTGGAAAAGCAAAGTTCAGAGATGGTGTCCGGATACAACACAAATGAATCTTATTCATACAAACTAGATTTTCTGCACTAATAACATTGGAGAATATGAGGCTCTCCCTCCTCAAGGTTTGCATTTGCTCAAAGACTTAGGAGCTAAGAAAATATCCGCCCAAGGAGATTCGTATCCGTCATTAAACAAATCAACGTGATTATTCGTAAAAATAATCCAAGATTGAGAGAGTACAAAAATGCTACCATAGATCTCCTCAAAACCTTTGAGAAATATCACTATTTTCATCCCTAGAGCCCAAAATTGCTTTTCTAATGAGCTGTTTTGCCGCCAACAATTGCCAAATACCCCATGCAAATCGAACAATATATCGTCAAAGTCAAAAACCCGCCCACAATGCCTAACAACATAAACCTTGGCAAGTGTTTGAGGGTGATGAACAAATTGATGACTTTTGCAATCTAGGAATGAATTCACAAGAACAAGACCAAGCATAGAGCATGATGAAGGTGATTTTGTTGAAGAACAAGCCCATAAAATAGAGCTATCCTCTACTACCGATATGAATCTTCTTACACATCCTTTTGAGATAAAATTGTTTGAGGATCTAGACCAAAGGGGCCTTGAGGTTTTACAATGTAAATATGATACATTACCATGTGACTTGCACCATTAGAAGAGTTGTTCAACTTTAATGATGTGGCTAAAAAACCAAAGATACAATCCATCGAGAATGATGTAGAGGAGTATAACATAGGCAAACTCTCTAAAGCAACCCAAGATGATAAAAAAACTTCAAAACTCTTCCTCCTAACATAAAATAGAAATATATTGATCTTTTCAAGAGTTTAAAGATGTGTTTTCATGGGGTATGAGGATTTGAAATCATATGACACAAGCATTATTCAACATAAAATTCTCTAAGGAAAATCAAAAACCTTTCAAACAAAATTTAAGGAGAAGAAACCCCGTCTTACTACCTTTAGTTGAGAAAGAGGTTAAAAATATGTATGATTCGTGTGATCATAGTTTCACTGTATACTCAAAGTGGGTTTCCAACCTTCTCGTCAGCTAGAAGAAGACCGTGGGGAGATTAGGCTTTGCATTGACTTCAAAATATGAACAGCCTCCTTAAAAGATAACTACCCCTTTCCTAAAATGGATCACATACTTTAAAGGTAGTTGGCTCTAAGATAACTTTCTCACTACTGATGGTTTTTCCTGCTACAACCAAGTGCTAGTACTCCCAAGTGATCAACACAAAACTCGCCTTTCACCACACCTTGGGATACATTCATTGATGTTAAAATTCCATTTGGATTGATAAAATGGGGCTACTTTCCAAAGGGACATGGACGTAGCTTTTTCAAAAGACATAGGCTACTTCATAGTCATTTACCTTGATGACATCACTGCTTAATCTAATATTTATGAAGATCACTTAATCCACTTGAGGAAATTTTTTTGAAAAGTGTAGGAAGTATGACCTATCCTTGAATCCCAAGAAATCATTGGTTGGTCTCCAGAAGGAAAATCCTAGGCCACATCATCTCTAAATAAGGAATCAAAATAGACCCCAAAAGGATTGAAGTCATATTGCAAATCAACCATCCTAGAAACATTAAGGAGTTGTAATCCTTCATACTGGGAAGATCAACTTTTTGAGGAGGTTCATACCCAACCTTGCTCATATTTTTAGAAATATTACAAACATGATAAAAAATGAGATAAAAGCAAATGGACCTGAATCTAACAAATCTTTTGAATTGGTTAAATTAGCACTCACCCAAACACTAGTTCTAACTGCATTATCCCAAGTTGGGAATGCAAAAGAGTGCATAAGAAAAATACCGGAATATATGGGATAATTTAAATCATAATTTTTTTGAAAAACACATTACCATCAAATGAAATAAATGCGTAGCAAAAGGGAGCTCTTCTACATCCTCCTTAAGTGGGGAAAATGCATCAATTTGACTCGAAAACATTATTTTTGGAGATTTATGTTTTAACAGAAGAAATAATGCTTGGTTACCTTATAATATGTATTAAGGCCCTCACATACAAAATAGGAATAAAAACAAATCTCTTTTGATAAGTTAAACAGACCTCCCGTCTCAAATCAACTTAAAATAGCCAAACCCCAGACTTAAGCTATGTAGAATTTATGAAGCACATGATAGCGTGCTTATAAGGGTTTCTGAAACATAATGATTTTAAATCATGTGTTTTGAACTTTATCGAACAATATGCTAAGAAAAATAGATATTTGGCCTCCTCAATACATTATAAAGACAACCCTAAGAAGGTTTCTGAATTTATAAAAAAAGAGAAGATTTACATATTCACTTTGTAATAACATAGTATTACTAAAATTTAATGAACATAGCTTAATAATACAATAGAGGGATGAGAATCCCTTCTTCTAGATTTTCGGAGAAGGGGTCGGCCCTTTCCCTAGGGAACCAGCTCAAAAACAAGGGCTTAAACCCCGTTGTTGTAGCTTTCCATGAAAAATGACAATAGCCTCCTGCAGGACTATGTCAGAGATGAGGAATAGTTTGAACAACTTCCAAGGTGAGAAATGTGCCCAAAAATATTCCTAGCTGATCTCTCAAGAGAAGGAAGGCTCCCTTTACCGAGAAACAACCCTAGAAGTGGTGTTATCAAACCTCCACCGCAACACCCTACAACACGCACTATTATCTACAAATAAATAATGTTGTAGTTGAATAATTATGCTTGGAATCAAGCCGGATGTGGAGCACGTAGTGCAAAACTTCTCCAAGTGGCCTCTTAAGGGAAGAGGTGGGATTCTACCAGAACACCTCCTAAGTGCTACAACACCGCAACCCCCGCGTGCTAAAAGCAAGAGGAAGCCAAGTCTAAATAGACCACTATCAAAATAATAATCTCATTCATGCTCATATGGTTGCTATCCCCTCCATTATATAGTTGATTAGAATTCTTAACAAGGGTCCCACCCAATTATGAGGTTGTTTACATGCAAAGGCTTCTCCTCGAAAATTCCATTGTCTCCATTTGCCTTGCTCATATTTTTACAACGTTATTTGATTTAGTCAATCTTGATCGGTTCAATCTTGAGTGGGATCACTCTTGACCGGATCTTCATGCCTTGTCTCCTTTCACACTCAAGGTTTCTTCATTTTGACTAGCTAGATTGATCTTCATTCACATTGAGCTATCTTTATTTAGATCCACTCCTCATATAAAAATGTTGTTGACTTGGTCAAACTTGAATTTTTCCACACATTTTAGACCATGTTCCTACACATGTGGATGCTTGATCTAATTATTTCATGATCCCTTTTCAAATTATGAGGGATTTTATTTATACTTAAGAAATCTTATGAGCCTCCTTGCCCATTTATTCATCTAACCATATTTTAAGAGAAAAATTAATATTCCTATTAGTTGTATGCTATCTAGGAATATTACAGTCTTCCCCTCCCAAATTTTCTTGTCCTCAAGAACCGCAAGGGTGCCGCAAAATCTCCCCTCCTCTTGTGGCCTACTTATCCAACACGCCCACCAATGCTTCGGATTTTCCTCGCCATAATTCTTTTGTCTTCCAATGGTTCCTCCCCAAGTGTGAAAGTTGGCCTTTGGTGGATAAACCAAATGGCTCTCACCATGAAATAATGGAAGGTCTATGTAGAAACGTTCTTGATGATTAATGGCCTCCTCAATATAGAAGTGATGACAATCATGAGGAATGGCATCATCAATGAAGCGACCTCACCCCCATGCTATCATCCAAGTGAAATGAATCACCCCCGCCTTGCAATTCATAGCAAATCTCCTCCCAATTTCTCATGAGAGGCATGTCCCAAGTGCTCCAAACAACCATATACCCCACTCATAAAGAAGAAAAATATCTAATATGGTAGCCATATATTTTCCCATGCTCCCTAGAAAAAAGTAGCGCAAAAAGTGTGGGAAATTCTTCCCTGTGGACACATCCAACCAATGTGTCTGCACCCATGTTACGAACAAAGATAATAACATATTTATCATATGGAATCATAATTGAAATCATGCTAGCTTCCATACTAAGTCAACGAGAAGGATAATGGTCCCTCATGTGCAACCAACATGCTTTACTCCCAACTCGCCATAAAATATGATATGACAAGTTTTTGTCCTAAACACGTGTTTGTTGCCCCATCCTTCTTGCATGCTTCGAGGTGTATAATGGTTGGTGTTAATTAATCACACCATCAAGAGTAACTCCTTTATCCAAGATCTCCCAAGGAATGACCAACCTCATCATTGTTCATGGCCCAAAGTGGCTCAAGGAAGCTCATAAGAAAAAGTGCCCCCATCTTGGAGCAAAGCCCTACATATGAGTGTTAAGAAAATAAAAGAATATAGTAGATACAATGATGTTTAAAAATACAATTTACTATACACTTGATTCAAATCGTTGAGGTAACTCATGGATGAGCTCCCCCCTCACACCCAATGAATAAGGAGGTGATGATGATAAATCTTCCCAAGAGCTATGTTCCTCCTCAACTAGCAAATGATCCATACACTTCCTCATATTAGAGTGCATATCCTTCGAAGTTTTCCCACATGAATCCATCTAAGATATGATATGCTCTAATGAAACCAAAGGGGTTTTGAAACCAATATCTCATAGGTCAAAATTAAGTATTTTCTCCTTTCCGCCTTGGAGTCTCTAGCCATATAGATCTGATCATAACAATGACTCCCCAACTACCGTATACCTCCCATCCATCACTTGCCCATCAAGAATCTTACATGTGAAAAGGTCCTTGGAGTATTCTATCAAGAGTTGGGAATCCCAATAAGGATCTAGGCTCCCCAACAATAGCACAGAGCCGTAGAAAGTTGAAATAAAGCCCCCGTCATAGCATGTACTTCTCTTGACATGTGCTTGATGTCAAAGTCACATGTTGGAGTACTATCAACTTTTGTTACCTCTTTTGCAGCTAATGTTGCTCAAGACAATATTGAAGTAGATGGAAGTCAACCTCCCTTTGGAAAGTCCTTTGCCTTCAAAACTCTCAATTTTGCCCATGCATGCAAGAGTGTCGACATCCTATTGTCATGTTTAGAAATATCTTTTGTGAGTGAAAATATCATTGGCTTCCACACATATATGGATTTTCCACATGACATCATGTCTATGCCATCATATATTTCTGAATTTCCCTCTTTCAACGCAAATAGTTGAGTGGGAGATAGCAATGTCCATTTCGTAAAATTTCTCTATCTCTCCCTTGAATCCATGAAATATTATTTGTATCATGGCTAGTTTCTCCCAGAAAGCTCCTTCCTTAGCCAAGAAAGGAATGCTTCCTATAGTTGAGAGAACACTTTAGTTTTCCTCCCATCATTAGGTCTCCCTCGTGGAATGCCTCCATGTAAAGAGACATCAAGGCATGTAACAAGATGTGTATGTGTGTGGATAGATTTGCCGCCTTCCTCGCGTGCTAGATCCTCTTGCCTTCTTTGTGTATCAACCTTATGAAATAAAGAGGGGTGTATCTCTCTCATATTGTGGTGCTTGTCCTCCTCTTTTATTTCTTCTATCTTCAATATCTCACCATTTAATAATTATGGCACATGTCGCACATGGATCGTGCCACAATCCCCATATGTGAGATTCTTTCGAACTCCCTTCCAAGAGTGCAAGAGTTTCTCTCCTGGAGCAAGTGCTCCATCTTCCTCTTCATGAGGTCCTAGATGTGCTATTTTCATGACCGTGTTATCATCTCTAGCCTTCTTTTACTCCTCTTCAATGGTTTTCCTTCGAAATGGAGTTGAGTTTATGGAACTCCTTCCAAACCATGCAAACGTTTTGTTTGATTTTTTTTTTATAAACTCCATAGAAGGTGTTTTACAAGATTTTTCATCAAACCTTTCCACTAATCTTCTAATGAAATTTTCATAAGTAGATGTATTTGCATTCTTTAAGGAAAACATTCAAACAACCACCAAGCATAAGCCTTACCCTCAAGATGCAAGGCTACTACTTTAATGGCTTCCTTTTCCTCAAACTTCTGATGTTGCCGCACATAGGTGTCTAGCTCCTTCACCCAAGCCCCAGATGGATATTTAGGTGATCAATCAAAAGTAGATAGAAAGAATCTACCCACACCATGTTTCTTTCTCCTTGTGCTTCTTTCTTCTTTGATCTTAAAACCCCCCGGAAGTTCAAGTGACTAACTCCTTAGATTGAGCCGCATACTCCTACAAATAATCACCAAGAGTCTCCTCTTCTTTGGCACATCTCCTTCCTTCTTCTTCTTCTTCATGAAAAAGTGGTTGATAGAGCGTTGTAAATATGATGATGTGGCTGAATGCTCACACCCATAATATGAGGAATTAGATATTTCCTCATGTATGTTGATCTTTAAGTAAATCTTGCTGAGGGACTTCCATGTCCTCTCCTCCTCATTTCTTTGATGTCTTTGCTTCTTACCTCAGAGTTTGAAAGAGGATTTTTTGAAACCTCCTTCCCTCCTTAAAATAAGGGCTTTTATTTGATATTTCTTGAAGATCTTATCATCCTCATGAGAAGCCTCCATAACCGTTTAAGAACACAGTTGAGCCAAAGATCATGCTCTCCGATACCACCGTAACATTCATAATTGGGAATGCGTAGTGCATAAGCACAATACTGAATAGCAATGGAGAATTTAAATCATAAAATGTGTTGAAAAAAACATTTCCATAAAATTAAAGAAACAACAACAAAAGGCGCTTCTTCTACATCCTCCTAACTAGGGAAATGAAGCAATTTGACCCTAAAACGTTATTTTTGGAGATTTATGTTTTAACAGAAGAAATAACACTTGGTTTGCTTACAAGATGTATTAAGGCCCTCACATACAAAAAATAAATAGAAAAAAATTCTTGATAAGTTAAACAAACCTCCACCAAATCACTTAAAAATAACCAAACCCCATGACTTAAGCTATGAAAAATTTATAAAGCACATGATAATAATTATTTTATGAGGGTTTCTACAACATAATGATATAAAATCATAGATTTGGAACTTTATTGAACAATATGCTAAGAAATTAGAGATCTCGCCTCCTCAATACATTATAAAGACAACCCGACAAGGGTTTCTTGAAATTCGAGTACAAAAAGAGAATATCCGAATATTCAACTCTGGTAATAATGTATTATTACTCTAAAATCACATAAATATAGATTAATATTACAATAAAGAGGAATGAGAATCCCTTCTTCTAGATTTTCTAGAGAAGGGTTTCGCCCTTTCCCTAGAAACTAGCTCAAAACAAGGGCTTAAACCCGGGCCGCCGCAGCTCTATGCAATGACGCAGCTCCTGCTGAACCGTGACCGTAGGATATGAATAATATTTTTTCAAATTTCCGATATGATAAATGATTCCATAAATATTCCTAGTTGATCTCTCAAGAGAAGGAAGGCCCTCTACTAAGAAACACTGGGAAGTGGTGTTATCAAACCTCCACCGCAACACCCTCACAACACAACACTATTCTCCGTAGAAATAAAGTTGTAGCTGAAGACCGATGCTTGGCCTAAATCCTATATGTGGATCAATTCAAGCATACAAAACTCTCCCAAGAGGCCTCTCAAGGGAAGAGGTGGGACTCGGGGCCGGAACACCCTGCTAAACAACACCGCAACCCTAATAAGCGCAAGAGGAAGCCAACATAATCGTACCACTATCAAAATAATAATCTCATTCGTTCCCATATGGTTTCCATCCCCTCCATTATATAGCTGATGAGCTCTTTACCAAGGGTCCCACCCAATTATGAGGTTGCTTCTCAGTAGCTGCTCCTCCTCCAAAATTGCGTTGTCTCCATTTGCCTTGCTCATCGTTTTATAGCGTTGTTTGATTTAGTAAATATTGACCGAATCAATCTTGAATGGGATCACCCTTGACCGGATCTTCATGCCTTGTCTCCTTTCACACTCAAGGTGTCTTCATTTTGACTAGCTAGATTGATCTTCATTCACATTGAGTTGTTTTATTTAGATCCACTCTCATATAAAAATGTTGTTGACTTGGTCCAACTTGACTTTGTCCACACACATTTTAGGACCTTGTTCACACATGTGGATGCTTGATCTAGTTATTTCATGATCCCTTTTCACATTATGAGGGATTTTATTTCTACTTAAGCAATCTTATGAGCCTCCTTGCCCATTTATTCATCTAACTATATTTTAAGAGAAAAAATTAATATTCCTATTAGCTTTATGTTAATTTAGAAATATTACATAATCACTCATTTTACCAAAGACTTCTACATTTTCTCATTTGCATCCGAACATACCATTACCTAAAGGTTATTGCAAAAGAACACGATGGGGAAAGAACATCCCACAGCCTTCTTCACAAAAGCCCTTTAGAGATGCTCCTCTAAAGTATAACATCATGGAGAGACAAGTCGTTGCCTTGATTAAGGCATTGAAATACTTTAGAGTTTATATCTTACATTATCATATCATTGATTTTGTTCCACACATAGTTGTCAAAGACATTTTGAATCGACCCTAATGGTAAAAGGAAAAAGTGGATTTCTATTATTCCTAGAATATGACTTAGAAATTAGACCCACTAAATCGGTTAAAGGACAAGGACTTGCAAACCTTATGGCTGAATCAAATTTCAAAGCACTAGATATGAATATGGTTGATGTTTTAGAAGAACAAGAAGAGTGCATAGCCCCCATGTTGAAGAATTATTTCTAATTCATCTTGGTATGTTGATATCCTATATGTGCTTTTCTATCTCAATGCTCCTCATACATTATCAAAGATAAAAAAGCTAGATTCCTAAAACAAAAAGCTTTAAAATTATGCAATTTAGATGGAGTATTATATTGGAATAATTCTATAGGTCTTTTGTTTAAATGTTTGCTCGGGGATGATGGAAATAAAATCATGCATGAGTCGCATGAGGGAGAATGTGGAGGTCACCTTACTAGAAAAACACTACTAACAAAATCCTTAGAGCTTGCTATTATTGGCCCAACCTTTTTTTTGACACCCACAAACTGGACATGACTTGCCATAAATGCCAATTTTTTTATGGCAAGAGAAAAAATCCTACCTTTTCCTTTGCATCCCACATCGTTGAAGATCCTTTTCAACAATGGGGTTTAGACTTCATTTGAGAGATTCACTCGCCTCATCTACTCAACACAGTGGATCTCAATCGCTACATATTACTTCACTAAGTGGATAGAAGTGATCCCATCTAGGAATGCCACCGACTCGGTCATTATCAAATTTCTTGAGACAAACATCCCGTCTAGATTTGGTTGCCCCGTAAATATCATCACGTATAATGTTGTTGCCTTTACATCCAAAAGAATGGTTGACTTTTGTTATAAATATCACATCACATAAGGACATTCCTTATTGCCTATTTATCCTCAAGGTAATGGGTTAGTTGAGTCCTCAAACAAAAGCTTGGTCAATATCATCAAGAAGCTTCTCGGAATATAATCAAAAAGCATGGCATGGCAAGCTAGTACATGCACTATGGGCCGATAGGATCAACCACCAAGAAATCAATTGGTATGTCTCCCTATCAACTAGTCTATGGCATGTATGTCATTTTCCAAACATCCTTGGGAGTTCGGGTGGTAAAGCCTCTCCAAGAATTGAAATCGAATAAAATGACATGAAAACGAGACTAAAACAAACCATTCATTTGGCAGACAAGGGAAGAATTTTTACAACAAGACTAAAGTAGTGAAAGAAAACATAAAGAAAATATTTGACAAACTAAGAACTAAAGCCAAAGAATTTCACATTGGAGACATAGTGCCGAAATGGGATTCTAGGAGGAGTGAAAAAAGTTAAACATGGTAAATTTGAGAATTTGTGGAAAGGTCCTTATCTCATTTACCGCTAGAGGTCATAATGCTTTCTTTTTACAAGGACCGAATGGAGAAGAATTATTTGGAGGTCTTGTCAATGGCAAGATGCTCAAACACTATTTCGTCAAGATTCCTGTTTCAAACTTTCATTCATTGTACATAACATTTTACGATGAGAGATCATAAAAAAAAGGGACAAAAAACAAAGAAAAAAGGAAAAATAGGGCAGATTTCAAAAGAGGTACAAATTTCATACCCAAAAAATAGTAGTATTGAAAGTGTGAAAGCCTAAATGCCACTACGTGTTCAAAAGGAAGATCTTGTTCAAATATCTAGCCTAATCATGGCTGAACATGCTTTTAATTTTGTGTTGATAAGTATGTGAAAGAGATTTTGTCAAATCATTCAAACATGACTTGTCAAAAAGGATAGATTAAGAATGAAAGATACTAGTCTCAATATGCTCAAAATTGAACAAAAGAGGAAGATGGGGATGCATACCAAATGATAAATCACAACCCTATTTTTCTAGTTTTGTTTGTACAAAATAATGTTTGTGTGCATATTGTCGTAATGCCACAACCCACAAGAATCACATCACGACCCCGATTTAAACCATGTTTTAAATTTCATGTCAATAGATTAGAGAATGAAGTCTGGCTATAATTCTATCTTGACATTCAAATAGTCAAGTTTGAGAACAAAAGAGTTCACTAGCATAATCAACTCTTGGGAGTGATAAGAGTAGAAGTAGATAGTTTTTTTCTTTCAAAATAAATGAATGTCAAGGGTTTTCCACTAAGTGCACCCAAGGAACAAAATGTTAGGAAAGTAGGTTGGGTAGGTAGAGGTGAAGTTGAGCTAATCATTTTTTCAGATTATTGAGGTCACAACTTTAAAGAAGCATTAGAAAATGAAAAGAAGTAAAAATATTCCTAATGGATGGGGCACTAGTCTTCATAAAACCAGTAGATCCGAAGTTTTGGACACCTCCCCGAAAAGTAGTTTCCCCTCCCCAAGTGGAGTTCTCACTACTAGTCATCAATAATTTTTTTCCTTTTTATAGATGACTAAATGCTTATCCTAGATTTCTAGAATCAAAATTCATGAATATTTATAGTTTTAAAAATCTCACTACCTTCATTATCCTTGGGATAAATTTTTCACTATTTCTCCACTACTTCTATCAAGTTATGGCCAGCCCCATCACTCCCGTAAAGCCCATCATGGGCTCATGCCACCTTCGTTTTTGTCCCATTCTTACACTCATGACCCGCAAGAGATTGTCCTACCTACCTATAACCCTTCCACTTCCACCCCGCATTCCCAAGTGGCCTAAACTTTTCCCTATTCACACAAAGGCTCAAGTATCATGGTCCGAAGTTGCCTCTAGGCTCTTTAGATAAATAAAATCGTATTTTTTGGGACCGCACCGCATAAATTTTGTCATAAGCTTTGTTTTACACCTAAAGACACCAAGTCAAGCTTTAACCAAAGACTACCCAAAGAGCCTCCCACTAGGTCATTTAGTGTTTCATAGATTATAAGATTGTTTTGGTGTTCGAATCATCGCTTTACATGTGCCAAGAATATGGAATCAAATGGAAAGCATGGTCCTACTTGATTGTCCAAAATGATTTAAAAATCCTTCAAGGAAGGCTCTCCTTGGTCAAAACAACATTCTACAAAGGTATAATTATGCATCTTAAACATTTATGTGAATGATTGAGATAGCGATGCTGCTTAGTATAAAATAGGTAAGGTAAGATGCCATCTCCTCACTAAAGAACATACACAACAAATAAAAGGAAGACCTATGTTCAAAGAGTATCGTGGTGAGGGAGGTCAAGTTTTCAAATGTAGACAATTTCTTTCAAAGGGTCAAAGGAATGAAAGTATTTTTTTGGGTTACAAGGTAAAAAACTAACATGAGCATGAGTTCATTTGCTGAGTAACTAAATTTTTCAAAATACAAACAATGACAAAGGAGTATCAAAGAAGCCGTGTCATGGCATCCGCAATAAACCATAAGTGGCCAAGAAGAGATGATAGCAGTTTGATTTATAATCTTTGTCAATATTGGATATATCACTGTCAAAGGTCAAGAAGAGGGTGCCATCACCAAAGGGAGAATAATTTCCTTGAAAATTTTTCAAAACACCCGCAAAAAGGTCAAAAAGGTATCACCAAATGACAAAGTGACAAAAGTTAGCAAAAGTGGGTTTTTTATTTCTTATTTTGATTTATTTTTCAAAAGTATAAAGGCATCCTAGTTGGCATTTTAGCTCATTTTACGTTTGAGGCAAGAAAGAAACCCTTCAGAAGAAATTTCGAGAATTTGGATAGTTTCCGGGCCAAGTCCCTGGCCGCCGCACCCATCACCCTGCCGGTGAATAGCCTCCTCTCGTAGTTCATTTTTACTCGCTGCGTGTATATCGGTGGCGCTACACGAATAAACTCCGGCACTGCTCAAGAAAATTGACATGCATAGGAGGAGGGCGGCTACCCCCACAAGCCGACCCAACACTCATTAACTGGCTGGCGCTAGCGGTTAGATGGGAGGCCCGACCCACCCGGTGTTTCACTCAGAGGCGATCCAATAGTGTAAGGTGGTGCTTTGTAATGCGTAAATCCTCCCAACCGCAAAAAAAATTCCAAGGAGTCAAGGGAGACATCTCTAAATCGCCTCCAAAGACCTACAAGCAAGCTAAACCTAGTAGGTGCCCTATTTCTCCTCCTCCTCTCAAGTGTTTTTAGTCATTTTGTGGTTAAATGAATGACTCGAACCCTAAATAGTTACAAACCCTAGGTCATCATGACAAGAAATCCTCTCGTTTCCTAACCTCCAAACCATTTTCAAGTGAAGAGGACCGAATTAGGTAGTTCCATTTCATGTAAAACCTCTATCAACCTCCAAGGCACTTAGTCATATACCTCACCTCATCACTCAATTTTAAAGAGTTTCCTACCATCATTTTCTTTACTCCTCTTTTGCCCAAGTTTTCCCACCATCGCCCCTAAATCACCATGTGAGGAGCGTAAGACAAGAGTAGTCATGACAGGCCAGGGGCCTATGAGACCAAAACCACAAAGGAGGAAAAGTGAAATCGTATTTCAACCCCACAACATAGTATATATCACCTCATCTCCCATTATCCTCTCATGTTTCTAGGATGCGGGTGCTTCCAATTTTGTGAGAGTCAAACAAGTGCAAAGACCCCGCAGCTTACAAGGCTTTTCATTTCTAAACTACACAACAAACAATCAAGCCTTGCGTGGAGGAATTTAAAACTATCAAAATATGCCATCTCTAATGCTATAGGTATCCCTACTATTGGAGAAAAGTGGTTTAAGAAAGTTAAAATTGGGTAAGAACTATTATGAGCCATTTGTCAAGACTATAGCACAGAAGGTTGCAAGGAAATTTTTCCTTTCACACTCAAACAATATTTTCACCCGATGAAAGTCATTATGAAGTACTTTACCCATCAAAGTAGATACTCCAGCTTTACTCCTACCATGTTAGACTCTACATTTCTACAAGGGTCAAAATTTTCAACTTGTCGTACTATTTATATAGAAGTATGGACAAACATCTTCTATTGTCCAGAAGGAGTCCTTCCCAAAAAATGCAGCTTATTTCACAATTCCTTGATCAATATGGTGGTATTACACGCTTTAATAGCAGGTATACCTTGGGAGGTATTCATAGCACATGAAGTCTTCACAAGCCCACATCTCCCTAATCAACCTAGCTTGCCCTCATCATCTACACAACTTCCCTCACCTCAAGAAACCTCCCTCCTCTCCTTCTCTTGATGCATAAAATAAATAAGGGAGTGGCAATGGTGAAGTAAGTGAAAATAAGGGGAGACAATGATAATATTTCAAATCAAAATGAAGAAGGCGCAGAGTGACAAGAAATCAGTCCAAAGTGAAGAAGACGCATGATGAGGAAGAGGAAAAATGATGAGGAGGAAGAGGAATGATGAGGAATAAAGGTGTGAGCATGACAATGATGAAGGTTAAAATGGTGAGAAACATAGTGACAAAATGGAAGAGGATGATGAAGAAGATGAGGAGGTTGAAAATTGGAAATTAAATGAGCATTGATGGAGGGGATGTCGCAATAAAATAAAGGACACAAAGGAAGAGAATGAAGAGGAAAATGATGAGGCCGCAAATTTAAAAATGATGATGAGGCAGAGATGATAATGAAGATATGGAATAAGATGAAAATGATAAAGATACCGACAATGTGGACAATGCAAAAATGAAAGTAGCAATGACAAAAATGAAGCAAGCCTCAAAGATGAAAAGGAAAACAAAGAAGAAAATAGTCATGACAAATATGAGAGCTGGCCATGAAAGTCATGACAACAATCAACCCCTCAAAGGATAATGAAAAATGAAGAAAGTGTCGAGGGTGATAGTCCTAATGAGGATCACATCCATAGCAAAGACACCGCAAGACCACAATCACACATCTTTCACTCACATATCAAAGAGGGCCAAGGCTAGTGTTTGATGCCTCCAAAATTCGGGGACCATGCCATCCACCTTAGCTCAAAAGCTTTACAAGTGCAAAAAAACATGAAAAAAGGTGAGAAAGATAAGAGAGGCAAGAAAAATAAAAAAAATCCCCAATTTATTGACCTTGGACAGTTGATAATGAAGATGAGGGGGATGACCACTAGAATACTTCAAAGAAAAGATGCACAAATTAGGAGCCGGAAGAGATTTTGGCATGGCCCAAGATATCATTCGTATTATAAGAATGAATACAGTAGCTTTAAGAATATAAAAATGGCTTTGATCTCAGAAAAGATGGCCAAGTACTATGCAATGAAACAAATCTTTCTTAAAGCCAACCAAAGAGACCCTGCTTGAAATTCTCAATGACAAGATGAAAAACAATGACTTGAATTTTGGGCACATCTTTCTACAGTCTTCTAAAACCCCTGAAGAATGGTTAGATCTGCACCTACTTTAAAGGAATTTGGACAAGTTTTTGTTTTTCGAGAATTTGGAGGCCTATAAGCGTAGCGCCACTAGCACTCACGCTTCTCCTCAGAACTCTCGAGGGATAACTTTTACATTTTTGGATTTTCATTCCTATTTAACTATTCTCACCAAACTTTTAGAGCATTTGGAACATTTTTGACCCCTCAAAAGGTTAAAAACACACCTCATTTTTCACCTTCTCGCCTCATTTTCAAGCCCGGTTATGCTTAGAGCCAGCTTTCAAAATTTGAATTTTGAACTGTATTACATGGTCTCAATCAGAAAACCAAATACATATTTGGAAATTATATTCATAAATATTTCTCTCGACTTCGGAAGGTCACTAAAACATGGCTCCGTGGACCCATTTTCTTTCCTTTCACATGGCACTCGCAGCAATTTGGGGAACTTGGATTTTTGATAGTTACAGAGTTCAATCGTAACACCAAAATATATCTAAAAATTATACTCGAAGCCTTTCGAATGGGCCATCATGGAGCAAACTCGACATTAGAAGGTCAACAAACTTGGTCGTGGCGGACCCATTTTCTTCCTGTTTCGGCACCGCCCTCCGAGCAGCTTTGGGAAATTTGAATTTTTGAACAGGTTATATTGAAGTAACCATAAAAATGAAGGTGGATTTGAATAGTAGATTCCGCAAATAACTGGCCATCATGGAGAAATTTCTAACATCGGAAGGCCACCAAAATCACCGCAACAAGACCTATTTTCTCGCCAGATGGTGCTTTCGCACGAGAACAATGACCGTGTGTTTTTGGCTAAAAGTCAACAAAACACACTCATTTATTGAAAAATGATATTTTTATGTTTTTTGAGGCAAATCACTCTAGAATTAGGTGCCGTAAGTTATTTTGGCATTATTTCATGGGATATTTTGTGTTTTGACCCTCGCATGGTCTCTTGGACATTTATGACATTTCATGAGTGATTTTGACATTTTCCAACCCTATCTAGGTTTTTTCCTCCTTTGCTAAGATAAATAGAGCATGACGGCTTCATTGTAAATGTTGGAATTCTGATGAGTTTTGAGAGAAAAATATGTTTTTCTTGAGTTTGAAGAAGAAATCATTTTTGTGGATTTTCCAAATGGATTCTTTTGATCGATGATGAAGGAGGATAATGCGTGATCCCCGAGCTTGCTATTGGTGAAGTGATTCTCTTTCATGCTATTGTTTTCTCATGTTTTCATTATGTTTCCATCCTTCTATGTTGTAGTAGAACAAGAGTATAGGCTAAGAAATGTTGTTGGGACGAACCTTAGTCCTTCATGTTGTTCATTTGCCTTTATGTTTTCCTCTGGCCGGGTTTGTTTAACAAATTCCTGGTTGCTTCTGTATCTTCCTATGCTTGTTTATTCCATGAATGGTTCAATACGGTAGTCTTAAAATATGTTTCATTGTTAGCCCTACTTATTTGATGCTATTTAAACTATGTTTTGGAATCTCTCTTGAAGTATTACTTGTTAGGTTTTAGCCAAAGAGGCCATGTTATCATCATGCCCCCTTTGCCTATGCTTCGAGAAGTTGCCTTAAAGTTCTTTGTAGCTTAATCATAGATGCTTAGGATTTCCTCTTCTTTGATTAAAGTTATGTTATCTTTGTATGTTTTCTTAAACCTTGAAGGTGAAATCACTAGAAGTTAAAATGAGTTTCTCGCCTTCTATATTTAATATTGGAATGTTTGTCTCGAATGTTTATTTGCCTAAGTTGAATCAAAGATTTACTAGTTTTCCTCGTCTATTGATTAATTCTTCATGCTTATGTATTTAAGTCCCTTCTTGTTAAAAGTATTTGTTTAAGGATTCTTCACCTACTTTCCTTATACACCTAATATTCTCACCAACTTATCGTTCATTTCACTTCGTACATGCCTTATAGATCCATTTGACCATGCTATATTTTCTCTCGTTATGCATCTTGTTTCATTGTTGAGATATCCATGACTTTCATACCCCATAGCCCAATGATTTGAAGACCTCTCACTCCACCTATTCTACTTGACCATCTTACCCAACCAAACAAACAACAAACCCTACACCGAACAACTAGCCTAAAATCAAACCCTAACAACGAACAAGTTCACATCCTTTGCATAAAATAAAAGAGAGAGCCCTCTCTCGAGTCCAAGAAGGCTAGGTCCTAGGACTCCAACATCGGTCTCGATGTTACCCCTATGCATTTGGTCTACTAATCGGCCTAAACCACCTGACCCTAACACTATGCACAATCCGGGTTATGTTTATACCCTCTTATCCTTCGATCTCCCCTAGACCCGATGGTGTCACCACCCGGGGCATCCCATGCCTCCGACTTCCCGTATCGTTGGACACCTTTCACATCCGTATGCCTCATCTCCGATGGGTTATGGTTTCCCCGTGGAGAGGCCAACTCCCTCCAGCATATTTCTCTCTCGACAAAGATGTATCCATGATACGACATGACTCCTCCATTTTCCTAACTTTTTTAGCCAAATTTTTCCTACCCTCCTTATTCTTTGTATATGTAGCCTAGTTCTCCTTGTGCCTCCTCCGCACTAGCACCTTAGCCTCCCTTCTCTCAAACTCCACAATAACAGCCACCTCACCCCTTAAGGGTAACCGTATACAAATCAGAGTGTGACTAATCCTCGTACTTCCAAAAAATAAGTTGAAAGGAACCAAAACCAACCTTCCCTGTGTAATCCAGAAACAATCCTCAAGGGAATACATATAACACTACAACCCAAAAAAAAGGCACTCAACCTAAGGGCAGACAGCCTATTTTCATGAATAAACCTTGTTCTTGTTGTAGTGTTTATGGTCACTATACCCATGATTATCCTCTACCTCAAATGCATCGATGTGGGAAGCTCAAACATCCCAAAAACAAGCAAGCCTCCCCTTCCTGCCTCCTCCTAATGCTACCCCCACCAACCAAATAGGCTTACCAATCCTTTCCCCGCCATGATACGTGGCCGGCCCAACCCCCGAAAGTTAGGTGGCCAATCAACCTCCATCTCGGTACCTCCAATTACTCGCATCCTTATGATGAACTCCTCGACCAACACAATATCATCGACCAACCTTAAGAATAAGTCCACAAGACAATAAGCCCCCGCCAGCGTCCGCTACCGAGCACCCGTCTTCAATTCCCACAAAGCCTCTTTTGATAGCCAATGGTCCTTTATTGATCCCTCACCCTAATGCAAGAGTTCATACAAAGATCCCCAAGGGACCACACAAAACAAGTTGCTTTCCGTAAAGCCGCCCACTCCTATAGTATAGTAGATTACTCGGCATAATCCTCTGTCGCCATGTCAACTCGGGAAGTCCTCCAAATATGCCCTTCACAATGAAAATATATACTAACCGCTATGGGAATTTTGGATCCTTCGAAGATCATTTTATTTTCTTTGACATTGAAAAATCATAACATTCCCCCCTTTCTCGCATCCGTCACCTTCCAAATCCTTGTCAAGATCCGAATACCAATGTCTCCCCGTCGTATCATTTGCTGAGGGGTCATCCACTTTTGTGATGTATTCTTCTATTTGGAAACAACTCGCATCCCCGAGTTATCCCTTTCACTATCACCCTCCATGCGTTGAATGGTCACTCTCCCATCCCCTGGTATGTTACATAATTTCCCTATTACTCTCTGGCAGTGGAAAGATTCGTTTACGTTGATGTTGAAGTCATCGATGCCCCCTAAGACTACAACATTCTATTAGGTCGTAGCTACACTTATGCGATGTTTGTTGTCCAATATGAAGTTCACCATAAGATGTGCTTTCATAATTTAAATATCGTCACCATCAATCACTTGACATATTATGAACCGAATTCTCAAACCTTCGAGAGTCCATTATCTCTTCGCTGGCTAATAAACAAGCAGCTTGAACCTCCAACAAGTGTCTCACCCGAGTCTATAAAGATTCATATTTTATTGGTTCATTCCCTCATCTCCCTCCTCCCGTATCTAACCCTAGCTTCGTTGAATGTTTTCTATGATGTAATCGTCTTGGTCCACCTCAAACGATCTACTTCGACTAATCGCCAATGCCCCCCCCCCCCGCAAACTACGCGTTAGTACTTCGACTGTTTTTTACCTATCCGGACTCTCGCCGATCCTTGTCTCATAGGTTGATCCCCCAATAACACCTTGCCGGGTCGTGCCAATCCTTACATCGCTTTGACCTTAGTCCAACCAATTTCCACATCCTCCCTTTTCTTTTGATCTCACCACTTCAACAGAACCTACTCCCCGTTGCAAAAGCCTCAAGTGAGGGGGGGAAAAGCCTCGAAAGAAGGCACCTAAGGACAATGATGCCTAGAAAAAACCCCCGTCTCTCCGTCTCTAAAGTGTACCGCCCCCCCTCATGTTCTTTGTGTCATTTTGTTGGTCATTCCACCCACAATTGCCCCGAATTTCCTTGTATCAAGCCCATGGTCAATGTTGCGTTTCCTAAGTCTAAGGTCCCTAAAGCCCATGTTCCTCATCGACTACAACCAAGAAACCAAAGACTATGCACACCAACTATCCCTATGCTTTAGTGATCTCCATGGCCACCACCACCTCCTCTATCCCCGACTCTCCCGTATTACTACACCTCTTTGACGTAGTTCACTAGTATGAGGCCGACCACCATGAGTTTGACTCTCCTTTACTCACACGTTATGCTTTGGTCGAACTATATAACCCATCCACCACATTGACATTCCCTTCTCGATGTCCAGATGACAAGACTCGCCACTATCCTCTACCCGTCATCATCTATGAGATCCATGTTGCAAGACCCTCCGAGGCTACCCTTCTATTTTTCCCGACCTCCCTTCAAAAGATCACCTTAGCTCAACATCATGGGATCCTTCATTCATTTGTTTTTTTGTCACCCTCCATGATGATGCATGTGAATGTTTCTTCTCATGATGAAGAGTTAGATAGCTTCACCGCATTAGGTGGTATTTCTTCCACCAAACCCACCCCATATTCTATTACGATGATGACATTATGGAAAAATTTACCACCCCCTAACTCTTTATCCGTCCCCCCTTACATAAAACCCATGCATTCGAACCACATACACCTTGTAGCCATTACATTGACATGAAATGTTTGGGCATGGTGGTACCATATTTGAGAGTCTAAGAGAAGAAATTCTCCACAATTCTAGTGTCGAATCTAGTACCATTATTCTTCCCCATTTAGAAGAACCTATGCAGTCTCATATTACTTCTGATCACTCAAGGATGACCCTCATCATTCCTTCATCTTACATCAACAACCTAGTCCCTTAGACATTTTTGCTGACCAAACTTCATTTTCTCGAGCACCAATTCATTATCTCTAAAGACACTCTTTTCTTATAGTGACACCATATGGTGCTCCATAAACTCACCGCTAGGGGCATCATTCCCACCCCCACATAATAGATCAATCCCTCCATCACATATGCTTGTGGGTATGTCCAAAGGTTTAGGGGCATGATGCCACCCTTGGCCATCTTCTCATATGATTACCATAAGTCCTTCAGCTCTCCAAGACCCCATCAATCTAGATATGGTCGATTGTCCTCCCATTCCTCGGATAGTTTCATGTAATATTCCAAAATGAAAATAGTGTAGAAATACAAGACATAATAATGTAAAACACGACAAATATGAACATATCATAAGAGGGATCAATATGAAACCATCATTTTATTGAGATGTTAGCAACAATATACAAAAATATCTAAGGTTCAAGTCACTCAAGCAATAAGAGCAAGCCTCCCATGATCATATCAATAAGCACATGAGTTGTTGCTATTGTATAAAATGCCGAAAAGTAGTAACAACATTGTCTATATTAGTGTAGTTTCGTTGTAAACATACATTGATGGATTGCTATTATATATACAAAATAAATGCTTAGAAAGGGATATATGGGCTCTAATACATGATTTCTAGCCAAACTCCATAAAATATTGCCGTAAATACCAAAAGTATACAATGTGACAAATAACCCTAGGATTGATATGCTTCACCTGAATATGGAACTAAATAGAATGAGACTATGATAGATAAGAAATGATAATGTCCTCCTCCAATGGTATTTCTCAATATAAGGTTGATCCCTCTATTCATAAATAGATCCTCCCGATGAGCTTAATTGAACCTCAAAGAATCGCCACTAAAAATAACGTGCATCTAGAATGAAACCGCACCGTAAGGGATGGTAAATTGCTGGAATGATGCAAAAAATAAATAAATATTCCCAAGGTCCCTCCTTGTCGATCCTCCAATGGATAGGCTACCTCTCCACTAAAAAACAAGCCAGCGAATTGGCCCTATGTGATCTCTCCTTTGTTGCACCCCGCAACACAAACCCCAACTCTAAACATAAACTACATTGTACCTGAAGGGGTAGCTTGGAAAGAATACCAAATGAGGAAATTCAGTCCAATGAACCTCTCCTTCCTTGAGGATAAGGTAGGAATTCTCGATGAGGAACACTCTTTAGCAAAGTTAACAGCAACCTGCTGTACTAAAGGATGCAATTCTAAACAGACTAATATCAAAATAATAATCTAAACATTAAGAAATGGCTACCATCCCTCCATATATAGTGTGTCATAATTTCATATCGGGTCCCATCCATAAATTACACTAATCTCATGCAAGTTTTCCTCCACTAAAACTCGTGTTGTCTCATCATAAATGTCACTCCTCCATGACAACGTTGTTGATTTGGTCAAATTTGACCTATTCAACATGCATCCTCCAATTCACACCCAAAGGTGCTTAATCCAACTAATTATTCTTCCTCCTTTCACATTAGGAGTGTTATTATTCCTTCTAAGGATATTTATGGGCCCTCCTAATTCACTTATTCCACTACCTAGTGATAAAGCAAAACTATAATATTCCATTTAGCCGAAGGATAAACTGGAATATTATAGTCCTCCCTGACAAAAATGTTGTGTGTCCTCAAGAAAATGCGAGGATATGGAAAAATTCTCCTCCCTCCTCTCGTAGCCTCCTCATAAAATAGTCCTCACCACCGTTCAAAATAACTGCAATAAATCTTCCCCCTGGTTCCTCCTAGTATGCAAAACCAAATAGCTCACATCATGAGAAGGTGGAAGGTAAGTGGAACCTTCTTTGTTATCCAATGACCTCTTCAAGGTATGATATATCGAAAATTGGGGATATCCATCCCAATAAGAGACCCCCATACCCATGCTATCATTCAAATGAAATGAGCCATCCTAGGTAGCTCATCAACAAAAGAAATCCTCAACCCCCTGTCATAATGTATTGGGGCCGTGTGAGAGATTATATTTTTCCACCCATGTTGTTTCTTCTCCATTTATGATATGTATGGGGCTTCACATCTTGGGATGAAATATTATGGTTCAAATAATGTCCCAAGTTACTCCCACCAATCAAAACATCCATGAAGTGCCTCTCCCAAGAACTCAAGTTCTCCAAATGGCTCCTCCCACATGAAGGTAAGAGATGTAGTGTGGAAATCATGGCTTGCCCATTGTTTCTCCTAAAAAATGCAACATATGAAGTATGGAGAATCATACTCCCAATGGCACCTCCACCAGGCCATCCTCCCATGAATATTTCCATAATAATAAGAACATCATCAATATATTGAAGCAAAAACAAATAAAAACAAGTTGCCATATGACAACCGGGAGGTGGATCATAGTCACACATGTGGAACCAAGACAACAGTATCCACTACCTACCTCAAAAAGTATAACAAGTGTCTTTTCAGCCACTTTTTCTTACCACAATCATCCTACAAGATGATCATAAAGTAAAATTTGGTGTCAATGGTGCACACCAAGAATCATGTGGCATATCCCACAAACCACCAATAGCATGGCCAACATCATCGATGCAAATGGCCTCAAGTACATCAAAATACAATATACAAGAAGGAATGATCCTCCTTGGTACAATATGTCATTTTCTGCCAAAAACTAAAGGATTACAAATCATAATGCATAAATGTACATCCTCTACTATGTACTTCGTCATTGAGCTGAAATGGCTCAAATGAAAGTTCTCCCTCACTCTCATTGAGTAGGAAGTGGTTGTGACAACCTATCCATCATCATATGGGATATGCATATCTCCATATTTTGATATACATCCCGTTAGATTCCCTCCCAAGTGAAACTCTCCATCATGGAATGATATCCATCAAAGTGCACGTAAAGAAAGTCCACATGTGCCGCATGTAACATATTCTCCTCGATCTTAGAAGCTATAGTCAAGAAGAATATTCCATAAGAATATATGACCCCATCATCCACCATTTATCTATCATCTCCCTCCGAGTCATCAAGAATCATGCAATCACCAAGATCCTTGGAGTAGTCTACTAAAAAGTTGGAGACCTAACATGGATCAATCCTCCTAAGAGACACCCGTGAAGATTTGAAATGTGGTGCTCCCACATGCTATTGTCTTTTACCGTGACATCCCCAAGTGCCAAATTCATCCTCCAAAGTGATACCATGCCCATTATGTACTCGCTCATGCTCAACTAGAAGTGGTGGTATTTGGAAGTTGGCCTCCTATGAGAAGCTACCATCCAAAAATAACCTCCCGATCTTGGGAATAAGCATGAGTGGCCTCCATCTATTCCAATATATGGAGGATTCCTTCCTCCAAGGGAAGTACCTTGTTTCTCCAAATCCATGGAGCAACTTCCTCGCACCATGGTGGTGCCATCCTCCATCACCGCAACAACTTCGTCGCCGTAGAATATGTAGTGAAAGTGGGTAATACTAAAAATGGGAGATTGTATCCTCCTTCGAGTCTATCCCAGACTCTCTTCACCGTACTAGGCCCCCCTCCAAGGTATTCCACCCCTTCCGAGATCTAATGAAGCAGAACCAAATAAGAAGATGTCTCTCACCAACTCTAGATCTAGTGGCCTCCTAGGTCGAATGCCTCGATGTAGTGATACATCAAGATCTAAAGAAAACTTATATATATGAGTGGATCGATTTGTCCCTCCTTCCACCGTGCAATATGGTCTCCTTATTCCGTGAAGAAAGCTCCCAAAATAGAGAATGGTTAATGCTCATCATCCCTTGATGTCGATCCTTCTTTTCTTCTCCTTCTCTTCCATCTGCCAAGTCTCGTAATCTACAAACCGATACATGCCGCTCCGGATTGTGCTTTGGTCCCCACATGTTAGATCATTTGGAACTCCTTGCAAAGACACAAGGGCTCCTCTAATGGAAGCAATGACTCCCTTTCCACCTCCATGTGGTGATGGATCTTCTCCGGTGGCACATCGCTATTAGCTCTTATTTTCTCATCCTCTTCATCAATATTTGAGAATACCTCACCATAAATGAGAGACCCTATATCTTGGTCTTCCCTTGAAGGATAACTATCCATGTATTAATATATAGAAGAGGGCTCTTCAAGAAGTGGAGATCTGCCCTCGGGACAAGGTATTATGCATGTTTTTATCCCCTTCAATAGAAATATGGAGTGGAGTTGGTAACATAGATCCCCTCCAACACATGCAAAGGTTTTGAATTTTTGGGTTCAACAAAAGATGTTTGCCAAATGTTTAATATCAAATTCCTTTCACTATATTCTTAGTGAACCCCGCATAAGTATTTACACTTGCATGATGAAATGAAGTCAACTATAAAACCACCAATCATGGGCCATACATTCAAGGTGTAGTGTCGGCGATTACTTAGATGTTGATTTGGTCAAAGTTGACCTATTCAACATGTATCCTCCAATTCACACCAAAAGGTGCTTAATCCAACCTACTTTTTCTTCCTCCTTTCACATTAGGAGTGTTATTATTCCTTATAAGGAGATTTATGGGCCCCTACCCACTTATTCACCTACCTAGTGATAAAAACTATAATATCCCATTTAGTTGAAGGCTAAATTTTTGAATACTACATTTCACCTACCTACTAAGCAGCCATATATCGTAGATTTTTACTACCTCATCTTCAAATATTCTACTTTTTGTGATACCATGTTTACTACTCTGGTCCCTCTATTCGACTCAGTGGGTAGGGATGATTCTACACCTTCTCTAGTAGTTCATTCTCATATTATTTTCTTACATTGGTTTTTCATCGTGACCATCCTTCCAAGAAGCATTAAGGCCATCCTTAGAAAATTAAGGGCTCTCCCGCTTCTCATTAATGTTCTCAACAATTTGAGGACCCCAAACCTAGATAATATGGTGCGAATTAGAGGATCGCCTCGTACATCATAACATAATGCATCCCCAGATCTCTCTAGTTGATCCCTCAAGTCCGCCATATCCGCACAAACCATCATGTTTGTCACGCATACGTAAAGGAAATACCGCATCATAACCATAAAATCCAAAAATCTCGCCCCAAAAAAGTGCCGAAAACCCCTTTCTCCGATAGGTCACACTTTCTAAGCCATTTCCCCGGGACAGTCACAAATTTTTCACCAAGCATCTACTACCTGTGTCGCGTAACAAACCCCAAAAAAAAGTCCGAATTTAAATATTTTCCCGAGCTCCGGGTGCCTATCTAAATCGTTAGTCCATGCAATTGAAAGAGAGTGGTTAGCCTCTTACTCACAATCGATGGATCTAGATTCCACAATGGGTTTTTCGCTATGATCACCGCAATATTTAAGGCCTTTTCTACTCTCTACATTCATCGTAGCTACACTTGCAAAGGAATCATATTCGAGGGAAATTCCTCATTAAAAGAGAAACCCTAGATATTTCTTTTGCCAACTATGAACAACCGTATTCGTTTTAACCATCTACACCATTGGAAAGCTCTCACCGAGCTCTCAAATGGGTATCCTTGATTTTGATTATTTGATACTTCACCCAAACGTAGTTTTTCCAAGAAAGGTCAATTAACCACCAAAATTGAATTTCTTCACTTGCAACACTTGTCTTTGGGGCACCACCTTGCCTTCATACTTTTCCACGCTCGTGTCAATTTTTTCGCGAGTAACCATCTTGTACTCCTATCTTTATGGTCCCCACCGGCCTATTATGTTTGACAACATCATCGATTCAAATTTTATTTAGAGCATCCAAGTTGGAGTCATCATTGCATCCATGGAGTCCGTCCCAAGTCCCCGTATCTCACCAGCGCTCCTCCATCCTTCATTTCTTCGTTCCTCTCTCGTGTCACACATTTTTTCCTTCAACAAGTACTCTGCCACTCATCCCCTCCGTAGTTGAGTCAAGAATGTCAAGTCATCCATGCCCTTTATGTTCTAACAAGGGAAGCTGTCATCATCCCGCTACTCAAGACTCCCCATTCCACCATCATCCTTGGTGTCAATCGCTCCACTATTATCGCTCATGCCTTAGTTGAGGATCCTCATTTCCTCGCCTATGGTGGACCTCCTTCTCGTCGACATAATCTTATTCATTCCAAAATACAGTCCGTAGGGTTGTGTACCTTGGTTCCATCTTTCCATTCTTATTCGGTGCCTTGGATCGGTGCAAAGGACCCTTTATTTCTCTTTGACTCGATCGTTTCTCACTCCAACTCCCTATGGCATGATCGAGATATATACTTGATGGTTCAATAATGCAACAGATTGTACTCGCTGATTTCAAGTGCATGTAAGATGCTTCAAACCTCATGAAGGGGTGGCCCTTCGTGTAGCCCTTACATGCTCATATGACCTATCTACTGTCAGCCTCCTTTGGATGCAACTCCAAATATTTTATGGTTTCAAATTTCAACCGTTTGTAACACCTTTTAGTTTGCATTTATCATTCGTATTTTTAGAGCCCTTTTCTTGTTTTATTAAAAAATTTTTAAGTTGTACTTATATCTCATGTACTCAAATATTATTTTATAAGTCCTGCTATTTCCCTGTGCACAATATTTATGGGATCCTTATCATTTTTTTATCCGGACCATGTTTATGCCGCCCTTGTACTATATATTTTAGTCCCTTGTTTGTTGGATGCATCATTATTATTTTGTACTTTGTTATCTTGGTGAGAATAGGTATGCCTCCCCGCCTCATGTAGAACAAAATCACCATAAAGGAGACTTTTCACACCTATAAGTCTCACCTCCTCAAAATCTTGTCCTCTCTCGCTTCACTCTACCTTATATTTCTCTCTCTCCGACTCCCCTTTCGGTGTCTAGTGATTGAGTTCTTACAACGACTTCGATCACAAGATTATCTCCAACGCCGCACGTTGGGGGAAATCTATTACACCAATTTTTGGTCATCAAACCGTTACTATTAGATGGACCCGAGTACACCATGTACGACCAATTTTACCATAGTAAAATTACTTTCACTATGAAAAATAACTTAATAATCCATAAGTTATTAAGTTGTTTCTAGTCTAAAGAGGAAACCCCATGAGGAATAATTGAATAAATCCCTATTTGTTTGATTTTTCCTCAAGGATGATTAATTAAACCACTATTTAATTAATATTCCCGGTCATATTTAACCAAAACAGGAAAATTAATTAGATAAATCATTATTTATCTTATTATTTTCTCATAATTATTATTTAAATAATATTCCTTGTTATAATTGACTAAATCATTTATAAATAATTTAATAAATCACTATTTATTTAATTATTACGCGATCACATTCTTAAAATAATAAATAAATAATTATTTCATTTATTATTTATAAAAAATGAATTTTACCAAATTCAAATTATTTTTCCTCCAACAAAAATAATAAAATATTCCATAAAATTTGGATCTAGATTTGGTTAATAATATTTTAATTATGCACCAATATCTAGACTAATTCAATACTTTGGTTATAAATAGAAGAGTTTTTCCATTCATATACTACCTTTTTTTGCCTAGAGGTCACTCTTGATCTATACTTTTGGTCCGACTTTGATTCTCCATCATCATATTTTTCTACTTTTTGCTTGTGAACTCCTTGAGTTCCATTTTTGTCTAGGTTTATCGCACCATCAAGAGAGAGAGATCTAGATTCAAGCATTGAGGAGTCCAAAACCCATCCCATCGATGGGGACTCGGTAACATCTTTCTATGTTACCTTCCCAAGTGTCATAATACAAAATTATTTAAAAATTTTTTTATCTTGTTCATTGATGCATGGAGTAACTCTTGCTTATTATTTGTTGTTTAGTGTCTTTAACTGCATAGACCGATTTTTGTAGTATTTATTCCGATCACTAACCGTAGATCTAAGGAAATTGACAACCATCGTTGATATTAGGGTTATTTTTTATGGCCGCCTAAAGTGAACTTTTTTCGTACACTTGCGATTAGAATTCACACTAACAAAGAAGAGACGAAATCCCATTTTTACTAAAAATTTTTGGACGAAATTATTTTCTTGTTCGGGTACCGAACTAGCTCATAGCTCATCTTATCATCCTCAATCCGAAGGAACCGAGATAGTGAAAAAAAAAAAAAAATTTGGAAGGATATTTTCATTTTTTTTATATCTAATAAACAAACACAATTGTCATGGTTACCTCTAGCTGAATATATATAAAATTTCCTTCCATACCGTAGAAAAAATGACCCCATTTATGGCACTTTATGGATATCATCCACCGTCCATCACATATTCTTTTAAGATAAAATTCTAAGCTTCAAGAACTAGAAAGATCACATCGAGCATCAATAACAAGTTCTCCAACTCTAAAGGATAACCTAAATTTGGCACAAAATCAAATGAAACAATAGGCATATCAACATCGCATCGAGAGAAGTTTTGATGTAGGAGACTATATTTTGACGCGCTACAAACATACAAACAAACGTCGATCAAGCAAGCTAAGAAAGATAACAAACTATCACCAAAGTATTATGGTCCTTACACTCTGTTGCAAAATATTGGTACTATGGCATACAAATTGGAGCTTCCTACTTCTTCTCAGTGCATCCAATTTTCCATGTTTCATGCTTAAAATGGTTAGAGGTGACAAAATTTATGTTCAAACAATATTTCCAGAACTTTATGAGGAAGGAAAATCATTGGAACCCAAAGCAACACAGAAACAAGAATTCGACTAACACGAAATCAATCAATTTCAGAGTATCTCATCAAGTGGAAGAAATTACCCACCGAAGATCTACATGGGAGGATGAGAATTTTGTACATACATTCATAGCTACTCAAGCATTGAGGAAAACACTTTTTTTAAGGAGAGGGGCATGTTAGGTCCCTATATTACTAGTGTATTCCTTTATTTTTTAGTGTGCAGTGCCCCCTTTAAATCGTTATTGTTGTACCCCCGTAACCCCCATAATGTTATTATTGTTCCCTTACATTAGTATTGCTGTTAGGTCGTATAAGACTATATTTGGTGACCCCATGGACTCCTATATATAGAAAGGAGGTTTTTTTCATTTTTATCATCCAAGAATTATTCATTTATGTAATGTAAAGGATGTTTCCCTCTCGAAGTGCCTGATTTCTAAGGCGTTGATATCTCTTTTTCTTCTATTTTTGGAGTTGGTTTCATAATAGAAAAACTAAATATTTGTGGGAATAAGCATGAGCATCCTTGTAAAGTGTGGGCCAATAGTAACTCATCCACAAGATATTTATAGTAGTATAACATGCGAAGTTCCCTCTCGGTTAGTCCATCGTGGAGGTCACACAATACCCTTTCGAATCAAAAGCCTACACATCTAGGCAGGAACCCATTTTGGTGCTTCTTGAAAATCACCTATGTACCAAATGATATGATAGATATTTAAGTCTATTAGCCCTCTTATGTATCACCGATAAATGTGAGGGTAGGGTACCATGCTCAATATATTTTCACACATATGCATACTAAGAGGTTGATTTTTCAAAGGGGAGTAGCTTGTTCAATGTTATACATTTGACTTTCCTTCTCCCATTTAGAAGAGACATCTTCGGGTGAACTTGTGACTTCTACTACTAACCGGGATAAGATGGCCCTTTTATCGTGTGAACTAGATTGAATCGAAGATGATTCTCTGTAATATTTTCATCTAGTTCTCTTTCTTTTCACCCAGTTTCTCTTGTTGAACCAACAACGATGTAACAAGCTTGGGTGAGACACAATTATAATAACATGTTTCTTCAAAAGATAAGGCCTAAATTTTACCACCTTGTACATCGTATATGATTTTTTTATCAATGGAGGGGTAATTTAGTTCAAGTCCTTAACATAGTTCTCATTAATGATATAGGTCATTAATTATATTAATCAATATTTTGCATAAGAAAGACAACAAGAGAAGTATAAAAAGAGAAAGTGTAGAATAGAAATATTTTCCAAAGCTTGATTGTATAAAGGTTTGGGATTCTTTGATTTCTTGCTTAATACTATGTGAAGGCATCATTTTCCCCTTTATGAAACTTGTATATCACATCCTTATTTATCTTCACCTATAACGATTTAACTGCTTGTTCGTAGTATAAGATGAACATGCGAAGAAGATTGATTTTCCATAAGAAGGACTACATAAATTTCATGTTCACTAGGAAGGGGAGTATGAGGATAGTTTTGACAAATTCATGGTCTACTTTAATCCCACTCTCGCGATGATGTGGCCCAAGATATTTCCATGGGACACTATGAAAATTCTCTTCTATGATTAAGAGATATATTTTATTTACATATCGCTCTAGAAATTCACTTTAGATGATGAAAATGATCAAATATATTCTTAGAAAAAACCATTACATCATCTAAGTAAACGAGAACGCTCTCATTCAATAAAACCACAAAATGAAATGTCCATAGCATGTTGAAAATTAGCACCTATGTTAAAAAGTCAAAAAGGAATTCTTTTGAAGGAAAGTGTACCCCACTTGGTTCTAAATGTAGTTTTGTTCATGTTGGGTTCTCGTCACTAGAACCCGCTAGACTTCCCAAGAAACCGTCAAGTAACGAAAACATTTCAAACCCGCATACTATTTACAATTTTTTTTCCTATCGACAACACTAGATAATTATCTTTCTCTAGGCCTAATTCAAATTGTGAAAATCAACACAAATATGTATCTCCCAAAACTTATTCCCCGACTAGGAACTAGATTGGAGACTCCATGTTGAATGATCAAACCTAACATGATCTCGAGCATCCAACAATTTTCTTAACTCTTTGTAAGAGGGGTTCAAATGCGGGATGAAATTTTCGCATTCTTTTGAAAGGCTTTACCCATTCTTTAATGGGAATGACATGTTTGGTTATCCATGTATCATAAGTCTTAAGATCATTGTACGTCCACACAAATACATATCGATACTATTTAAGAGGCAAATAAAATATTGTCTCCCTTGAGGTGCACAAAAGGTACCGCTATTTACATACTTCTCGCATCGTCTTATGTACCAATATTTACTTCTGTTAATGTGACATAATGGAGATATGATTATTTTCATTAATGGGCCCTCAAGAAATTGTGTAGGCCGGTAAAACTATTCTAATGGCACCACACCCTTGGGCATGTGATGCAACCTCGACTCGTATTCGAACGTTGTGTTCACTTAGAACTGTTGGTGACCGGAATCACGCACTTGGACTAAAGCAAGCGCCCGACCTCGAGACACATCTTAAAAAATTCAAGGCAATTTTAATGTTTTGTTTTGATGGGATTGGAAGATGGTACAAACTCGATTCACCGAAGAGAGATTTTATCAAATCCATAGTTATACTAATTAGGGTATTATAACTTGATGTGGTAGAAAGGTGCAATTTTTTATTCTATGAGGAGAGAAAATCGTAAGATAATAGAAGAATCAATGGGTCTATAAAACAAAAGTTCATTGATTTAGTAGAAATTCACAAAAGTAGTAGTTTGAAAATATTCCATTGGAGAGAAAGTTATTTTCTTACCGACAATATTCTCACCGAAATATCATGAAGATTAACTATCATGAGGATGTTTCTCTGATCGTTATAGTATATATTTTAATAGAATTTTCACCGTGTGAGACTAACAAAAATTGATAAAACACATGACAAGCTTTAAGAGACTAATAAAAACACATAATAGTAATGATGATTTGAAAAATGGAACTCGAAGAAGGGAGACATGGAAACACAAGTAAAAATAGAAAATACAATACGCCAAAGAAATTGGTAATAAGTCCTCGCAGTATCATTCCATTTCATCAATAAGAAAAATTACAGCTCATATAAGTCAAAATTCAATAACCACCAACCAACCCCCGACTTCATTAGCTCGGTACATATATACAAAATATGACTTTATCTTTCTTGACAAAAAACGAGAATATGTTTCAACAATCATTACAACCTCATGCAAGAGGTGCTTGGCTTATCTAAAACTTTAATACAGTAGTGCCATGACATAATGAAAATAAACAACATTAAGGCTAACAATTCGCAGTAGTTTGTATGATGGAAGCATATGGTAAGACTCTATATTCTCGGTGCAACCAACTCCACACAAAGTGTAAAAAAAATAGTGAAAATGGCGTGTGTTTATCCTCCTGAATGATGCCCGGTACCTTGTAGAAACACAAGCCTGGCATAAGAGTAGTGGTAGAAAATTGTTTTAAAGAAACTATGTCATTTTTCCGCCGTTCCTTTCCTTCGCGAAAACCCTTTGTAATGGCGTAAAAACCCAAAACTTTTTGGATAAGGTTGTCACTCAAAAAAATGAAGAATCATTTGACAAATTCATATAGGTTCATGTCAAAGGTGTAGTTGTAGGGTTCATTTTTTATTACTTTGTCAATGAAAATTTTTAATTTTTCTTATTAAGCTTACCCTAAGGTCTAAACCCACTCACTTTCAAATCCCCTCATGTCACATCACTCATAATTTTCTCGACATTTTTCATTTCCCAAGGTTTTAGTACCGAAATGGTCATTTTAGCCAAGAAACCAGCGCTTCGTAGCGAAATAAACCGAGAAATTTCACTTTTTGCTATGAAACCGCTAATACTTTCATAGAGAAAACACCCAAAAATACACTAAGAATGCTACGAAGGTGAGGTTTCCCGTTCGTCATGTCAAATTAGTTTTTAGGTGTCATAAAATCATTTGAAAAGGATAAGTTAACATACCATTCGAGTCGCTAGGGTAAATATAAAGGTACATGGTTAGGGCTGAAGTCATCATCATAATTTTAGCATGTATGAGTCATCATTTTGTTATGAGTAGACATCAAACCTCAAAATCTTTCCAAATTAAGTCATTTTCATTCTTCATTCCTTCTTTGCGTGATATTGAGCTCTAGAAAAGAATTTCATTAAGCCTCAAAATTGTGGTCGGTATTTTCAAAGGTTGCGTATATTAGCGATTAAGCAAGGCGCAGAATTATTAAGTGAGGCTGAAACAATCAAGCGACGTTGAGAAGACACTAAAGAAACTATGGCTGAAAAAATAAAGAAAATAAGGGTGGCCAATGTCTAAGGTATGAGCCACCATATATGAATCCGATCAATGAAGACCCAACAACCGTAGAAGTCTTTAGAAGGACATCGTTTACAGCTTTGTGAAAGACTACAAGGTCGCCATGTACAAAGTTTCCAAAGAATTTTCTCTAAATTTTAGTGGAACTACTAAATTGGGGATGCTTAATCTTACCATTATGCCGCAGGTCATTGTAGTAGCAACATGGATTCCAAGGGGACAATAGAAGTGGTTCAACGGGTTCAAATTCAACATGGAGGAGTAGAAATATTTTTTATCATGCCGTAAAACAAGAAATGGACCTTACAAATGCCATTCCAAGGAGTATGCATGAAGGATAACTACTCAAAGTTTTTTATCATCCAGAAATATTTCACTTGTGAAGGGAGATACCATAAATTATATTCTTACCATTTCAAGCTTCTCCTACACTTTGCTAGTAAGATATCTCTTGATCCTTTCTATTTACACATAAGTTTAGCAAAAAATGGAAAATGAGGTCCAAGAAAAATCCGAAGGAAGTGAAACTTCATTTTTTCATCATGGTTTAATAAAATTTCTGGTTTTAGATGAGCTCCAAAGACTAGGCAAGTAGACTAGTCTTCTTCTTATCTCCGTTAGTGGTTTTGAATTGGATACCCTTACTCCTACAAGAACTCGTAAACCTAGGGGTATCCCATCACCCGTAGTGGTAGAACCAAGTGAACTAGCAAGAGTAGAGAAAAGTAAACCACTATGATGGAAACAAAGCAATTAAAAAGTTTTGATACACCTAATGTTCCACTTGCAAAACAAAAATCAAAAAGTGATCAAACCCACAAAACAAAAACAAGTTATTAGTAAAAAAGGAAGAAAAAGGATTACAAGGAGTCAAAAAGTGGCTTTAGAAGACAAAATAGTGGTTGTAGAAGACAAAATAGTAGCTAAAGGAAATTTAGAAGACATACTACATGCCATTGATATTGAAGAGACTCCTATAGTCCAAGTTGAGGATATAAGAGGAAGGTGGACAGAAACTTAAGAAAGCTAAATCCGCAAAGAAGCTAGAGGCTCAAGGTGAAGATGCGTGTTTTATGTTCTAGGCAATAAATCCCATGACAAGGCATGCTAGAAAATTTTTTGAGAGTAGCAAATAAGTTCATCCAACTACCGATATTGTGAAGCCACCACAAGACATTATTGATCTTTCATCTCCAAGTAAAAAAATATACAAGCTAACAAGCCAAAGAAGGGAAAAGAAAATTAATTGAAAATCGTAGTTTGAACTCCTTGAGGAATAGTTAAATTTAGCTAACCATGAAATTGTAGTTATGAATAAAGAATAAAGGAAACACAATGCCCAAAAGGTTCAATTTGAAAAGATGAAAGAGGTTTGGGAAGAACAAAGGACAATGTTTCCAAGACACTAGATAATACACAACAATTAATCAAATAGACCATGCCAATGGTGAAAGAGGTGAAACATGTCATGAGAATGAACATGCACTTAAAATATACCAACAAGAAGATGAAGGATCATGTTAAATACCTCCAAGAATAGCTAGAGCTAATCCATGAGGAGTTGGAGAAGAAAGGTCTAAAAATGAGCGTAGTTGAGGAGCTAATAGCTCAACTCATCATCAATGAGGAAAACACCCAAAGACTCCTAGTTTGAGCTGGTTTCTATTTTTTAATGTAAATGGCATGTTGGAAACAAATGTTTTATAGTTGAAAGACACATTTTTGAAGCTAGACAAAAACCAGAAATAACACACTTTTTCAGCTAGCCAGAGTGTTTCCTAGGCTTCGAACCTAGGAAAACACTACGAAACCACCGTAGCTTTATTTTTTCCTTTTGAAAAATTTTGGGAGCTTCAAAGAGGAGGAAATCACATGGAGGATATTTCAAGACATGAGGAACTAAATGTATAAGGAAATAACGAAAGTTAATGAAAATGGGTACTTTGTAATGTTTAAAGTATGCTACGAAACCGTCATACTTTCGTGGCATGTTGTTTCTAAGCTTTATCAGAGGTTTTTGCGCTTTGGATAGTGGATACTTTCTGTGGTCAAACGATCATGTTAGCAACGCTATCCAAGACTTGAGGACTAGAAGATGAAGACAAATCACCGCCCAAACCATGCGTTGAAGATATGACCCGCTTTTCCTAAAAAGTAGGGTTGGCTTCCATATTTAGAGGAGGCTAATTAATATGTCATGAGGATGAGTTCCATCACACCTTATTCAAACATGCGTGAAGGAATAGTTGTCAAAGATGTAACTAATATTAGGAGATAAGGTAGTTGATGTAATAATGAACAGCTTTCCCGCCTTATTAGGAAAAGGACTTCCAACAGAATAGTTGTCATTTTCTTTCATTAAAGTATATGTTTTCTTGTTATGCAAGGTGTCATTAGCAAAATTTTGATGAATATACGTAAGGCAGATCATCTCATCATGTAACAAGTCTATTAAAGGGTAGAGATTTTAATTTAAGGGGTTGGAGACTTCTTAGCAATACCTATAGCCTTTATGTAAATTGACTATTTTTAGCAATACATAGAACTTTTACTCTCGACCAACCCGAGATTCTCATGGATTTTTTAGTGCTTACTTGATCTATATTTTATATGTGTACCATTTACAAGGGTTTTCATCTTTAATACTTAGAATTCATTCATGTAATGCTCCGACTTTTGTAGATGAATTGACTGTGTTATTTCATATTTTCATGTGTGCTTTTCCTCCGCTAAAAACTCTCGCCTCGCCTCAAATTCCATGTCAATTGAACTTACTACCGAATCACCGAATTTTTTAATTTACAAGCCTAATGATTGTAGAATTATTTTCAACCTATACACATCATAAGCAAGTTGTTTTCCAAGTAGAGTTAGCCATCTAGATTCATCTTTATTCAATATCATTAACCCCTTTGGAGAGAGCCTCGGGATCAAGAGGCTAAACTTTAGTTACAAGTTGGTCTAAAAAAAATTACATGAATTTGTTTGATTAGCAGCCTATCGTGTGCAATTTTATGATAAATACAGAATGTATAGTAGGTTATTTTTATGGTATATTACAAATAAACCCTTTGAAAAAGGTTTAATTGATAGGGGAGAGGTGGAGCAAGTAATGAATGATAAGCTGGAGGAGAAAAATTTTTAGACATATATGGCAATCGCAGAATCTGGGTCGAAGTGTTTAAACTTAAGACACAAACTAAGATAAAATGCGATTTGCGATGGGGTTATGATGTGGCAAAGAAGTGGGACTAGTTGCAGATCGTGCATTGCAAATTTTTTCTCTCGAGACACAAGAGTTAAATGTTAAAACTCGTGAAGTGCAAATGTGTGATGAGAATGGGAGGTGACGTGGCATAAAAATAATAACGCAAATTTCACATCGTAAAAGTTTTATTATGAAACATGGGATTAAATGTTAAAATCAGAAGTGCAATATGTGATGTGAATGGAGGGGATTTGTCACATTGCATGGTGGGACCGCCCACAATATGTAAATTGGAAGTTTTGAGGGAGTGGAAGTGAATTCGCGTAAGTGAAATTTGTGAAAATGCGATGCGAAAAGGTAGGTGGGGCCCTTTAAACATCTTTTTCAATGTAGAAAGTGAAAACTTTGTGAAGTGATGGTAATATGATTAAAATATGCCCGAGAAAAAAAGGGCTTTATAACGTATTCGAGGCGTATGAAGGGAAGTATTGGACCCGTATCATACCGCAAATCAAGGATTTCGTGGGTTTTCTAGTAGATGGAATTGTAACGTGAATGGAAGTTAAAACCGTGAAGAGCCGATTACGATGAAAGGTAAGGGGCCCACAATATTTATTAAGTGTAATAAGTTATATCATATAATATATGATATAACCAAGTTTTTAAGTTGTGGTGTGGGTAAAAATTGCGATAAAAGATATATATGGGAAGTTAAAAGGAACATGCAAGATATGGTTGTTGATGGGTGTGCGGAAGCTTCTTTAACTATAAAAATTTGATTTTATGAGTTAAAAAGGGGTTTTGAATATGGAAATGAGAGGTTGTACTTTGGGTTTTTTGGGAAAATGAAAGGTGAAAGAGGGAAATGAAGGTAGAAATTAAATTTCCTTCTCACCACTACACTTTGACAATGCATATCTTCTATCTTATAATCAAACTCGGAAAGTAGACTCGACTCCTTAGAGAATGATGACCAAGACTTTGAAAAAATTGCAACATAATGTTGCTCCTATTGTGATGAAGTCCTCCATGTGAGTCTTCAAGGACCGTAGACTCGTGCTCAAAAACTTTTGAAACTCGTAACACTTCTTGAAAAATTAACACTAGACTGTTCATTGACTCACCGGACTCAAGACCGACCATATATACAAACATAAGTACCATTGGGCATGGAGTTTATCGATACATCACACCGGATATTTACAATGAAGTGACTCAACCGACTTTACTAAATAAAGAACCTTTTGTAAAGAAAATGACCGTTGATTGGGCCTCTAGCCACCGATCATCATCCAGATGTTTTACGTAAAATTATTATTCTCCAAAACTTCAAAGAATTCTTTAAATGGCCCAAAAATCCGAGATCGTTTCAATCCTACTACATGCTTTCAATGGTCTTCTCACCTAGCATCCTCGCGCAAAGACCAAATCATTCTCCTAAAACAATTGTTGATTTTCTTCTTTATCAAAAATAGATTTGACATTAGCTTGATACTTATGAACTTTTTCCGCAATGATTCTCTAATTTGGTGTGCCTCTATCACTATAGCATTCTCCTTTGGACAATGGTTTTCATCATCAACTTCATATTGTAGGAACTTCACAAGAAGAGCTAATTACAAAGGTGACATAAAGCATGAGTACCATATACAAGTCAAATGGAGACATTCCACTGATTTTTTACCACTTACTCTATCCGCCCACAAGGCATGTATCGCTATGTCCCAATTCCTCTTATTTTCACCGCATTTTCTTAATAATCCTTACCAAAATTTTATTGGATGACTCGCCCAATCCATTACCTTGAGGTAATAAGGCGTGGAATGAGTCAATCAACCCACATTGCCGACAAAGTTGCACATTAACATACTTAAAGGCCATTGCATTATCATTACTAATTTTTGTGACAACCAAACCTTGACATAATATTTTCCAACATAAATTTAATAATTATCGTATCGCCTGAATTTCTGGTTGGTACAAACCTTCAATCCATTTAGTGAAATAGTTTGTAGCTATAAGAATCCATCTATGTTTTCCTAATGAAGGTGGATGAATTTCACCGATGAAGTCTAGGCCTCACCCAAGCAAAGGAACATCTACCTAAATAGAATGAGAGGTAATGGTAGAAATTTCTCGTTTACCACAAATTTCCTCGACATCAACGCAGATCTAACCTGGAAAAATACATCGACATATTGGCCAACAATAACAATACTTCTTAAGATTTTATTTTGTATGGCTTTCCAATATAAATGCCCTTCGCATACCCCCGGATGTATCTTGTCATAATCATCCTGGATTCTACTTCATCTACACATATTAACAATACCGCAATAGGATATTTCTAGTAAATATGGTCTTCCAAAATGCGTACTTCACAAACCTCTCAATTTAAAATCTCTCCTTTTTAGACTTCTCCATTTCGGTGGACAATTGAAATTTAACAAGAAGTAAACTATATCCTTGTACCAATCCGAATCTTGAATATTTCAAGATAATTAGCAATACCTTCTCCATCTTCTCCTTCACGCCACATTCAAACATTTAAATCTTTGCAATTAGATTCACCTATCAAGCGAGCCAATCCCTAACCCTTTATCAATTTAGTTGGTTTGATTTCAAGATCAAATTCCAGTAATCTTGGTTAGCCACCGTCCTTCTCTTTCCATATCTATCTAGCTTCGTAGCAACACATCTTTAATAAAAGGATATTAGACACAAAAGAAATTATTTTTTAATGTAGCACATAAACTCGAAAATACTTTAAAGCCTTAACTAGTGCATATGCCTATTTTTCTGGCCAAGTTGTACTTTAATTCAACATCCCTTAAAGCATGACCGAAAATTAAATTACGTTTCAAAACATTCGTTCTTCCGTAATAATACAAACTTGCAATTATTTCTTTTGAAGCATATAAAAAAATCGTAAAATCCTTTTCAAAATAAAAAATAACCAAAACTAGTGCTTCAACAAAGTGGACTTAATTCCTAAAAAAATAATTCTTTGCTTCATCTCACCACTTAAATTTTGCATCTTTTTTTAGTAAAAACATTTATATTCTTGATCAACTCGCAAATTTAGGAACAAAACCTCGAAAATTGATTTTCCCTAAAAAAGACTCGCAATTCATTTTTATTTTTTGAACCAATCTTCTCAATAGCTTCTACTCTTCCCCGGATTAATAAAGATGCCACTTTCGTTACAATATGTCCCAATAACTTACCTTCTTGGACAACAAAAGGTGACTTCGTGATTGAGAAAAACATCATTATTATCAAACAATATTTCTAAAGAACCAAACCCTTAGGAATAAAGTTAGCTTTTAGATCTATAATGTTTTTCCCCACCCATAGTTTTCTTAAAAGGGTTTCGCTATTTTGGTTTTCAACAATTTCCTTCTCATCATCAACTTGTATATCCGCAAACTATTCTACACACTCTAAAAAATTTAACTGCGATGTCATCCTCACACTTGACAATGCTTGATGTTATCAAGAATTGAAGGTCCGTTTTTTATTTGAACATCATAGATCGCCTTGACATCTAAAGGAACTTTGAAATTACTAAAGGGGCCGGAGGCAATGCAGTGAATCAAAAATTTGATTTTCTTCTCTAGTGACAAAATTCTATATTGGGCACGTCGGGGTGCAATATTCAATCAAATCCCAAAATTCCTATAATTCTTCAATTTGAAATTTTTCACTTGGTAATTATATGTCACCTTCTTAAGCACCAACTCTAAATCACCAAAGGCACCAGTTATTTCACTCCCAAATCTTTCGTTGCCTTTATACCCAAAGAGAATGCTTCATACCGTAGTGTTGTTAGTGGTAGCAAATTCCAGTTTGTATGATATGGTTACCTTATGCTGAGTAGGAGAAATGAGGACCACACCGACTCCCGATCCTTCGTTGAAGAAGCTCTATCAAAGTACAATTTCCAGACCGTCCTCCCTTTTCCGAATACTTCTCATTGCACTTTGGAAAGTGTTGTTTTTCACTTAATTCAAAGTTGGAAATCATTGTCATCAAGAACAAGGTGCAAATTTCATGACCCCAATTCCTTTTATTCAAGATATGTGATCCAAGTGATGTTAATTAGTACAAGTACAGAAGGTCCAATCAAATTCAAAGTAGCTCAATGACTACCAATCTTTCATACACGCAATTTCGCCAATTTTGGTCCTTCAATGTTATGGTTTTCATGTGGATGAGAAGGTGAATTTTGGCCAAAATGATTATGTAATATCCTAAGTGCTAAGACCTAATACTAAGGTCTAATCCTAGTAATAAGGATCTAAAAATTATGTAAAAATCCCTAAGTCTATATCCTAAGGCATTAAAACCTATCTATAAACCTAAGTGATAACCTAAGTCTTAAATCCTATTCCTAAGTCCTAAAACTATGTTGAAACCATAGGAAAAGTATAAAATCCATATATTAAAACATGTATTAAACTTGTGATACAACACCTTATTACAAGGTTCTATGTACAATACATTGTTATAAAACTATATTTAAAAAACAATGGCTAGATAACTCAAGGGTATTAAACCGTGTTCGGACTTCAACCATGTGGACTGTCTTAATTAGGACCGTTGGAGTTGTTTAAATCTGAAGTTATACTCATCGTTATAAACCGCGATTGTGCTTGCGACGGAGTTGTAACATGTGACAGTATGCGCCTAAGGGTAAGCTGAACCGCGATGAATCGTGACAAATTGAGCCACCGAAAAATCGGGAAAATATCCCCGCTCACATGCCGGAAGTTTTCATCCTCTCGCTGGTTAGCCCTAACCATCGCTATGATTTTAATATATAGTTCAAAATTCCGTTTGAATTTAAAATAGTGATATTGTGTATTAACTTAATCCCTAGGTTATGCAAATGATATGGGACTAAGACCCTTACCACTTAAAATCCCCAACCAAATGATAAAATTAGGAATTTAGAGGTTTGATGCAGTTTCCTTGTTTAAGCCATGGAAATTTCATGAAGTTCATCTTCGATATTTGGAAGACATTGTGTATTTCGAGTTCAGCTTTTAAGGACATAGGCAATTTTGTTTGTAGCATTGCTCAAAATTGCCGAGTGTCTTAATTGAGCACAGATATGGGCGTTGGAAAGGCGAGGAAGAGTAATTTCTGGCTTATATGGTTCAAAAGTGCCTAAAATCACAGTCATTCCGTTCCATTTCAGAAGGTAAATATTATTTAAGATCAATCCTAATAAAAATGGATGCCCACTTAAAAGCGGACCTAGAGATGTAGTCCAAGAGGGACGAACTCCGTCATCAACAATTTTCTTCTTCTTCTCTCTCGATTATTGTTGTTATTTAATCATTTATTGCTTTTGGTTTATGTCGTATTTCATTAAATCATACTCGCTAACAATCAATAAAAGGACAAACTAATCAAATCGCTTACACTTGTTCGATCACATTCGATCATTTTGGTATCGTAGCAGTTGTGCTTTTTAGTTTGTTTGTCAAAGGATGTTAACCAGGTTGGGATTGAAACGTGGGAAATGTGAGCTTGAGGAATGGTTTTAGATCGGAAGCTGAAATTCGTCACCAATCAATGATGATGTGGACCGAGACCATTGATACCCCGAAGCTACCGAAAGAAACCCATGGATGAGAATAAAATTCAGCGCATGTTTCTAAACATGCAACAAAATTTTGGCCGAATTATATGAAGACAAGAAGGAAAGAGATGCACCACTTCATCGAAGGTATCAAAGAAGGAAAAGGGCAAAGGCAAGGCATATAAGTCTCCTTCTCCGTCATCTCCATCATCTTATTCTTCCTCTTCTACTTCTAGTTATGAATCGAAAAAGAAAAGAAAACCTAAGAGTCCATTATTGAAACTTGATGTTAAGTTCGAATTATTTGTGTATGATGGAGAATTAAACCTTGAGAAACTATATACTTAGTAAAAAAATTAGAAGTCTATTAATGTATTTAAGATATTACCGAGATAAGACAAACATCCAATTAGCTTCTCTTAGGATGGGGGGTATCGCTTTGATCCGCGTACGTTAAATATCACGTATAGATTTAAAGTGTAAGGGAAAAGTTATCACCTCATCGACTAAGTTTATTAAAGCTCTAAAGAACAATTCTATCCGTTGGGTCACACACAAAAAGCCGTAATTGATTTCCAATGCTTGCATAAGGTAGCGATGTAGTGTTCAAGAGTTCACACAGTATTCGTAAAGAAAGCATTAGCACTCGTCATTTCTTTGGACACAAAAGAAACTTTGTTGAAGTATATTGCGCCGGCATTCATATTTCTGCAAAAGAATATTAATGTTCAGAACTTAATGATTTTGATGAAGTTTGTGTTCAATATATTCATGTCAAATCAGCTAGTGTACCATTCAAGTTTACACCTCAAATACATCCAATCAATTGGAAACCAAGAAAAAAAGAAGAAGGGTATGTCCAAGGGAAAGAAGACCGCCACAACTCAAAAGGAAGATCAAAGCCCTACGTTCACACATTGCCAAAGGATCGGGCCATGATGAAATAGTGTTGGAAACTTCATCCTAACTGAAGCCGAAGAAGTTTCAATCGAAGAAGGGTGAAAAGAAGGTTGAAACAATGAATTCAAAAGGCTTGGACTTGGGATCCAATTCAGGTGATGAAGGTAAAATCGCTATGGTTACAACAGTAAAATTTCGATGCTAGTACTTCGCTTTCTTCAAATATAAAACAATGTGAATGAAAATAAAATAATTGAGTTATTTCCATATAAGGGTAACTTCAAAGCATACTAAGATAGATACATTTCGCTCTTATAAGTGGGATCATAGGAAAATTTGATTTCTCGAGTCATTGGTTAAAAAATTGGGTTTAAAAAAAGCATAATCATCCAAAGCCAATATTCTTTAGGGTGGTTAAAGGAATGAAGTCAAATTCATGTTACCAAACAACATAGCAATGCTTAAAATCCGCAATCATAGCCACTATATCGATGAATTGGAGCCAGATGTGATACCGTTAGATGTATGTGTAATTGTTTTAGGGAAGCGCATTCTCTATGACCACGATGAAGTATTTTATAAAACAAAGCATGTGTGTATCATATCGTAGAAACATGGGATTAAGTACATCATTTGGGCACATAAAAATAAATATCACTTAAATTTAATTAATGCTAATCGCATGAAGTGCTTAATAAGTTCAAGTAAGAGATGCATATTCATGTTGTTAAAATAGCAACATAAGGATCTTATTGATACTTGTTCAGGTTTTGAAATTCAAGATGTGAAGGTAATTTTGTTAAAAAGGTAGATTCATTTTCACGATCTAGTCAAAGAACCAAAAATGTCTACTTCTATAAAAAGGAAATATCACATGAGATGCAGATGATGCTGGATGATGCCTCTAATAATGAAATGTATCACAATTCAGTTATAGTAGAATAAAGAACGAAAAATTCTAGGGAAGGTTGGAAAAGAATTAATGTGACCCAGTTCATCTCCATACAGTTCACCCATAATTTTGGCTCATAAGAAAAATGGGATATTGTTAGGTCCCTATATCACTAGTATAGCCCCTTATTATTGTTAGTGTAAACCCCTTATTGTTATTATTGTACCCTTGTAAACCCCATTTTGTTATTATTGTGCCCTTAAATTATTATTGTTAGGTCGGCTAGGATTACATTGTGGCCCACTAGGATTACATTATGGCCCCATGGACTCCTATATATAGAAAGGAGGTTTTGTAAATTGGATCATCCGAGAATTGTTCATTTATGTAGTGTATTGGAGGTTTTCCCTCGAAGTGGCTCATTTCTAAGGCGTTTATATCTCTTTTCTTCTCTTTTTGGAGCTGGTTACACAACATTTGCATCGCAGCTTGGATTCTAGGTTTCGCGCTCCAAACAAAGTCATCGTGGCATTTTCGCTATAACGTTTTTTATACGAAGTCTCTTAAGCTGAAATTTTTAGGTGCGAAGAAACAATCCCGAGGAAGCTCGTATAAAAATTTCAGAGTTTGGTTCGCAATAATTTCGGAGATATGATCTGTGGAAGTCAGGTATTATTTCAGGCTCCTAAACAGGTCATCGTGGTATTTGCGCTATAAAAATTTTTCTACGAAGGTTCAGAATCTGAAATTCATATGGTGCGCAGCTGAAATTCTGAGGAAATTCATCAAAAAATTTCATAGCTTGGTTCGCAATATTTTTGGAGATATGATCTGTGGAAGGTAGTGCTTTTTCTCAGGCTTCCCCGAATTTCATCTCAAAGAGGTGATCGTGGGAAACGTTCAATAACCTCTCTTAAGATTGGATTGGAGTGCCGTCAAAATTGGTCACAAGTACATGGCCTGTAGTTTCTTCTATCAATTTCGAGACAAAGGACAAAAACAGTTGACACGTGGCAAGTCGGACAAGTTCGCTCTACATCGAACCAAATCCGCATTAGGTCATTGTGGGAGATTGGACACAACTTTGTCTTGGAGAATCAAAATCAGGTCGACTCCGTGGCATTTGAAAGAAGCTTCGCAGGGCTACTACAGGGCTGAATTTCAGATATCGAAGATTTTCAATCACAAAGATAATACAATTTCAATATCGAGCTCCTCAAAGCTAGTAAAAGGTGTGTATTTTTTTTCCGAATTGCATAAGTCTTGTTTGAAGAATCAAGTTGAATTGATTGCAAGGGCCTATTGTAGAATAGATATCAATATTGGAGTCCGAAATGGCCCCTAAAAAAGAATTCAACACCCATTAAGCCTTTAGAAAGCTCTACTATTACTCATGAAGATGAAGAATGGCAACATGACATGTCAAAATTACAAGAGCAAATGCAACAAATTCTCGCTCTCGCAAAGAACAACAAAAAATGAAATGGAAGTTTTGAAGAAAGGCGTGGAAACCAAGATGGATGGTTTGAAGAAAGGCGTGGAAGCTAAGATGAATGGTTTGGAAGCTAAGATGGATGGCATGGAAGCTCGGCAGGAAGCTAAGATGGATGACATGAAGAATGATCTAAAAGCATACATGGAAGGCTTGATGACAAGCTTAAAACCGTAAATGATTCCTAATGGCGGAAATATAGGAGAAGAACCTCCCGATGAGAGCAAAATAAATGTTAATCATGATTTCATAAACTCGAATGTTGGCTGGAAGAACCACCATATTCCAAAAAATGGATATGAGGAAGTTTGATGGAAAGGATCCCGTAACATGGATACTACAGGATGGAGCAATATTTTGATCTCCATAACGTGCAAAACACGCAAAAGGTACGTATTGCAACTTTACATTTAGAACAAAATACATTTGTATGGTATCAATGGCTTTGTTTCCACGTAAAAAAATTGTCACTGTCAATTTTTACTGGAGGAAATGATAAGACATTATGAGGATACAAAGAGCAACACCTTCTTTTACCCAATTGATAAAATCTCAAACAAAAAGGGTTTAGTGGGGCAAAGCATCATCGAGGACTTCCAAAAAATTGAATATAAGGGTAAATCGATCTTACAGAGGAACACAAGATTGATCTCTTCCTAGGCACTTTAAAGGATAACATCCAACATGAAGTTCGCGTTTTGGAACCCGATTCATCGGAGAAGGCATTCGTGCTGGCAAGAAAGTTGAATGTAAAATTATGGCGACAAGGAAGCCTACCACTCAATTCTATAAAGAAGGAAGTGTTGCTACGCCTAGATTTCCACAACCTACAAGGTTGACACCACAACAATTGGAAGAAAAAAGAGCAAAAAGGGCTTTGCTAGCGCTTGTGATAGCAAATACACTAAAGGTCATAAGTGTGCTGAGAAGAAATTATTTTACATAGATTGTGAAGAAGAAGAAGAAAATGAACAAGAAGAGGATATACACCAGAACCACCCCTAGAAGAGGAAGAAATGAATCCGACCATATCGTGTAATGTACCCGCAGAATTACCACTCCTCAAACTCTCAATATAGAAGGACATATAAAGAAGAAAAGGGTAATAGTGTTGATTGATTCAGGTAGCACCCATAATTTTATTCATTATAAGGTAGCCAAGGAATTAAATTGTTTCCTATACCCAAGACTTTGCGTAATGTCAAGTGATGGTTGCAAATGGAGGAACTATAAATTGCTCGGGAAAATGCCATAATATCAAGCTAACCATGGGGGAATATGTATTGACTAGTCCAATGCTTGCCATTCCCATGGAGGTGCCGATGTTGTACTAGGAGTACAAAGGTTACAATCTTTGGGGATCTAGACGCTTTTTAATTTTCAAGAACTTTTCTTGAAATTTTTTTTCGTAAGGAAAGGAAGTCGAATTGACGGTATTACGTGGAAGCCAGGAAGGATAATAAGCTCTAATGTCATGACAAAGCTTCTAAAGAAAGAACAACGAGGCGTAATTGCACAATTATGCTCACTAGAAGTTCCAACATCAAAATCATCTATTTCTCGCAGATCTCCAACAAGTCTTGGATAATCATTCCAAGGTGTTTGAAACTCCCAAAGGACTCCCACCTATTCGTGATCATGATCATGCTATTCATTTGATTCCAGGAAGTGTTCCTCCAAACATCGTGCCTTATAGATATCCTTACTTCCAAAAAGAGCGAAATTGAACGTATGATTGCGTAAATGTTAGAGGCGGGTATAATTCAACCTTACTCAAAGTTCTTTCTTCCGCTCCCGTAGTGTTGGTACACAAGAAGGATGGATCATGGCGAAAGGTGTCCGGATTATAGGGAGCTCAATAAGCTCACCATTAAAGACAAATTTCCCATTCCCGTGATTGATGAATTATTGGATGAACTACATGGAGAAATTTATTTTACCAAGTTGATCTTCGTTCGTAGATATCATCAAATTAGAATGAAGACCCAAGATATTCCAAAAACAAGATTTCGAACTCATGAGGGTCATTATGAATTTTTGGTCATGCCTTTGGCCTTACCAATGCACCTTCTACATTTCAAGGGTTGATGAATTCCATTTTCAAACCCTTCCTTAGAAAATTTGTGCTAGTATTTTTTGATGATATACTAATCTACAAAGCAGGTCTTGGAAGGATCATGTTGAACATGTTGATGTGGTGCTCAAACTATTGGCAGGAGAAACAATTATATGCAAAAAAGTCCAAATGTTTCTTTGGAGTGCAAGAGGTGGAATATCCGGGTCATATTGTATCTCACGAGGGTGTTAAAGTGGACCCTAACAAAATTAAAGCCATTAAGGAATGGAACGTTCCCACAACCATAAAGCAACTTAGCAGGATTTCTCGGTTAACAGTGGTATTATCGCAAGTTTGTTAAGAATTATGGGAGAATAGCCAAGACCTCTAACAACATTATTGAAGAAAGATGCATTTTCATGGACTCCCGAAGCAACTAAGGCCTTTGAACGTCTTAAAGAGGCAATGTCCTAGCACCGGTCTTAGCTACACCCGTGTACTTCACAAAAACCTTTATTGTGGAATGTGACGCTCGTGAAATGGAATTGGTGCGCTTTAATGCGTGAAGGAAGACCCATTGCTTTTGAAAGTCGTCCAATCAAAGGAAAGTATTTACGACCTATTTATGAGAAGGAAATGTTAGCAATACTACATGCACTAAAGAAATGGTGAACTTACCTAATGGGAAGACACTTCAAGGTAAAAACCGATCATGATAGTCTTAAACACTTTTTTGGAACAAAGACTATCGTCGAAGAACATCAAAAATGGGTCACAAAGATGTTGGGTTATGACTTTGAAATAATCTACAAAAAAGGGAAAGTCGAATGTTGTTGCGTATGCACTCTCAAGAAAGAATGAAGAGGTGGAAGCATTGCTTTGTGCCATTTCTATTATCCAACCGTATTGATAACCGAAGCAAGAGATGAATGGAAGAAGGACAAAGATGTATGGATACTCATTCAAAAGTTGCAGCAAGATCCTAGTACATCCGATACATTTAGTTGGAAAAATGATTCCTTTATGGTACAAAGATCGCTTATATCTTTGTAAGAATTCCCAACTAAAACAAAAGATTCTTCTCGAATTGCACACTTCTCCTTTAGGAGGACACTCGTGATTTTTAAAAACTGTACCACAGGGTGAAGAAAGAATTTCTTTTTGGGATGGCCTTAAATCCGATATTCGAAAGTTTTTGGCGGAATGTTTGGTTTGCCGCATGTAATAAAGTGGAAACAATTAAGACCCCAGGACTTCTACAACCTTATCCATTCCAGTGTCAACGTTGGGAGGAGATTTCAATGGATTTTATCACGGGTTTACCTAAGTCCGAAGGAAAGAGTGTCATCATGGTGGTAGTTGATGGGAGACTTATCAAGTATGCACACTTTTGTGCATTATCTCATCCATTTAAAGAAAGTACATACTTAAGCTACTACATTTATGGACGAATTCAAAAGCTACATGGAAGCCCAAGGGTTATTGTGAGCGACAGAGATCCCATTTTTACCGGAAATTTTTGGACTGGAGTTATTTTCTTGTTTGGGTACTCAATTAGCTCATACCTCATCTTATCATCCTCAATCCGATGGTCAAACCGAGATAGTAAATAAATGTTTGGAAGGATATCTTCGTTGTTTTGTATCCGATAAACAAACACAATGGGTCAAGTGGTTACCTCTTGTCGAATGGTGGTATAACACTTCCTTCCATACTCATGCGCAAAAATGACCCCATTTATGGCACTTTATGGATATCATCCACCATCCATCACATCATCTTTAAGGGAAAAATTCGAAGGTTCAAGCGATGGAAGATCACATCGAGCATCGCTAAAGAAGTTCTCCAACTCTTAAAGGATAACCCGAATTTGGCACAAAATCGAATGAAACAACGAGCGCGTATCAACATCGTAGTGAGAGAAGTTTTGATGTAGGAGATTGGGTATTTTTTACCGCCACAACCATACAAACAAATGTCCCTCAAGCAAGCAAAGAAGGATAATAAATTATCGCCAAAGTACTATGGTCCTTACAAGGTGTTGCAAAAGATTGGTACTATGGCATACAAATTGGAGCTCTCGCTTCTTCGCGCAGTACATCCAAGCTTTCCATGTTTCATGCTTAAAGAAGGTTATAGGTGAAAATATTCACGGTACAAACAAAAACATTGCCGTAACTTGATGGGGAAGGGAAGATCATATTGGAACCTCGAAGCAGCTCATAGAAAAAAGAACTCGACAACTACGGAATCGATCAATTTCGCAGTATCTCATCAAGTGGAAGAACTTACCCACCGAAGATTCTACATGGGAGGATGAGAATTTTATGACTGTAAGCACTCGTGAGCTACTCAAGTGTTGAGGACAACACTTTTTTGAAGGAGAGGGGCATGTTAGGTCCCTATATCACTAGTATAGCCCCTTATTATTGTTAGTGTAAACCCCTTATTGTTATTATTGTACCCTTGTAACCCCCATTTTGTTATTATTGTGCCCTTAAATTATTATTGTTAGGTCGGCTAGATTACATTGTGGCCCACTAGGATTACATTATGGCCCCATGGACTCCTATATATAGAAAGGAGGTTTTGTGAATTGTATCATCCAAGAATTGTTCATTTATGTAATGTATTGGAGGTTGCCCCCTCGAAGTGGCTCATTTCTAAGGCGTTTATATCTCTTTTCTTCTCTTTTTGGAGCTGGTTACACAACAGATATGGGGAATAAGTGTCGATTTTAAAGTTGATTCATTTAAGCGTAAAAAATTTCACAAAGATTGATAGATCACCAACAACCATATGAAGTTAAAACATATGTTAAAGGTTATGCAATGGAAACAGTTGATTCACATAGATTATCGTGATGCTTCAATACTTTCAGCCATATACTAAGTTGCAACAATCTCACTATAGTTGGATGGGATTTCTTCAAGCAAATTAACTTAGTAATTAAGGACAAGGGAAGGTTTAACAAGTAAAATAGTTGATATATTTTCTTTTAATGCTTCGACAGTATTGCATAAAAGTTCATTGGTTCATGAAATTTATGTAGAATAGTATAGCACCGATGATGATTTCAAAGATGCTTATAAATCACTAACTCATAATGCTCGGATTGAAAGAGTGCGTGTTATTCGAGAAGTTCATCTTTCTCGGATTGCAGGGATATTTCAGCATAAGCAAGACTATAGCACAAAGTCAAAGGTATTGTTACTAGCCTCATATGTATGAAACAATTATGAAGTACATAAAGGTATGTGTAATGTGTTCAACAAGCAAGCCATGCAATCGAAATATTGGTTTGCACATGCCACTTCCAGCTTCCTTTGCAACCATGGGGGCGAGCATGGATTTGGTTCAAGGACGATGGAAATGGTGAAGAGAACTCGAGATACATATTCTTCAAGGTAACCAGCATAAACTTCCTAAGATATGGGATGAATTTGTAGCCTATTTGTATCAAGCTTACAATCAAGCCCATGACAAACATTGAGTCAAGTTAGTTTCAAATTGCACCATGATAAGCATCGCCAGGTCAATGAATAAGTATGGTTGTATTTCATCAAAGTCAAGATGAAAGTGAGAGAGTTGTATTCTTAGTTATTATCGCCCTTAAAAATCAAGCTTTTGTGTTCCAAAAAATTTTCTAAGTGGAGAGGATTGATCGAGGAGGATCTTGATTAGTACAATGTAGCTAGTAAAGGTCCATTCAACTTCACCAGCTCGATGACCGATTAAGTCTTCATACACACAGCTTTTTCCAGCTTTTGGTCCTTCAATGTTATGGTTTTCATGTGGATGAGAAGGTGAATTTTAGGTTAAAATGATGATGTAATATCTTATTATAAGGTTCGGTGGGTTAATACATTGTTATAAAACTATATTTAAAACAAAATAGCACTAGATAATCATGTGTTTTAAACCATGTCGAGATTCTCAAACCATGTGACCGGTCTTAATTAGACCGTGGTAGAGTTGTTTAAATCACAGTTATAACCACCGTTATAAACCGCGATGTTTGCGTACGTAGTTGTAACATGTGACAGTATGTGGCTAAGGGTAAGTCGGAACCGTCGTATGTAACCATGATCGCTAGAGCCATCGCAACCATCACAAAATATCCCTCCTCACATGCCGTAGTTTTCATCCTCCCGCCCAGCTAGCCTAACCGTCGAGATGTGATTTTAATATATAATTCAAAAATGGGATTTTTAATTTAAAACAAGGCTACTTGTGTATTAAATTAATCCCTAGGGTTATGAAAATGATAGGGATCGAGACCCTTTATCACTTAAAATCCTCAACCAAATGCTAAAATTGGAATTCATAGGTTCGATGTACTATTTAAGCCATGACAATTCTCATGAAGTTCATCTTCGATATTTGGAAGACATTGTGTATTTTGAGTTCGCTCAAAAGGATATAGGCGCTTTTGTTTGCAGCATTGCCGAGCCACTCCGTGTCGAATTGAGTATGGAGACAAAGGCGTCTGAAAAGGCAACGAAGAGTAATTTATGTTTATATGGTTCATAAGTGCCTATGAGAATATTCATTCTATTCCATTTCAATGTAAATATTCTTCAATATGAATCCTAATAAAAACATATGCCCACTTAAAAGCTGTAATTCTGGAGATGTAGTCCAGAGAGGACAAACTCCATCATCAAATTGTTTGCTTCTTCTTCTCTCTCCGATTATTGTTGTTGTTTAATCATTTATTGCTGCTAGTTTATCTCATCTTTCATTAAAGCATACTTCAGTTAACAATCAATCTAAAGGGCAAACTAATCAAACTCGCTTAGCACTTTATTTGATCACATTCTGATCAATATGGGATGGTTTGATGGATTGTCTTTGATTACTAATAATGTAGGCCATTTGAGTTTCCCTATACAACCTTCTAAATTCCCCTACAAATATTTGGATGGTAGCATATGACATGTCCATTTGGAGGGCACCTCCCAATTTCTTAGACCAAAATCTTGAAATTAACGTCCCAAATTTAGAAGGAACGTTGGCAACCACAATGTCCATCACTAAGCTCTTCATAGGTAGCTAGGTAAGGGAAAAACCAAATCCTTAGTCACTCCTAGGCACTTGAATTTTTTTGAGTCAAGAGTGTAAAGGTCATGGTATTTCTTGGTGATCTCTAATCCCAATTTATCCATCACTTTCTTTAGCATGAGATTGTGGGAAGCTCCGAATATAATAGACAAGAGAATGCGTAAATTTGTCATGTATATTGAGTGATAGGTAGAAAGGAGGTGAGTTATCATCATTTTTTGTCTTGTACATGACAACATAAATAAATGGTGGGATGCTCATCCTCAACGTTGACCTAATCAGAGGTGAGATGAGGTTGCAACAGACTCTTAAAAGACTCTTTATATGCCGGATTTTTTCAATAATCTCGAGGAGTGGAACTCGGAATTTTGATTTTATTCAATTCAAATTTTAAACTAAAATAAATTGGGACTAATTCCTTATTTTTTTGTTGTAATTTTGACAATTGGAGCAGAATTTTGAGGTGGAGGAACCTCATTTACCTTGGCCTTCTCGTTTAGCGAACTTTGTTTATCTAAATGTGATTTTTGTTGAGGATGTCGAACATGACCTTTTGACCTCAAAGGGTAGTTTCCATTTTGAACTTCTTGTTGTTTTTTACCATTCTTTGCATCAATTGGAGCATTCATATCATCATAAAACAAAAAAATTCTTGATCTATCTTCATATTTCGCAATGTCAAACATCTTGACCGTGAAGTTTCTCCCACATGGTTTATTTCTTCATTTTCTTCCTCATTTCCTTGTTGTTCTTATTTAGCAAAATTATTCAAAGGAGGCTGAAAATTTTGATCATCGCATTCCTTGGGCATTGTAAGATTTGTTGAGGCTGAAAATGTCTCTTGAAGGGAGCCTCGATTTCTATTAGCTTCATTTTGATTGGCTCTTGGAGTTGGTTTATTTTCTACCTCTAATTTTGACATCTTAGAGGAAAGTTACTTGATCAAATTGGACATTTGATCGATCTTTTCTTCGTCTGAAAGTGATTTAGAAGAAGAAGGATTTTCTTCTTCTTTCATGTTATTTTTGTCTTTTGCTACCTTTTCTTCCTCCATTTTTAATTTATTAGAAGCCATGAGATTAGACTCGCACTCCAATTGTAGCCTTTTGCATAGTTTTTAGTGTCTCGTGATATTTCAGCCCTCAACCATAAAGAAAACTCAAAATCTAAAGCATTTGCATAATTTATCATAGGTGTGGTTTCAAAGGAGGGTTTAATCTCTTTAGGAATTTTCTCGATAAATCTTATTAAACCTTTTAGTAAAATCAGCTAAAGTCTCATCCGCCTTTTTCTTTAGAGTTCCAAATTTTGTGAGATAATGAACATAGCATTTCCTATCACCCCAATGCTTCACAAAATTCTCTTCTAATTCATCAATTACCGTAATTGAATTTGGAGCCAAACTTCTAAACCATTTTCGAGCTTCACCATCCAAGCTCCGAACAAAAAAGTATTGACCAGACATCTTCATGTTCAATATTCTCTATTGTCAAGATAACTATAGAAAGCCACTAAATGTTCCTCAGTCAGAAACTCCTTCTCCCTCCCTAGTGTATTTTGGAAGATATTCAAGTAATATCCTTGGGGAAGTGCATGCACATGTTGAGGGAGAACAAGTAGCGCATATCTCGTAGCCACTATCTATTGAATCCTTGTAAGAGCAAAGTTGAGAAATATTTTGATTATGTACAATTGATGTAGTTGTTTTAGAAATAGGAATTACAATTGATGAATTCCGATTCTAATTTAAGATAGCGTAATTGAGGGTCTTGAGATGATTTTTCAAGCTTTGGAACTAAGAAGAGTGGGTTTCCAAAAAAGACGAAAAAAGGATGTCTTGACTTCTCCTTCAAGTAGAAGAATCAAAATTTAATGTTGTCTCTTGAGGGGATGGAGTTAATTCAGCTTTATTTTTCCGAGCGAGGAAATTAGATAAATGAAAAGTAAGACCTTCGTGCACACCTCTTCAAGTGGATGAGATGAAGATGACCCAACGAGCTTGGATTTGGAGAGAAAGGAAAATATCCTTGCCGAGGGGTGACAAGAGATCAGGTATTCGTGATGAGTCTAAAGGAAATTTAAAATAGTCTTGAAATATTCTTCATTCAAAATATCGCTATCAAGGAAAGGTGCAATAGCCAATACTTGGTTTAATTATGCTTCGTCGAGAGAAACTCTTCCCGACCTCTTTTCAACACTTACAAATTCAGGTTCTCCTTCTTTACTAGAACAACACTTATTCAGATTTACTAGGTGATGAGTAAGAAAAACATTTAGTTGAGCCTAGGTTAACAACATTCACTTTATTTTCTAGAGGAGTAGCTTCCACTTGATATTTGTCAACAAAATCTTTTGAAATTGAAGCCTCTTTAGATTCTAAAGTAGATAGAGGTACCTTTTTTCTTTGGAATGTACTTTTTGTGTACCTTCTTCACTCACTAAGATGTCGCTTCAAATGATCTCTATTTTCCTTTAGCATCTTTGATAATTTTCTCTCGCATCGCAACTAGAGTCACAAGCTGGAGATCTCTCGATTTCTCCTTGTAGAAAGAGGTCTTGAAACCCCTCTTCCTCTTCGTGGAGTCACTAGGTGAACAAATTTGTAGTATTCTTCGAGCCACCAATTCCTATTCACCATCAAGAACTAATTATGAACAATTAATAACAATAGACATGGGATAATACTTTGTTACAAGGCCTTCGTCTCCCGCAGACGCACCAAAAGATGTTGGCGCCTGGAATCAAGACATGGACTCGCAACAAGATCCCGACTAGACACATATTAAACTCTAAGGCAATTTTAATGTTTTGTTTTATGGGATTGGAAGATGGTATAAACTTTGATTCATTGAAGAGAGATTTCGGTAAAATCCATAGTTCTACTAATGCGGTTATTGTAACTTGATGTGGTACCAAGGTGAAATTTTGTAGTCTATGAGGACAAGAAATGATAAGATGAGAGAAGCATCGTAGGTGTCCGTAAAACATAATTCTACCGATTTAGTAGAAATTCACAAAAGTAGCAAGCTCTAAATTATGACAAGATTCTCACTGAAATATCATGAATATTAACTATCATGTGTGATGCTCTTCCACTATTATACTATATATTTTATCAAGTAATGCTCATTGTGTGAGAATAACAAAAAATTGATAAAACACATAACAAGCTTAAGAGACCAATAAAAACACATAACGAGTATGATGATTTTCAAACCGGATCCGGAAGAAAGGAGATATGGAAACACAAGTAAAGTAGATAATACACACAAAAAAATTGGTAATAAGTCCTCGTAGTATCATTCCATTTCATTGTAAAAAACATTACAAGCTCATATAATTCAAAATTCAACAACCACTAACCGACCTTGACTTCATATTAGTTTGGCATATATATACAAAATATGATATTTTCATCTTCCATAGAAAAAAGGTAAATCTATTTCAACAAGCCATTACAACCTCATGCAAGAGGTGAGGCTTATCTAAAACTTTAATATGGAGTGCCATGACATAATGAAAATAAACAACATTAAGGCTAACAATTCGAGTGGTTTGTATGATGTGGAAGCCTATGGGAAGACTCCTCTTCTATTCTCGGTGCAACCAACTCCACAAAAAAGTGTAAACAACAAAGTGAAAATGGCATGTGGTTGTTCCCTTAAATGATACCCGGTACCTTGTAGAAACGTGTTGGTGCTAAGAGTAGTGGTAGAAAACACGTTTCGCAGAAACTCTACTACTGCTCGCTATTCCTTTCCTTCTTTGGTGGAAAACCCTTTGTAATGGTGGAAAACCCGAAATGTTTTGGATAGAATGGTAGAGGTTCATTTTATGAGAAATTACAAAGAAACCCTTTGAAAAAATATTTAATTGATAGGGGAGAGGTGAGAGCAGAATGAATGATAAGCGGGAGGAGAAAAAATTTTAGACATATATCGTAATTGCAAATCGGGGCTCGGAGAATTTAAACTTAAGACACAAAGAGGAGAACATGATATTTGCGATGGGGTGATGACGAGGCTAAGAAGTGGTACCAATCGCAAATCACACATCACAAGTTTTGTTATGAGACAAAATAGTTAAATGTTAAAAATCACAAAGTGCGATGTGCGATGAGAGCAGAGAGGTGATGTGGCATAACAAACAATCTGGCCGCCTACTAGATCGCACATCATAAGTTTTATTATGAAACATGGGAGCTAAACGTTGAACTAGAAAAGTGCGATATGCGCTCGTGAATGAAGGGACGTGTCATGAAAGATGGTGGGACCACCCGCAAATCACAAATCAGAAGTTTTGAGGGAGCGAAAGTGAATGCGGTAAGTGAAATTTGCGAAAAATGTGATGCGAAAAGGTAGGTGGGGCCCTTAAACGGATTTTCAAAGAAGAAAGTGAAAACTTCATTAAGTCATCGTAATATGATAAAAACACGCCCAAAGTAAAAAAAAGGCTTTATAAAATATTGAGGCATATAAAAGGGAAGTATGGGTCCCATACCATACCGAAAGTCACATTTTGGGGGTTTTGTAGGAGATGGCAATTGTAACATGAATGGGAGTTAAAAATGTGAAGAGTTGATTGCGATGAAAGGTAAGGGGTCCATAGTGTTTATTAAGTGGGTAAGTTATATCATATAATATATGATATAACCAAGGTTTTGTTGCAGTTGGGTAAAAAATTGCGATAAATAAATATATGGTAAGTTAAAAAGGAAATATGATGTGGTTGTTCATGGGTGTGTGCAATCGCTTTTTTGAACTATAAAAATTGGATTTTTATGAGTTAAAAAGGGGGTTTTGAAAAGGGAAATGAGAGCCTTTACTTTGGGTTTTTTGGGAAAATGAAAGGTGAAAGAGGGAAAATGAAAATGAATGAAGGTAGAAAATGAAATTCTCTCACCACTACACTTTGAAAGCGACACTTTCATCTTATAATCAAATTGAAAAGGCAGCATTGATTCCTTGGAGAATGATGAGCAAGACTTTGAAAATCTTTGGAAAAAATTGCAAAGCTACAGTAACCTCGCAGCCTAAGCTTTTTCCTAAATAGATCGCTTCCTTCAATCTCTTCTAATTTCTCTATCGAGACATAAATCCTTATAAAATAAATTTAGAGTGGGATGAGCCGGAAGGAACAACCAAAATCTACGCAAGTTAGCTATGTGTACACACACAAACACACACAAGCACACACACACACACACACACACACACACACACATATAACACCCAAGCTCTTTCCTTTTATTCTTTTGTCTTAATTTAATAGCCCACGGAGTCAACAATTTTCCATATAATGGTGGCCCTTATGGAAGTGACCTCACTATAACATATGAGCCTCGTCACACGGACCTTGACTCTTATTTATGAAAAAGTTTCAACAATTGGTTCCAAGCATGGCCCACTCCACACCTTTTCAACCTCTCTTTGCGCCTCCTTTTTCATTAATGCCTCCTCGAGGCTCATTCTAAGAACCCCATGCCTCAACAATGGATTCCTTTATTCAGCAGCTCCTCATACTATTCTACAATCTTGTTCCTTAGAATTCCTCCCTTTCTCATAATTTCGGATCCATGCATGTATGCAATTTGGGCTCTTTAGTTGTCATAAATTTATTTAAAATCAATTCCAAAGAGTTTTGAGATTCCATCCTTTCAATCTTGGATCTCAAGTATTAGCTCTTGTTATTTATGGAAATTTCATTTAAATTAGGCTTACAAGATCCCGACCTCTAATATGGCCCAATCCATTTAACAAAGGGAATTTTTTTCGATGGTTCCACAACACCCGAGAGATACGAGGAATGGAAAAATATTTATGTCACCGTTAGTTGATGATCTTCGCATCTCGAAACTTCTAAGAAGTTTGATTTCTAATATTAACGATATTCCGGATTTACGAGGTATGGTATTTGTCTTTGGGTATGTTAGAGTAAACTCCACCATTTCCCAAAAATTGACGACCTTTCCTCAAAAGTGAAATGTTTTCTAAGTATTGGCTTCTCCAGGCTTAATTAAAATTAAAAATTCCACCTCCTTTTGGCCATCTATGCTCTTATATAATCAAAATTTTATGTTTTAATTTCTCCTCTTGGACATTACACTTCCATTTTGCTAATATAATCAGATTCGATCCATTTAGAATGTGATATAACCACTAGAGAATTTGGCGGAAATTCCGATGGGAAAATCGTCACTACCGTCGCAGTTCCGACACAACTAAAAAGTGTCGCAGTATCGACACTTTTCCGTCGCTTCCAAACAAGCGTCACTCTTCTGACGTCTCCTAATCCGTTGCACTTCTAACCTCTATAAACTGTCGCACTTCCGACGAAATGTGGTCCAACGTTTTGAACGTCGCTCTTCCGACGTCTGTAAACTGTCACAATTACGACGGAATGTGGTCCAACGTTTTGAACATCGCTCTTCCGACGTCTATAAACTGTCACAATTATGACGAAATGTGGTCCGATGTTTTGAACGTCGCTCTTCCGACGTATGTAAACTGTCACAATTACGATGAAATGTGGTCCGACATTTTGAACGTCGCGCTTCCAACGTCTGTAAACTATCACAATTCCGATGCTTACAAGACGTCGGAATTGTGATGGAAGGTTCAATTTAAAAAAAAAAAAATGGAACTTTAAAAGAGGAAAAACGTTGTTTTGAATGTATCATATGAAGTAAAATAGTACATGAAGTCATTACATTTTCACATCTGAAGATTTGAACCCAAATATCCATCCGTAAAAGTGGAAGTCCCACCCAAGACAATGATAGAAAAAATACCCCATGTCACATACAAGGGACATGATATAAAACCCAAGAACTGGTCCACATGGAGATTATCGACAATCCGAGAAAGCATCCAAATATGCCCAAGGCATCTATAATAAAGTGGAATAGCAAGTATGTAGAATAGTAAAACAACAGTATAGAGTACCGACGTCCATTGTTCCAAATACAAATTAAAGTACCCAAAATCCTTGAAATCGCAGAAAAATGCTAATCATGTGAGGAGTGTGATATGTCCCAAATATAAAAATACCATGAGACCATATCAATAGACTAGCAACATAGACCAAAGATCGCTAGTTTTGAAGGCAGAGTGATAAACATTAATCATTTTTTTTTCACGAGAAAAAAACGTTGTTTTGAATATATTATATGAAGTAAACAGCCCATGAAGTCATTACATTTTCACATCCTCGAAGATTGGAACCCAAATATCCATCCAAATGTGGAAGTCCCACCCCCGGCATGCTGATATAAAAATACCCCATGTCACATACAAGGGACTTGATATTAAACCCAAGTAACGGTCCACATGGAGATTATCGACAATCCGAGAAAGCATCCAAATATGCCCGAGGCATCTATAAGAAAGTGAAATAGCAAGAGTGTAGAATAGTAAAGAAACAGTATAGAATACCGACGTCCATTTTTCCAAATACAAATTAAAGTACCCAAAATCCATGAACGAGAGAAAAACGCTCAATCATGTGAGGAAGACCATCGTACCATATCAATAAACCAACAACATAGACCAACATCGCTAGTTTTGAAGGCAAGAGGATAAACATTAATCATTTTTTTTTCACAAGAGAAAAAACGTTGTTTTTAATATATTATATGAATTAAAATAGTCCACGAAGTCATTACAACAATATAGAGACAAAGATGGTCTCGTAGATAAGAAAAATGATAACCGATGTTGTGTTGTTTCCTTCTTTTAAGAATGTGCCGGAGGCAGCCCTATATCTTGGCTTGTTGTTGTCCTCTTTAGTAATTCTATGTTGATTATTTCATTTCACTAATACTCTTTAACTCGCTTCCGATACTCTTTGACCTTTTGTTCATCCTTTTATCCTTTTTATCATGATATACCGTGGTAAATAGGCAAAAATTTATGTAAGGATAATTTTTTACAAAAGTTCCATCATTTCTTCCCACCATTGAACTTCCGGCACCTCGGTCCTTTACAACTTTATTAGTGTTTTATCGACCCTCAAAGATATCCGAAGAAATCAAAGCCGATTTGGGAACAAATGATTTACTTCATGCTCAAGATAAAATAAATTCTCCAATCCGTCATGAAGGTTTTTTCCCCCGTAGGCAATGCTCGTTGATGAACCGGTTGAAGAACTAGCTTGATTATCAACATATTTGTCCAATTTTTCAACATAACTATCAAGGTCCATTAGCTTATCTTCTCGCAACTATAGGACTAGGAAATCCTCTATTTAACAAAATATTCAATCTTTCTCTCGAAGGCAATGATTTCTTCTTACATATCCGAGCACCTTCGTTCTAAATTCTGTACCAGCAGTTCTTTTAGTAAAACTTTCTTTATTTCCATAATTGTTCCGGTCTTGTCCTCGAATACCAATTTCGCAAGTTGATTCTTATTCTCGAGTATTCAAAAAATGTATAATTCTATTGGCCTCTTCTCGGCATATTTCAACTCTTGGCTTGATCTCTCAATCTCATCCAGCAGCCAATTTAACTCAAGTTATTCCTTGTTCATCCATTATCCGAATTGAGGACCAAACATCCTTTATTGATTTAATGATATTATCCCAAAGAATTTCATTTATTTCTTTTAAAGGTTTCTCCAATGTGAGATCCTTTTCCAATGCTTTGACTCGTTTTTTCTAATTTGTTCACTTCTCTTGTTTTATCGCCAACACTCATTTTTGAAAGATCATATTTATGTTCTAGAGTGGAAAATTGTTCCTTTGTTTTGTGAAGCTCTATGGCCCGAATGTTCATATCTTCCATTGACTTTGTTAATTCATCGTTGTTCAAATCTGCGTTGTTGCTCGTGACAATTTCGCTTTCGCCGACCCGTTGTTGTTGTACATGTCACTACTCCTACCGTAGATACTAGAATATTTGTCTCGCTTTATCTTTTAATGCATTCTCAAGCTCTTTTTCGCCTGCGTAAGTTTCTCATTCAATTTTAAGAGCAAATACATTAGTTCTTCCTCAGAATTTTGTTTGATGATTTCTCGTATCTCGTGGATGTCTTCGAGGCCCTGTGAAACTTTAATTGTTTTCTCGTAGCCGCAATATCATCATCTTTTCTCTTGATCAAAGCTTCAATACCTTTCACATCTTTAGGATTATGACCCAAACCAATGATTATTTCCTCTAAAGTTTTGATTCTATTATCCTTAGCCTCGGGAGGAGGCCTTTTCAAGTCACGAATCGTGTATTAGTATTATCCAAAGAATCTTGAAACTTATGGGTCATCATTGATTTATCCGTCGTGAGTAGAATAAATCATTTCACTCGTTTTCTTGTGTAGCTCAATTTGATCTAAAGGATGGATATCCTTTACTAAGACTTCAAAATTATTCCTAACGTAATCTGCAAATGTCCGAGGTCGCCGCACCTTGGGCTTCAAATGGCTCATTAACATCTTACCCTCGTTGGATGTCATAAGCCGACATCAATCTTTCTTTATTTTTTCGCAGCCATCTTCAAATATTGGTTATACACTTGAAGTCTAAGTGGATCGTTCCTAGCCTTTATATTGGTGAATGTTCTTTTGATGTCCCGTGCGCTGCATCGGGGGGTTTGAAAGAAGATATTTCGCACTTTGTTGCCTCTCGTATTCCCCGTTTTTGAAAATTAGTGGATGTCCCACTACCCGTATCCGTTTGTCGATCGTCTTCTCTTCCCCGGGCCGTCGTGGATTTCTTGAAATGATTCATCTTCTCGGAAGGGGAGTTAATTTCTACCTTTTAACATCTTTCTATTCGTAAGAGCCACCAATAGGAGTAGTTGTTTCAGCCCTCTCTTTTTTTCCCTTTTCTATATTCGAGAGGAGTTTGTAAAATAGAAATTTCTAGCTCACCGATCCGAGTAGGAGGAATTTGTCCTTGACCTTGTTCTTTAGAAGTCTCTCGGGTTGCGCTATCATTATGAATTTTTCAATTATTTGTATATCAGAGCTCCTTTTCTTTTCCTTTAGATTCTACCTGCCATCGTATTAATCTCTTGAAAATTTTGTTGTAAAGTCCTCGTCGAAGAAGATCCCCGCACTGCCCAAAAGATTCTAGGTCAAGTATCTTTTCAAGATCTTTCATTACATTTTCAACATTGACTCGCTCACTATAATTTTCAACCAATGTCCCTTCGTCCATTCATCCATATTAGCATATTGTTCTATTTCTCGGGATTCTTTGATGGATGTATGGTGACTGTTTATTTTTCATTCTTCTATCACAGATAAAGTTGTTTGGATCATAAGGCACCCAAGTAGAAACTCTTTTGTAGTCTCGAGATGGTCTTCTAAAATCCTTTCGGCTTCCCTGTCCGAGCTTCCCTAGAGTTACAATGAAGGGACCTAATTGGCTCTTGATCTTGAGTTGAGCCTTTTTCTTTGCATTGAAAAAAATGAATTATATCTCGAATTATTCATCCGCTTCGAAATATTCTAATGCAAAAGAGTCTCATTGGGACATACTTGGGCGCTTTGAATGGGCATAATTCACATCCATATATCCCGATCTCTCGTGTATTTTTTATATAGGTACTACTCACCTATCTTGTAATGCTTTAAGAGCCGAAGGATTTTCTTGATTTCATTGTTAATTCTAGGAGGAGAGACTCCCGTCAACAAGGTAGTTGCAGCAGATGAACAAAAAGGTCGACAAACTCATTATAGGAATAAGGAGAATTAGAGGATTTGTGAGTAATGGCAGGTACCAAAAATATGACCGACCTAGGATTCCCTTTTGGCATCAAGTTTCTTAACATAAAAAGGGAAATTTTCTGATCGAAAGTAAATCATGAGATGATATATGATAGAAGAATACTTAAATACTCTCTCATTCTCAAATCTCATGAACTAATCATGGATTTTGTCAAGCAATATAAGATGCAAAATCGTACTTGATAACAAGAGGTCTGTCCAGGTAAAAATGGATAACAATACTAGGGTTAAGTGATCAACATACTCACTAGTATTGAAGCCCATTATGGAAGATATCATGTCTAAAATAACTCTACCCTCATCAGTAAAAGAAATTATAACCATAAGGGGGAGGGTTTTAGTAGTGATGCTCCGGTAACATGAAGGTTTGGCATAGGCGGTTTAACTCTTCATGGGATAACTTAGTAGATTTCTCAAGTAATTCAACCATGGAAAGGGGAGTGAGAGTCGATCAGAGTTGGAATTAGTAGCATTTCATTTATGGACCCAGTAGCGGGCTTTATTGGGAAAAGGACATTTTGACTTGGGGATAAAACTCGCTCGTTGGTTGGGATCATAATTTGTGTAGCAATAATGGATTAACTCGTGAAAAATATGGACTGAGGGGAGAAGGTACATAGGAAGATTTGATTCCCAAAGTCCAAAGATTTCGAACCATTCAAATAATTGTCTCTGCAAGTGGAAAAATATTCGAAGAGGATTCTCACCGAGACGCAAGTCCTTAATTTGAAAATCCATATCGCGCTAAAGGCAAATAATCCAAGTCCTTGTGAGGGGCATTGATGGGCACGAAATTCGTAGCTACGAGGAACTTCCATTTCGGGTTCTTGTGGATTCGTAAATGGAATTTCGGGGTTTTTTGTGGAAAAGGGGCACAATTACCAGCTTTGGGAATATAATTGTAGTTCGGGGAACGAAAAAGACCAAACTCGAACTTCTTTTTTCGTGCCTTAGTGCTAATTAAAACTAAAACCAGGATTTTTTATAGAGTTTAGCTGGGAATTGGAATAAATACATGTTTACGGAAATGAAACGTGTTTAAACAAAGCGTTGGTTATGACAGAAGAACCCCGAAATACTCGGCTTCAATTATCTTCAAAGAAGGTGCAATCTGGCCAAATAAGCGTTAACGCGCTGGTTTTTGAATTTTGTTGCATGGAAGATCGGCTAGCGCATCGAACAATGAAAATGATGCAGACACTAATTTTTTTATTTATAAAGTCAAAAGGGTGTGGGGAACAATGAAAATGACCCGAAAAAAGATTAGGGCGAATTTGATAAGAAATTTGCGTCACAACTCTCCCTCCGTACGCCAGCCAACTTCGGACCCGAAAAAGATTAGGGCGGAATTCATTTGGTTTTTGGGTCACAAAATTGGCCGACGTCAGCAGGATATTTTGGAACGTGAATTTGGTTTGAATTATGGTTTATCGCCGTTTGAAGTCTGGCGGGCTCGACTTAAGAGAACCGGGGTCATGAACACTGTTCAAATATAAAAATCCCGCTTAATAAAGAGACAAGATTGTTGTGCTTTCGAAACCTGACCCGAGGATTGGACATGATTTAACAAACAAAAGGATAGTGGAACCAGACTTGCACCCGTGGTCAAGCCCTGTACCAAAACCACGAGCGGAATCACAAAAGCGGGTTGTCCATATCGCACCGCTTTTGCGGAGTAGGAGGTATTTCCTATTCGCGAGCGATTCCATAGGGAAAGTGACACGTGGCGAAGTGACCCCCGGAAAACCATCGTTTAACCCGTGCCATCGCACGTTAAAGCCCGATGTTGGAAGCCGAGCGAAATTGCCAAGAGTCGTTGATTTGGAGAAGGGCCATCGTGATCGCGTGGTCGCACGTTGAACTTTGCCCCGGAGGTTAACTACAGGTGTGCGGATGGATAGCCAGTACGATACGAGTGTTTTATTGGTTATTGATATATATAGGTGGGGTCGGAGTATAATGAAATTGTTTAATTAAACGATTGGTGGATAATTAGCATAAGTCCGGAGCGTGATTGTCGTAAGGGTCAGGGTGGTGAAAACATAGATGTCGAAATTTCATTACAAGTTATTTATTTAAAAAGAAACGTGGAGTATAAATAAAAAGTGTTGAAAGTTAGCCATTGGTTATAAGGCTTGGAGATAATATAAAGCTCGGGAATATAAATTAAAGTCCAACCATTGTGGATGGTATTTATTTATCAAATTCTACGAATTTGATAAATAAACCCGAAGAAAGAAGAAGTCAATGAAGACCCAGTCGAGGAAAAGAATGGGGTAAAACTGGGGAAAATGCCGACAGAGTGATTGTAGACACACCAACTCTCCTTAGGGGTCCAATTTCAGCTTTTGTTGCGTGACACGATGATCTCTCTTCTCCGGCATTTACTTGTATTGAAGATCACTATTCTAGGAATAAGGAGTTATTTTCTCCAAAAATAACCCTAGCCAAACATTGAAAATGCATCAAGGATATATTTCTATGCTTCATAAGTACATATGTTCTACTTCTAAATCATGTCTTGGAAGTGGTTGTTTTGCTGGAAATTATTCACCAGCTTGGTTTCATACCAAAGTCTTTTTCACATTTTCAGGCATCCAATACATGAAAAAGATAATGGTTTAAAACAACATAAATATTTGAAATTTTGCAAGAATTGTCCGGCACACTTTGAATATGAATTTTGAAGTCAAGTGCGTGATGTCGTATAGGATCAAGTGTCATTTTGAATACCAAATGTTTCACAAGAAACTTCTCAACATGCTACCATAGCAAGGATTAAATGAAAATATTGCATCAACTATTTCCATAATAAAAGTGCACTCTCGGCCATAAGACTAAACAACTACAAATGTTGTAGATCTAACAAGACCACACAATCAAATGTATTCCACAAGGCCAATACCGTATGAAAAATGAAAAGGAGTTTGCAACCAAAAAATACCTTAGGCAACTAATTCAATTAGATACACCAAACCATCGTAGAAAAAGGAAAACCAAACTCTACTTGGCCTCAATATTTTCAACCGGGTCCTCTAATTCAACCAATAAAAAAGGGCCAAAACCATAGCATTGAGATACATTTCATTAAACTCGTCAATAACAATAAAATTTGACTCAAACTCATAACCCTTTCCTTTTAGACCACCGGGTAACAAATATGTTTCCTTTCACCTTTGAGTTTTCAAATTATGCCTACCAAATCTAAGACATTTAAGAGGGGGAACTAATACAACGTTAAAAATAAAACCCGAGCACACATCTAAAATAAAAACCTCCATGAAAAATTAAAATAACACATTAAAATCGAATATAAGTGGACAAGGAAAGATCCACCGCATAGTGAAGTTTCACGTGCAAGGGGACCTTCCTTTAAACATAATTTTTCTCTCTGACTCCGTAATTTTTTTTTCACCGAGCCATCCTTGTTGAAGTACAACTCCTTTTCCATAGCTCTTGTATTAACTACCTTCTCTTTGTCGCGTAATCTTAGAGTCCCTCTTCTCGCTTGAGCGATTAAAGGAAATGGGTGAAAAAACCGCAAGAGAAGACAATTGTCTCGCCATAATTATCAAACATTGCACCCAACTTCTTCCCCTTTCCATTGTTACCCAATGAGGTAGATGTGGAAATTGTTGTCATACTGCCCAAAGTAGAGGCCATCTTCTCTTATGCTGAATATAGAATTACAAGATCTTCATATTAGTATGAACCTTAAAAAACATGACTCCCATTGCTAAAAACCACTTTTAAGTTGTAACAGCAAACTAAACAACTATCGCAACTTTTGGCAACTTCTGGAGCATTAAGAGAGAAACAACCAAAGAGAAATACAACCACAATCCTCATTTTAATGAGACCGAACTATATATTTGCATTAAGATAATAGAAAGAAATCACTGACTATATTAAGGCCACCACAAAACAATATTTAACTAGTGTCTCTCGCAGCCTTCGAAAGTTGCCATGCTAGAGGTTGCATATTTTTAATTTAAATTCTAGACCTCTCGTGCCCATCTATGAATGCATCCAATGGGATATCTACATCAAATTCTCCTTTATATCCCCAAAAAACAAATTCCCTACTACAAGAGCACCAATATTGATGGATCACCCCACACCATCCCACCCACTAGAAACGGTGAGAAAGGAAACCCGAGAAAACTTCCGAAATATCTCAAGATGACTATATGGGTGGTTCTTATGAATCAACCAACCATTCGTAACATGCTCATCAATCCAAACCATGAGTATTATGTGACAATATTCGACAGTGCATCGAATCGGATTTCCGAAGCTATATTAGAGAAACCCTAAACTCTCACCGAAAATAGGTGAAATGTGGCACCACCTCGTGATTGACATGTGCCAATTGGTACAAGTGGTAGACAATTGGCATGCTCAAACAACGAGGTGATGCAGAGAATGACATGAGGGAGAAAATATCGTAAAAGCCCCAAATCCGAGAACTAAAGCTCATCACCAACCCGAGATTGACAAAGCTTTTACATGATGTAACCTATGAAATCGTAAATGGAGAAATCATAGTAACAATAAAGTAACCTATGTAACAACAAAGTCAGATTCATCCCCGGGAGTGGTAATGGGAGAAATCATAGTGAACAATAGGAAACATGCAGAGTTGCTTACAATCAAATAGATGAAAAAACACACATACAAAAAAACCTAGATAATAATCATGAACAAGCTTAATATTGAATTATGAACCGTAAAGGAACTTACAAAATGTGACATTACGAACTCCGGTCAAGCGCACAAGCAAAAATATCCCGGACATAACCCTTGTTGACAAGTTGTATTTCTCATGATGCAAGAGGATTTTTACCCCGCACCGCTAAGTCAATTAAAATCCATCATTATCTATACAATAAATACAAGTAATTGATGTAGTATTTTTTACTCTAAGATGCATTCTTATGATAATGTTAGAACATATGTTGAAAATGTCAAAACATACCTAAATAAGCTCCTCTTCATTTCAAGAACAATTTATTGGAGTCGCATGAACTTGGAACAAGCCTCCCATGATCCGAAAGAGTAGCAACTAAGTCAATAGAGGACTTTTTTGTTGCTACACTCGGGATCGAGGGTGGTTTGCTCCAAGATTAAATCGCTCCAATAAATTATTCTCTACTAAACAGTAACAACCACGTGAAGGTGGAAGCTCTTATGGCCCCTCTCACATCACTCTCAATTCCCCAATACCCAATCTATATTTCATTTTTTTACTTTCATGAGCATAAAAAAAATATTCAATAACTAATAAAAAAACAATTCAACAAAAAGTACGCAAGGAAACATTGCAATTAATGCTTGACATAAAAATAGTATGATAAATGAGTTTTTTTTATATAACGCAAAAAAACGTTCCAAGTATGGTCATTGGTAACGTTTGTCTTATAATAATACAATATTTTACATTATCGAATCTTCTTCCTATTTTTAAAGCTCCTAATTACATCATCAATATCATCATGCTCGCTCCCCCCGTTTCATGCCTTTCGACCCGCACCGCTCGACCTAGTTGCATAGTCACGATGTTCCGGTCTCATCCAAAGGACGGGCATCGCCACAAAAAAACGTGATAATATTAAATTTCAATTGTCGCGCTTTTAAATATCATTGAACTAGTTCGGTAATATTAATAAAAAAATAAATTGCAATGAAATTATTTACCTAGTGCACCAGCTTGTCACCGCCGACCTAGTTGCATAGTCATGATGTTTGGTCTCATCCAGACGATTGTGGCATCGCCTACAAAAACAGATAATATTAAATTTTAATTGTCGCTTTTTTAAATATCATTGAACTAGTTCGGTAATATTAATAAAAAAAATTGCAATGAGATTATTTACCCGGTGTACCAGCTATGTCGGTGTCGACCTAGTTGTGTAGTCACGATGTCCGGTCTCATCCAGAGGACGGGGCATCGCCTACAAAACAAACATAATATTAAATTTTAATTGTCGTTTTTAAATATCATTGAACTAGTTCGGTAATATTAATAAAAAAAATTGCAATGAGATTATTACCTGGTGCACTAGTTGTCGGCGCCGACCTAGTTGTGTAGTCACGATGTCCGGTCTCATCCGATGACGGGCATCGCCTACAAAAAACAAACGTATAATATTAAATTTTAATTGTTAGTTTTTAAATATCATTGAAATAGTTCGGTAATATTAATAAAAAAAATTGCAATGAGATTATTTACCCGGTGCACCAGCTTGCTCAGCGCTAACCTAGTTTCGTAGTCACGATGTCCGGTCTCATCAAGTGACGGCATCGCCACAAAAAACAGATAATATTAAATTTTAATTGTCATTTTTTTAAATATCATTGAACTAGTTCGGTAATATTAATAAAAAAATTTGCAATGAGATTATTTACTTGGTGCACAGTTTGTCGCCGTTGGGATCGTTGCCCTATCTTCCTCTCTCGGTGGTAAGATCCTCAAGGGAAACATTCTCTCGTCATTTAAACAAAAAACGTTATTAGGGACAACCATCAAGGTATAATTAGAAAAAAAATTATAAGTGGAAATTAATTACCGTCACGACCCTCACCGATAGTAGCATTGTCTACTCGTCCCTACTACAATGATCGAGTTGCACGTGAGGATCATCTACATTTGGCTCTAAAAACTGGGTTATTTGCGTCGTCGGTAGTGTTGCTCCCCCGATTTAAACAATGTTGTTAGACATTAAATTTATGGATGAAAACAAACATATTGAAAGGTTAATGTTTTACCTTATCGCATTCCGGATCTCGGGGACCCGCCCCAAGCTTATGCGACGTTCAACTACGCTTGATAGCCGAAATGGAAAACAATATTTTTATCTTCCTCTCGTTGTTTCGTTCCGAAGTCATCACCCTACATTACATATGTCTCGTGTATTTTTTAATCATATTTGATAGGATTACAAAAAACGTTGGAAGGCGATACAATTAATTATAAGATGTTTAGCTACTTAATTACAATTCTTTGCGCCAATTTCAAGTAGTCGCCCGGCCTAGCTTGTGATGGCCCTTTTTTTCAATCCTAGCTTTGGTTGCCTTTGAGGTGTGAGGAAACCTAGCATCAAAAGATTAAAGTCGATATGACGTAGCACACTTTTATTTTAGACATAGAGAAAATTAAAGCTATTGAATTAAAGTTGTAATTTACCTTGCGGGTCCAAATTGGTATTTTTCCTTCTTTCTTTGCCCTTTTCTCTTTTCCGTCATGGATGAGTGCTCTCCACTCACTCTCTAGAACTCGTGAGACGATGCTCATATCTAGGGTTAAATTGCAATCTGCGTCCCTATAGGTGTCCCCGGTATATTTCAAATATTTGCCTACAACCCGAGCCACCGCTCGTTCGTCAAATATGCCGACCCCAAAAAGGGTTTCTAGATAATCTAGAAGTTCTTTTCAAAGTTGGAACTCGGGAATTCCACCCTCGTGCGTATGGTTGGGCCAAAAATTACCAACGCATGGCTCTCCCGTATACCCGTAGGACTCATTGTTTCCTACTACGTAAAAAAAAGAAGAAGATATTATCATTAATTTAAAAATAAAAATCGTGATAAATATGTTTTAGATAAAGTACATGAAATAGTTAAAATATTAAAATTTACCCGGGGAGTTGTACATGCTTTATAGGGACACCTTCATCGTTCACCAACAACGTGCCATTAATGGTCCCCGTGGAGCCGACATGTGTAGCTCCAGGAAACACAATAATGTAGTTGGCCATATCAGCTCTCATCATTGCCAACACGTTCGCCGGTTGGTTGGGTGTCCGCGTGTGGTGTGTTTCTTGCCCGGAACCTAAAGGAGTAGAAGGTGTACAAGAGGGTTGTTGGGAAATCTCTTGCCCTTGTGTCCCACTACCACCAACACCGGATTCAAGCAAGTGCCGTAAAAACGCTACATACAAAAGAAATTTTTGTTAGTTTAGTCAATGTAAAAATTAAAAATCAAACTATCACAATTCATCTCATGCAGAACAAAAAAAATATCCTTTTGACTTTTTATTATTACCTCGATATCTTTCTAGTTGGCTCATAAGTTGTTTTATCTTCTCGTTCGTTTCGTGTGTTTTAGGCGCTGTCTATCAAAGTATTAAATTCCGACCTTGCATTTCGTGTCTTTTTTTCGCAACAAGAACAAGTGGAGATAGGGATGAAGAAAGCTCTTCCTCAAAGAGGGAATCATCGAAAGCGTACCATGGCTAGGTGTCTCAGCATATTTGAACAAAATTAATATTATTTCAATTATGTAAATAACTAAAATACCTAAAGATAGAGCAATGCTCGGCACTTCACATGTTCTTCCGCCGGCCTCTTTCCGCGATCATCCCGTCTCTCGGGTTGTTCCCGCATCGCTCTCATCACCGCTACATTGCAATAAAATTATAAATGTAAAAACTTGAAAACAATATCTAACTTAAAAACACAAAATGAAAACTGAAATAATTTCTAATAAGACACCGGACGACAAAGTTAGAGTTTCGGATATGCCTTGCATTGAATTCACCCCCGGAAACATGTCATTGCACATTAAGGCACCCAAACAAGAGACGAGTTGACAATGAAGACCTTATTGAATATATTTTTTGGAGCAACTTCTAGTAAACTTGTTGTGAAGACCTTGAGGACATTTTTTGGAGCAAAAATTGTTGAAGCCGATGGTATAGCATTGTTGGAGACGATCTTAAAGGGCCTTGAAGTGAAGCTTTTGGAGCAACTATTGAAAAATCCTTAGAGAATTTAAGTAAGGCACTTTCTATCTTCCATCACCTTTTTCCTTTCAATATCCTTTAAACGATTATGTTGATATTTAATGTTTGAAATCACGTTATAATTCCTTGATTATATGTGTTTGGCCGGGACTAGAATAATTTCACACTAAACCATGCAAACTTAAAAGTAACTTAACAGATCCATAAAGTAATAATAATCATAATTCCTAATTTCCTATTGTACGATATGATGCAAATTATTCAAACATGAAGCAATGAAGACATGCAATGTCCGAATTTCAAGATTGATGAACCAATACAAGAAGTTAGAAACTACAACTTTGATTCAATACTCGTGTCCTAACTCCAGGAAGGAATCTAGTTTGTAGTACGTGAACATGCATCGTGTATTATCAATTCTTAATCGACAACAACTAAAGGTCATCTACATCATCAATTCCTTCCCATTTTGTGGTTTTATGTTATATTCCTTATAAAAGTGTCAAATTTCTCTCAAAGTAAGCAACCACTAAATAAAATAAAAAAATAGTTGAGATATGATTGAGAAATGGTCATTTATTTCTTAAAAGGATCTTCACGATTTCTTTGGTTGTTTTTTTCATCTCAAAAAACAAGAAATGACCTAAGAAACTATTAGTGCTGTAATATAAGAAACAACACGACGCAATGGCCATTTTCAAAGCCAAATGATGTCCATTGAGGACATGGCCTTTATTTGGTTCCCTGTTTCATAGGAGTTTCGGTATAAATGGAACTTTTTTGTACCATTTCCAGTAGTAAAAAGGGAAAACCTTCTTTTTTCCATGGGAAATAATTTACCTTTCCTTTTTTCAAGATAATTTAAATCACAAAAAAATATGAACTATACTACACACATTCTTGGATAATGTGAAAGTGGAAAACGAATACCCTACACAAGTGATGCACACATGTACACTTGAACACTAATATATTTTTTGTAGTTGAAATGCAATGCTTGTTTTCATTTAAATGTAGGGTTTTTAAAAGCAGGAGAAATAATGGCCGCCAATTTAATAAGCGTTTCTTTGGGAAAAATTTAAATCTTGTATTGGGTGATGAAGATAATAGAGGGTATTGAATCTTGATTCTCGACATTGTGTTTAACTTGAATAACTCAAATGATTATAAATATCACGATGAGTTCTTTTTTTCAAGTATGTCACTCAAAACTCTTATGTCAAAGCATTGTATGATGGCTAGCATTTTCTTGTTTCCTTTCTTCGCTTCAATGTAAAAATTATATTAATATATTGGAGCACGAATGATAACTACAATTGTTTGCTCTGCAAAGATATCCACTTCCCAAGATTATGAACAGCTTTTCTCAAGTGGAGCTATTTGGTTAGGTCAGTAGGGTCAACCCTCTATAGGAGGAAGGGCCTGCAGAGAAGAACTTACCATTTTGCAAGAGCCGAGGGCCAATGCTCGTTCCGCAAGAGCCGAGGGCGAATGCCGTTTCCGCAAGAGCCGAGGGCGAATGCCGTTCCCGCAAGAGCTCGTGGCGAATGTCGAGGGCGAATGCTAAGGGCGAATGTTGTCTCGCAACAACGGGAGGGCGAATGCGCGCGTGATATCGTACGTTAATGTAGCACACATGTACATTTGAACACTAATAGATTTTTTGTAGTTGAAATGCAATGCTTGTTTTCATTTAAATGTAGGGCTTTTAAAGCGTGGAGAAATAATGGTCGCCAAATTAATAAGCGTTTCTTTGGGAAAAATTTAAATCTTGTATTGGGTGATGAAGATAATAGAGGGTATTGAATCTTGATTCTTGACATCTAGGGAGAACCCTACTGACCCTAACACAATCCAATGGAATTGACCAAAAAAACCCCAAATAGAGTCAACCCTACTATAGGAGGAAGGGCCTCCAAGAAGAACTTACCATTTTGCAAGAGCCGAGGGTGAATGTTGTTCCGCAAGAGCCGAGGGCGAACGCCGAGGGCGAATGCCGAGGGAAAATTCTGCTCTGCAAGAGCCGAGGGCGAATGCCGAGGGAAAATTCTGTTTCCCGCAAGAGCCGAGGGTGAACGCCGAGGGCAAATGCCGAGGGCAAATTCTCGTTCCGCAAGAGCCGAGGGCGAATGTTGTTCCACGAAGAGCGAGGGCGATGCGCGCGTGATATCGTACGTTAATATAGCTATTGCGACGGATACGAAACAATAAAATCATTTTTATGTAGCGTGCATATAAGTTTCGTTTTTGTATTTAGCGCGCATATAAGTGTCGTTATACCGACGGCGGAAAAGGCGTCGCTATTGCAACGAAGGCCTCCAAACGTCGCAATTACGACACTTAGACATTGTGTCACACTTGTAGTCATCGCAATAGCGACGCGTTGGGCCATAGTGTCGCCATTGCGACGTCTTCCTCCAAACGTCGCAGATGGCGACACTTTTTCTAAGTGTCGGTATTGCGACACCTTTCTATAAACGTCGGTATAGCGACGGTTTCGGGCGGGATGGAAAAAAATTGGGGAAATTTCCGACATTTGGTCAAAAGCGTCGGAACCAAGTGTCGGAATTTCCGCCAAATGTAGTAGTGAACACATTGTTGTATGCCTCCCACATATGAGAAAGGTCATCCTTCCTAATCTTAAAATAACACCACTCTCTTGACTCACATATAGGGAATACACTTATTTGATCAAATAAAAGATGCATTTACATTCGATTCAAGACAAAATCCTCCACACATAATCCATTCAATGTTTTATTTCATTAAAATATATATATTTACAAGGATTTAAAAAGAACCTATTGTCCTAATTTACAAATAAACCCATTCTAGCCTCAAACCAATTCTTGGCTTTCACAAGCCTCTCACTTGTATCCTATCCAAGTCGATTCTAATTACATAAAATATGTGTATTAAAAAAATGGATTGAAACTAAAATCGGTTTCAGATCCAATAATTTTTCCTAGATCCACAAAATCCTCAACTAGACTCTCTAACTTTCGGGCTATGAATCTACTAACAATCTAACCATTCAATATTCTCTCTAACTCTCACATAGTTTTCAATATATATATAAGAGAGATACAATTACATTTTTCCACACTTTTATACAAATTTTCATGATACATAGGTTAATGTACTAAAAATAAATAATTAAAAACAATCTTAGGGAACCAACTCCCTTGGTTATGAAAATACCCCCACTCTAGTCAAAATTAATTTTGACTTTGGAGTTAAGATGCTCTCGCATTATACCATGAATTGTTTTTCAAAATTCATTTTGACTAGAGTAGGGGTATTTTCATTACCATCGTAGTTGGTTCCCTAAGATTGTTTTAAGTATTTATTTTGATTTCCTTAACCTATGTATCATGACCATTTTTTATAAAAGTGTGGAAAAATGTAATTGCATCTCTCTTTCATAGAGATCTCGACAATTGTATGGGAGTTATAGATAATAATGGATGGTTATATTGTTGGTAGATTCATGCTCTATGTTAGAGAGTCTAGTTGAGAATTTTGTGGATCTAGGAGAAATCATTGGATCTCGAAAACCAATTTTGGTTTAAATACCTTTGTGTATAAACATATTTTATATAATTATAATAGACTTCGAGAGGAGACAAGTGAGAGGCTTGTGAGAGCAAATAATCGGTTTGAGGCCAAAAATTGGCTTCTTTGTAAATTGGGCCAATATGGTATTTGTTATCACTCATAATTTTGTGATTCATTACTTGACATGGTCATATATTTCACTCCTCAAAATGGTAAGGACACCTTAAAAACTTTTTCAAATTGAAATAGGAGATTTCATTTTTTCATATTTAACCTATCCTAAGTTTCAATACCATCCTCATTTCGTCTCGTAATCACATCCATATATGTCACATCATGTCTCATCAGTCATAATTTGTTGTTAGTTTTCATTTCCCAATAATTTAAATCTGAAAAGGTCACTTTAGCCAAGAATCCTTACTTTCATAGTGAAACTTCCCATAAATACACTAATTACGCTACGAAAAGTGGGTTTTCTATTGTCGAATGCATAATTTTCCCTCGTTTTATACATGTTTTTTAGAATGCGAATTTTGGATAACTAGAGATGTTTTTCAAAAACACAGGAGAGGTTTTTTCTTCAAGACATACGGACCTAAAAAACCCTCCTTCATTTTTGCAATAGATATCAAGGAAAAGGAGAAAATATCTCATCTTTGAACCCTATGTTTTTAGAAAAACCGAGTTATTTTAGTGATGAATAAACTTGCTAAAGGTGAAAAGGATGTTTTTTTGAAGAGGAAAACCTCAAGAATATTAAATTGAATTTGATTATGTTTTAATAATTTAATGGAATCTTGAAGACCAATTTTCAACAGCTTGGAGGTTACTTTTCGGAGGCAAAGTCAAAAATCTGGAAATTGCATAGTTTTCCACTGGGGCTTCAGTAGCATATCCTAGGCTTAAAGCTAGGAAAACGCTACGAAAACACCTATAGCTGTATTTTTTCTTTTAAGATCACTTTTTTGTGGCTTTCAAGGAGATAAAATGGTATTGATGAGGTTTTAGGTGATGATGGACACCCCGGAACATGCCCAAAGAGTAGAAATTTTTAGTGCAAAAGTTATTTTTTGGACGCTACGAAAAGCACGCTACAAAAACTACCCTATTTTCATAGCGTAATTGTTTTTTTAAGGTGTATGATCAAATGAAACATTATTTTGGAAATATGAAAGAGGTTTTTTCTTCAGCACAGGTCCCTCTACAAAAACCTCACTCAATTTATTCAAAGCCATCAGTGGTTTGGAAATTATACACTCATCTTTGAAGCCTATGTTTTCGAATTTTCACTAACCGCATTTATGAGAAAATTGTAAAAATTCAACTTGGAGGAGGTCCAACTCAAAGCATCCACATGGAATAATGACAAATCATCACTCTAGTACACTCATAAAATTAGTTTTTTTGTAGTTGATAATGGTTATTAATCTGGTTTGTTGAACTATTAATGAAGGAAGAGTCCTTTTTGTATTCAAACTCTCAAAACGTAAATATCCCCTAGGAAGTCTCCAAGTGATAGAATCATGTTTGAAATAGGTCTATGAGGTGGGAATTAGAAACTATCAAGGTGGCATATCATTTGTATGAGTCCTCATTCTATAAAGGACTTTGTTTTATAGTTAGAAATGGTTGGGAGATGTTATGAAGGCACTATGCTTGTAATCTTTGTCTATCAATAATATACAACTGTAGTGAGCTTATTGGAGACCCGAGATTCATCTATGTGTTCTTATGTATGTTTCTTATATCAGCCTTCTACTTTCTCCTTAGTTTTCTATTTGTATTATCACTTGGAATTCATGATAACATGCTCCAACTTCTATTTATACACCTAGTCTACTATTTTGTCATGTTTTATTAGTTTTCTTATGTATAATCACTTGGAATTCATGGTGACATGCTCCAACTTCATGTATGCATATAGCTTGATGTTATATCCTTCATGTTTGGTTTTATAAGAACACAATTGCCTCAGCTTCCATGAGATAGATTGTCTTGTGACTTAGTTTTCATATTGACTCTATAAGCCCAATGGTAGTAAACCTTATACATCTTTCACCTACACAAAAAAAATCAATCCAATTCATAGTTAGCCATTTTCTTTCAAGTTGTTCATTGAATATCCATTATCCTTCCCGAGAGATCCCTCTCAAACCGTAAAGTCTAATTTCCAGCTACAAGTGGTTTGAAATAGTTACTCCAAGTTGATCATTGAAGCTAGCGCAACAAGACTCAATTTGGTGATTACAATATTTTTTAAATCCTTGTAAATATATATTTTTATTGGAATCGAACATTCAATGGATGAAAATGCATATTTTATTTCATCAACTAAGTGTATGCCATGTATGTGAGCCAAGAGAGTGGTGTTATTTTTAAGCTTAGGAAGGATGTCCTTTCTCATATGTAGGAGGGATACAAAAAATGTGTTATAGTGCATTCTAGAAGGATCCAATCCGATAAGAGTAGCACATTAGAAGTGTGATGGTTAAGAGGAGATATAAAAAATATAACATGTTTATTTCATAACAACAAAGGGAGGGCCATAATGAGTTTGAATTTTGAAGTGACATTAATCCCGGAGAACCCAACACTTAGAAAAATATTCCACTTTGGCGTGAAATTTCATCAATTTTTGGGAAAAGGTGGAATTTATTAATAAACTATGAGATAAAGACCAGACCTAATAGATCCATAATCTCGTAAGTATTCAAAATATAACTTCTTAGAAGTTCCGAGATCTAATATTGTCAAGTGATAGTGACACAAATATTTTCCATTCCCTAGATATATCGTGTGTTATCGAAGCATAGGCGAGATTACCTTTGTTAGATGGAGTGGTCCATATCGTAGGTTGGGATCTCGTAAGCCTAATTTAAACAAATTTCCATAAAAAATGAGAGTTGATACTCTAGATTCGAGATCAAAACTCTAGAATCTCTCCGAACTCTATTGAATTGAATTTACATATATTTCAAAGAGCCGAAGAGATGATATTTTAGAAAGGAGAGGATATCAAATTCTAAGAAAGTGCATAATTCTAAGGACCGATATCATTGAATGATATAAGGAGTGTCGAATAAAGGAATCCATTCCTTAGGCATGGGTTTTATATAATGGGCCTTGAGGAGTTGTTAACAAATAAAAGGGGCTGCAGACATAGGTTTAAAAAGGTGTGGACTGGTTGTGTCGAATCAATTCCCGTAAGGGAATTCCCATAAGATTTTTATAATTAAGAGTCAAGGTCTCAGTGTCGGGTGTTGAAAAATGTAACTAGGTTTGGTCTTCATAAAGAAATGTGTAACTCGTTATTTTATGAAATTAATGTAAAGAAGAAAATAAAATTATTTTTTTTAATGCTTGAATCATGGGTTTCATGATTAAGGAATTTTATTTTTTTAGTTTAATATCCCATTGTGAGCTATTAGGTTTATCATAAATTCTATTGAGTCAATGTAAAATATGGAAGACCCATACCATGAAACCCTCCAATACCATGTCACAAGGTAACATTGAATTTTCCCTAAAGATGTTTCTAGTAGGACATGATGACCTAGGCACCTATTCAAGTCGACTTATTTTGGATACAATCACCAATATATAGTAGTGGCTTGACTTTAATTTGAAGAAAAGAATTCGATCAATCAATTCTACAATAAGAAGAAGTGTGAAGATCGTAAATAAAGGAGCCCCATAACTAGCGAAGACAAGGAAAGGAAGAGAGAATATTTTGGCATTGTTTTTGGGTTTGTTTTAGGCCTAACACCTCCACACATGCGAATGAAGGATGAAACATCTATTGTAGGGGAAAGGTATAAGGTATTGTTGTTGTCCAAGAAGCCGAAACAAGGGAGAAAATAAGGAATATTACAAGTCGAATTACAATAAGAAGTCATACCATCCAAGTGAAGAATATCGAGGTTCAAAATATGGTCAACCACATGTGTTAGGGTTTCGTTGTAGGGTGCAAAGTCGCAGTATCCGATCCAGTGGATCCAAAATATGAAGGATAGTCGAGTTACTATGAGAAGGAAGAATCTTGATCAACATTGACTCAAGGAAGAAGAAATAAGTTGAATCAAGAAGGATTGTGTCTTGGTCTTGGAGAGGTCATTATGTCAAGGGTTTAGGTCACGGTCTTGGTATTTGTAAAAACAATGTTACCGATGAAATAGGTAACCGCACTGTTACCTACTTTTTCTGGGTAGCATAAAAATCACCCGATTTTGAAAAGTGGTGATGCAGAATCACCTGTTTTTTTTTTTAGCACATTTTTGACACTCTAATATTTTTATTTATGAAGTATGAATATTTGTTTTAAAATGTTAGTGATTTTCATGCTAATTTTGAAACATATTGATGCAGCATCAACTTTTTTTTTTAGAGCGGTGATTTTCTTGCTAATTTTGAAACGTATTGATGCAACATCAACCCTTTTTTTTTAGAGTGGTGATTTTCATGTTGGTAATAAAACCAAAAACTTAGATAAAAAAATATATATAAAAACAATATAAAAAACCAATAAAAATGTAAAAAAAAACAAAATTAACTCGTAAAAATAAAAAATTTATACAAAAATAAATAAATAAAACAAAAAAAAAACAAAAATATTAAAAAATTATATCAAAAGAAATGACAAAATTTGAAAAAAAAAACATATAATTTAAAGGAAAAAAACAAAAATTAACAAAAAAAATTAAAAAAAAAACATCAAAAACATTTTTTTCTAAGTTATTAAAAAAATCCATATAATAAAAAAAAAAAATTTAAATAGAAAATTTAAAAATAATTTAAATTACAAAATTAAAATTTAGATTAAAAAAATAAAATAAAATAAAATAAAGAAAAAATTAAATTTAAAAATTTAAATTGAAATAATAATAATAATAAGAAAACAAAAATGCAAATTTTAAAATTAACAAAAAAAAAAAAATTTAAAATTGAAAAAGAAAATTAAAATAAAAGAATTATAATAAAAAAAACTATCATTAAAAAACAAAAAAATGAAAAAAATCACGTGCAAATAATTAAAAAACAAATATCCATAAATCTTGTTTTTTTTTAAATGAAACAATTTTAAAATTTTAAAAATGAAAAACCAAATAAACTAATTTAACTAAAAGATTTGGGCAAAACAGTATTATCTAAAAATTTAATAAATTTAATGAAGGTATTTTAAATTTCAAAAAACAATTAATCTAAGATATTAAATTTAAAAAGAAAATTAAAAAAAAAAAAACAAAAAAAATTAAAACAAATTAAATTTAAAATAAAAAAATTGAATTAAAAAAATAATAATTTTAAACTTTTTGAATTAAAAAAAAAAAAAATCAAATTAAAAATAAAAATATTAAAAATAAAAAAATAAAATAAAACATAAAAGAATTTTTTGATCGTGGCGGCGGCGCCAGTCGGCCTCCCACCCAGGTGGCGGCGGAGGCCGACCGCTGGGTGGGCGGTGGGCTGCAGCCCCCCTCCCGCCCAGCGGCCGGCCTCCGCCGCCACCTCGGTGGGAGGCCGATTCCGGGAATCGCCCTCCCGCGGCGAGAGGCTGATTCTGGGAATCGCCTTCCCGCGGTGAGAGGCTGATTCCGGGAATCGCCCTCCCGCAGATTCCGAGAATCGCCCTCCCTCGGTGGGAGGACGATTCCGGAAATCGCCCTTCCGCCGCGGGAGGACGATTCTTGGAATCAACCTCCTGCCGCGGAAAGGTGATTCTTGGAATCGGTCTCCCGCCTAGCGGCCAGCCTCCGCCGTCACCTAGGAAGGAGGCCGATTGGCGGCGCCACCACAATCAAAAAATTCTTTTTTATTTTTATTTTTTTAACTTTTAATATTTTTTATTTTTTAATTTGATTTTTTTATTTTTATTTTTTTTAATTCAAAAAATTTAAAATTATTTTTTTTTAATTTAATTTTTATATTTGAAATTTAATTTGTTTTAATTTTTTTTTGTTCTTTTTAATTTTATGCATTATTTTGCTTTTAATTGTTTTTTTTCTAAATTTTGTTAATAATGTTTATTGAATTTTGTATTTTTTTTTTATTTAATTGGTTTTTTTTTTCATATTTTTTTATTATTATTAAATTTTATGTTTAGTTTTTTCATTTAATTTTTTAAAATTTAGTAAATTTTCTATTTTTATTTATTTACTTATTTGAATTTAATATTTTTTTTTTTTAAATTTTTTATTATTATCTTTTTAATTACATAAAATTTGTATATTTTTTTTATTTCAATTAAAATTGTGTATTTAAAATTAGATTTTTTTAAAGTTAAACTTAATATTTTCAAATTAATTTGTTTTTTATTTTATTTTTTATTTAATATATTTTTTTTAATTTATTTTTTTCAATTTTTCAATTTTAATTGATTTTTAAAGTTTTTTAACTTTTTATTTTAACAATGTTTTTTTTTCTTTATATTTAAAATTTATTTTTTATTTCAAAATTTATTTGTTTATTCATTTATTTATTAAAATTTAATATTTGTTTTTTTTAAATTTAATTTGTTATTTTAATATTAACATTTTTTTTTTAATTTAATAAAATCTAATATATATATTTTTAATTTAAGTTCATATATATATATATATATATATATATATATATATATATATATATATATATATATATATATATATATTATTTTTTAAAATCTATTTGTTTTTTAATATATATTTTTTTAAATTTAATTTTTTATTTTAATTTTTTTTTTTTTTAATTTAATAAACATTTTCTTTTTCTTTTTTAAATTTAATTTCTATATTTTATTTTTTATAATTTCTTTCTTTTTTTTAACTTGTTTTTCTTTTTAATTTAATATTTTTATTTTGTTTTTATTTTTATTTTTTTATTTCTATATATTTTGAAATTTTAATCTTTAACTTCTTTTTTTTTAATTTTTAATTTTTAATTTTTTTCCTAAATTTTAGGTTTTTTTTAATGTTTGAATTAAAATTTTTATTTTGTTTTTATTTTTATTTTTTTATTCCTATATATTTTTAAATTTTAAGCTTTAAAATGTTTTTATTTTTTAAATTTATTTTATTTCTTAAATTTTAGATTTTTTTTAATGTTTGAATTTTAAAAATTAAAAAATGTTATTTCTATTTTTAAAAATGTCAAAAATATGACAATTTTATTTTTTTTGGTTATTCCAGCGTCAACTGGTTTTGTTTTGAGGGTGTTTTTTCAATACTTTTTTCAAGAAACAATTTTGTTTTTAGCATAATTTTATAAAATGTTGAAATTTGACCTTCAAAAAAAACCAAGTGCGTTCTGGAATACACTTTTTTTGTTTTTGGGGTGTTTTTTTCTTGTTTTTTGAGTCTTTTTGGGCTAAAGTTCCCGTTTTGAGGTCAGGTTACCTATTTCATCGGTAACAGTGTTTAAAT
>JAXQQM020073728.1:0-121050 GCA_034641835.2 Pinus albicaulis
TTCTACAATTGATCATCAATATGCGGAAATAGAAAGCAGTCGCATGCGCTCATTAAAACATAATCAAGCACACATATCAACACAGGATGTAATGGGGAAAGCAATAGCTGAAAACCCCCAACTATCTGTATATTATAATGATAGAGAACATGTAACAATACATAGCACAAAGCTCTCACAGCTCTCAGCACTATCTCAATGCTGCACACAAAACTAGTATAGAAAATGAACTAGTCATAGGTTCAAATCTCCTCCACAAGTCTGCCTGCCTCTACTGCGCAATCCAAGTTGATTAATGATGAGATCCAAGTTCGAATCCCACTAGCTCCAACTGCGCAATCCTCATTGGCAATCTCCATCAATGTGTGTGCAAATCTCATGCACAGCCAATAGTCACAACTGATAGCAAACTCACCCTTTCACCCACCTCTAACATTGGTCTCCACTGAACTGTCCATGCATTGCAGTTAACTGATGTGTTCTTTAGTTGATTTATGAGTTAATAATTAGTGAATTAATTAATAATTAATTCACACCACTCATCACTAGTGTATTTTTCAGTTAGACTAAATACAACTAGTTCAATTAAGTTAAATAGAACACAACTCCACCAAACTCTGCCACATGAGTTCTAACTGAAGTCAACCATGCAATAGCTCAACTAACCCTTAGGAAAAGCGTATTTCCTTCTGTCAGCTGCATGTGCCACATCCAAGCATCAAACTGAAGTGCTCCAAGAGGATAAGATAATGTTTATAGTCTAAATATTATTAAGGGTTAATAATATTTGACTGTTCTATTTTTAGCCCGGCAGTCTAAAAATAGAAACCGCCCAATGTCTAAAAATAGAGGTCCATCTATTTTTACCAACTCGACCAATCATCCATAAATAGCATCCTACAACTCATAGAACATGATCTATATGTCTAAAAATGGACATAGTCTAAAAATAGACTTTGCGCCAAAAATAGCCTGCGGGCCCACTTAGTGAAGGCGACTTCATTTCACTAAGCTCCATCATCTTGCTGCATTTTCAACATGTTTGTTAATTAGACATCTCCAACCACTTAATTGTCCTGTCTCTGTTGCCCAACTTGCAGTCGTCAAGGAAACTATTATATTGTTGGCCTACTGCTGTAACTTTCCAGCAATCAACTAGATTAGAAAGATATCATGTTTATGCCCCTTTTCAGAGAATATCAATTAGAAACAAATACATTTTTTAGTTATTTTATTTAAAGTCAGGTTAGGCAATTTAGTATACGAGACCTGGTTTAATATATGGCAAACAAATGCAATGTCTGCTGAAATCAAGGGAACATTTTCTATCCTTCCACTGAGACTCCTAAGCATTTGAACTCCAATATTGCAACTATTTTCATGCAGTACCATGAGGTAAAGGATGCTTCCCTTGCTTTTCTTGTGTAGAGTATAGTAGCATTATTAGTTGCAAAGGTTGTGTGTGAAAGGATGCTTCCCTTGCTTTCCTTATCTAGACTATACTAGAATTATTACTTTTAAACAATGTGTTTGGATATAGAAGCTAAGTTTTAGGCATTTTCACTGCAATTATTATATGTATATTCTCTATTTTTTTGGTTTACAAGAGAATGGACTAAAAAAGAATTGTGACCATAAGCATGGATTAAAAAAACATTGTGTTGTTAATAGTTAGATGCTTGCATGTACCTCCAGAACAAATTTGTTTCAAAATATTCATGATCTAATACATTCACATGATCTGTGATTGATAAGAAGCTTGGGAAATTTACGAAACATGTCAATGGCTCTATTAATTGCAATCGTGCACACATATGGATAAAAACCCGAATTTTCTATTTAATTTCGAAGTATGTACATTCAATGCTCACAGTATACCAAATATTGGTTTTCCAAATGAGTTTGATATGAGTTTTATAATTAATAGCTTTATTGAATCATACTCTTTCTTATTATTATTTCCTAATACATTTTTACCTTCTATTTTGAAAAATTTCATGGTTCTTTACTATGATACCTATAAAATATGTGGCATGGTTCATGGGGAGACCTAGCAAGAAAAATTCAAAACTAGGGGTTCAGGTCTGAACATAATTGCAAGACCATTAAGGCAAGAGAAAAAATAAACTTTCCTAATCACAAATCAAGGGAAATTTGATGAGGGAAAGGGAAGGGGCTTTCCTTCTAATAGTGCCTCTCACCATTTTTCACCCCTCCTTGTAGGAATTTATATTTTTCCCGTGACTTTATATCCACTGTTGTCAAATTCAAAGGTTTTTACTAAGTTTCTTTTAACATCCAATTCACAGGTGCAATACCATGGGTCAAATCATTGTGTACATCGCCAGACATTAGCAATCATAATAGATGAGTGAAGTTGTTTCACCCTGTAACCACAAGAGATGAGTGAAGTTGTTTAAGTTGTTTCATCCTATAACCAGGGAGCAACTCATACCTAAAAAAATCCCTTTATAAATATCAAGTCTATGGAAATTAAGATATGCACAAAATGCCCTCAGAATACACTTCGCATTTTGCAGAAACATGCATTTTCCCAACATCTTCGAGCCCTCAATATATGCCTATTTCCTAAGATCTAACAATCACTTTACCGTAGCCCACCACACGTTCTTGCAAGTCACATCCTTATGAAAAAAATGTTTGTAACATATTTTAACATCTCGAACTATTCAATAAAGCATACCTACATTACATACTAACTCTTGAAACTTCAATAGTAGACTCTTCTATTTTCCAAGATACATGACCTTGCTACATAACGTTTTTTTGGATTCTCTAGCAAAAGTCCTTTCAATTGTTCACACAAAATGCACCTCTTTCATTTGTAAAATCTACCATTTGTATTTTCCTCGCATATTTGATCTGGCATCATCCCATGATTGTCATTGTAATGCCAAACTTTGATATCACTTGCACTACCATGCATATATACAACTCTCTTTGATGAAAAGTTACTTACTTAACCTGCGTAGATCACTTTTTCCCATTTTACCTTCTACCTCTCTCCCCTGCCTCGAAACACCTTCAAATTTAATCGACCTAAAAACTTCTAGTATTTTGAAAGCACAACCAGGTCCCACATTTCAGTCCTCTACTCTACCATTTCCATCCCTTTCTCCCCCCTCGCCAACTATTTCCCGATAACTTCCACATCCACACCCTCGTTTCTTGTTGAACTTCCTTAGCAACACTATACATTCCTCTACACTTCTATCTGCGTGTCTTTGCGCCCTCCCAGTGCAAATGCTAATATCATTAATGTTACTATGGGTAATATCAAACATCATTAATACTTCTTGTAGCTATGACCTACTATATCCTAGTGCATCAATAATATCAGTACACTCAATAATTAATAATTAAAGATTATGCCTTATTTTATTGGGTTTTAACATAAAAAATCTTCATTTGTTAGTGTTATATCTTCAAAATTGCGCCTTTTTGTATTATTAGTCCTTAGAAATTGATTTCTTGTTGACATTTGTTAGTGTTATATCATCAAAATTGCAGTTTTTGTATTATTTGTCTTTAGCAATTGATTTTTTGTTGACCACATTTATCATTGATCAATGAAAGTTATAATGTTTAACTTTGAACAACAAATATTTAATTTTCAATATGATTGAAATAAAAATATTTTTCAAACATTTGATTGGATCATAACTTTGAAGGTATTATTACAATATTTATGCCATGTGGATAATTGTATCAAATCTTTTTTCCATAATTTTTGGGTGTAGTTGCAATATTTATGCCATGATTTTTAAATATTTATGCAATGATTTTTCATTTTTAAGCTTCACACAATGTCTACCTAAAATTAAATTCATTGAATATAACTCATATTCACTTAAATAATATATTTACCACGAGTTAATATCCAGCATAATTTAAACAAGTATTTGCATAAAAAATGAATATGAACATGATGGAAACATATATACATCATAATAGGAAATTAAAGGATGAAAATTTTTAATGTTGGATCATAAACAATTTTATTTTTATTTTTTTATATAATGTTTTTAAGGATTTAAAAAATATATATATCTTGTTCATATATTTAAAACATGAAAAACAAAAGAATCTTCTCCCAAACATATAAATTCAACACATATACTACACAACTATACATTCAATACACTCAATAATTAATAATTAAAAATGTTATCAATAAATTGAAATAAACACTTTGACTTTTATTAAAATAAAATAGTTCATCAATTTTATTTTTTTATAAAGTCTTCACAATGTTTTTCATAAATTTTTATTTAAAAAAATCATGATCTGATATATGGATATTATCTTATCATTAATGTTACTATGGGTACTATCTTACATCATTAATACTGGTTGTTGCTATCTCTTAGTATATCCTAACCCATGAAGAATATCAATTATATGTTAGTGTTATGTCTTGAAAATCAAATTTTCGTGTATTCTTGCTTGAGCGAGATTCTAACCATTGATTTTCGTATTGAATATCATTAGTTTAGCATTGATAAATGCAAGTTGTAATGTTTAACTTTGAAAAAAAAATATTTATTTTTCAATATTATCGAAAAATATTTTTTTTAAACATTTAATTGGACGATACCTTTGAAGTTACTATTGCACTCTTTATGCCATGAGGATAACTATCTCATATCTTTATGCCATAATTTCTAGATACAAATGCAATATTTATGCTATGATTTTTAAATATTTTGTAATGATTTTTCATAGTTAACCTCTACCTAAAATTAAATTCCTTGAAAATAGATCATACTAGCCTAAATAACCTATTTACCATCTTCGCACGATAATTTAACCAAGTATTTGCATAAAAAATGAATAGGAATAAAAATATATGTACCTAGGCCAATTACTTCCTACCATCATTTATGGTTTTGTTCAACGCTTTAACATTTAGGAGTAAAAGTGTAAATGTGCAGCCTTAGTAGTGATTACTACCCACTAAAATTTTAAGCAAATCCTTATGCCTCATTAGGAAATTAAAGGATGACGAATTTTAATGTTTGAACATAAACAAACTTGTTTATTTTGTATAATGTTTTTAGGGATATAAAAAATAATAATATTTTGTTCATATACTTAAAACAACATAACAAACAAAACAAGTTTCTCCAAACAAATAAATTCAACATGTATACTACATGGCTAGATAGTTACATCCAACAACCCTCGCCTTACAATTTTCAAATCTAAACTAACCATTTGGATGCATTTTTTTTTTGGTTTTGTCCTTCTATTTTTTACTCTTAAATTGCAGCTAATGACATCATCAATGCAAGCTATTATGTACTACACAATATCAAAATAATTCTCATAGGCCATAACTCAAATAGGATTACATATCTTGCATTGCTTGAGTGATCTTCCTTAAGTTCGTTTGTTGATCTAAAGGAATGCTCCTCCTCTTGGGTGGATATTCTAATTGTAGTAGTGGGACTCGAATGGTTTATTCAGAATTTTTCCGTTTATTCTTTGGTGCATCTTCCATCTTCTCATATTCATGTGGACCTCCATATGCATCTTTCTTGGAGTCGAATCAGTAGCTATTTCTTTCTTCAATTTATTTTTTTCATAAGGATCCTCATCATCTCCTTCAACAATGGTGTCTATCATCTGGGACACTTTGCATACAGAACGATTTGATGCAAATGATTGGTTGGTTGATATTGATATCTCAATGTAAATTTCTTCATAGAGACTAATTCAACTAAGCTTCTAATCGATTGTCAGCATGGAAGAAAAACCTTAAAGATGACTGAGCTTTAGTTAATGGTTCAGTTATTTGTTATGTCCCATTTTATTCATCATTTCGCAATCATGAATTATATTAAGTTGTTTGTATTTCAATGTCTTCACGCTGCAATAATACATGCATAGTGTATGAATGAAAGCTTCTAAGTAATGGAGTTTTCAAAGTTTCATTTCATTATGCGAAAAATTATCATATGATGATATTATATGTAATAGTGCTATGTGTATTGTAATTATAATATAATTTTATTTTATTTTTTGAATATTGAGATGCTTAAATTTGAGTTTTGTAAATATATTAGTGTAAAATGAAAATGTATTACCTACTGGTCTAAGAGTGGTGAGTCAAATAATAAATCCTTATAAATGAAAATTACATTAAAAAGAATTGGCACCCTACTTTTCATTACATGCACAATAAATATTTATTTAAAAAATAAAAATAAAAATATTATCAAAAGAATTTCTGGACCTTAGTTTTTTGGCATTACAATTGGGTTGATGGATTTATGGAAAACCCCTTTAAACATTCATAGAAATACTTTTGCCAACAAAATTGAGGTGGCACGTGTTGAGTTCAAAACTTAGAAGGAGATCATTCTTTTTTAAGTATTTGTATGGAGATAATATTTAACAATTCCTTTAATTTGCTTTTGTAAACACCATTAGTATCTGAATTTTCTTTTTTAAATATTTAAAAATAATACTTACTGAAATGATTCATTTTTAAGTATTTGATTGACATAATCCTTTTGAAGTATTTGTATACAGATAACAGTAAAAAAAATAAAAAATAAAAATCATTCAGATGTGATGAATTCAATTAATATTTGTATTTGCCTCTTAATATTGAAGATATTACTTAACAATTTTATTTAAGTTATTATAAATTCTGTTATTACTTATATTTACTTTTGATAATTTGAAAATAATTGTTGTAAACTTATTTAATATTTGTATACAGATATTACTTGACAATTCTCTTTGAAATATAGTAAAATTCTAAAAATTGATTATACAATCAATAAATATATATATATAACCAAACCAAAATATCAAACAGACATAAAAATAATTTTGCGTTAATTTTATTTTTATTTTAAAAATCCTTCAATATTTTTAAATTAACTAATCCACTCTAACATATACTAAAAACGAAATATAATTCCTTATTTCATAATACATATTGCAAAATAAATACTATACATAACATAATACTTTAATTTTGAAAATAAAAAATATATATATTTATATAAAATTAAATTTCTTTATTTTAATAATTACATTTTACAAGTAATTCATAACGGTATTTAAACATTTTTATATTCAAAATAGTAGTGGGATTAAGTTGGATACAACAATATTTTTTAAAAATGTTAATGCAGAAAGTATAAAGTAATTTTTTTTGTTTTGTTTCAATAAATAATATACAACATAAACTTGATGATAATAATAATTACCATTTATTAAGATGTAATATATTATTATATATACAACATAAAATTAATAATAATTAACATTTATTTTGATAAAATAACACATATGTAACCTAACATTAATGATAACAATAATTTATATATATATATAATTTGAATTTAAATGTTTTAAAGTTAAAATTTAATCTTAAAAATTTAAGAAGTTAGTTGTATTTAAATATTTTTAAATTTGAATTTAAATTAAACTATAAATTGCATCATATGTTGCAAAAGAAATGTCCTAAGGCAATAGCATAGGAAAGTATAGTCTAGAATAAATAAGATGTTGCAGAGAAAAGCCATCATTAAAGAATGAAAGGAAAATTTTAATAAAAATGTACGAAACATTAAGAAAAAGTTTATGGAGGCAATAAAAAATTAGAATACAATAACATGAGAATGATGAACTTGCATGTTGTGCTAATATATGTAGGAAACCTTATCATGATAGACTTTTGTATAATGTGAGTGACAATATGAAAGAGTTTTGGTATTGAAATTTCCATGTGTCACCAAATGAGAAGAATATCATGAGACATTGTATATCTAGAGGGGTGTATTGAGATCATTTCCCCTTTATGTGACTGTTATTATTAAAGAACATTTTGTATTACATCATATGTATAACTTGTATATAGACTTATCAAAAAAATTATTCGTGCTGGAATCTTATGATAGTGAGGACGATATAAGTAGTCCATTCATACAACTACCACATACTATCAATAGGCAAAAGGGTTTTCCTGTGTAGTGATCTATGCATCTTCATCATGTAGATCGAATCTTAACACTAAGGAGTCATCGTAAGATAAAAGGTCATCATAGTAAATTTTATGTTAAAAAACCATCAATCACTTAATTATATTTCTCTAAATATCATCAATTGGACAATAGACACCATATGGTAACGCTTGGGGGGAATGTGTATCCATATCATAGTATAATTGTATATACAATAGCTTATCCAAACCATATAAAAATATTTCATACGCAATGCAACTCCTACATGAATTACTCACAATCCTTAATTATATACTCAAAGTTCTTCCACAATACTAATCAAGTGTCTAAAGAAGCCATCATCACTCAGTCACCATATAGGTAACACCTGGGGTGAATGTTTTAGAATTGTATATACAATAGCTTATACAAAGGATATACAATCTATTATAAGTAATAAAATCACTACATGAACTACTCACCATATAGGTAATGTCTGGGGGGAATGTGTTATAAATATATATACAATAGCTTATACAAAGGATATTAAAACCCGTTATAAGAAATGCAACTGCTGCAGGAACTACTCACAATCCTTAATGAAAGTTCTTCCACAATACTAATCAAGTGTCTTAAGAAGTCACCATCACTTCCAAAATCACATATTTAAACATACAAGTTGTAAAAAAATGAATTTGTTTCATAAATTTTAATAGAATCATGTGCTTAGATCTAAGATATGGTTCTTAAACTCTGAAGCCTCTTCTTGATTGAAAACATACAAAACTGATAAGATATAGTTGAAGATAAATAATTTAAAAAATTCACATAATAATTTGATGTACAACGTGTATAGCAGTAAATGTCATCTTGCAATACGTCTAAATAAAACAATTGAAGTAAATACTATGAGTTGGTTTTCAATGCATTTATTAGAGCTAGGAACTTTTTAAGACTACTTCATTGAAGATTAGAAGCATCTCCATTCATGATTTTCCAAGTTGGACATGAATACCTCTCTGGATCACTTGGATCAGCATTGTATTTCTTTCACCATTATCTAGGAATCTCGAGACAAATGAGTAAGAAATTTATGAATGGAAACACCTACAAATGTGTCACAAACATCAGTTGGTTTGCAATATCAATTTATTAGATTGATATCAATGCTTCTGAACTATTATAAACATAAAATCTGAAAGACTTACTTAAAAAATGATAAAATAACTTGTCATCAACATAAAATTGAAATGATTAGCATATATCATTGCAGACATGGTTACATTTTTTCGTGGATTAGGTATATGTATCAGCAAGAAAGGATATTAAAGTTTGTTATAAGTAATGCAACTGCTACAGGAACTATTCATAGTCCTTAATGATTTCTTCCACAACACTAATCAAGTGTCTAAAGAAGCCATCATCACTTCTAAAACCACATATTTAAAAATTAAATTTGTTTCATATATTTTAATAGAATCATGTGCTCAAATCTAAGATATAGTTCTTAAAATCTGAAGCGTCTTCTTGATTGAAAACATACTAAACTGATAAGATATAGCTGAAGAGAAAGAATTTAAAAACTTCTTGGCACAACTTGTACAACATTAGATTATATATATAGATATTGAAATTAAAAATTAAAAATTAATTTATTTGAATAAATTAAATAAATAATTATTAATTTAACAAACAATTATAACAAGCAAAGGCAAGTACCATGTTACAGTGAAATCTTACTACAATATTGCTTCCTTGAGCCTTACAAATCATGCCAACATGAATGCCTCATGAATAAAAAAATAGATTGTGTTTTTCTACCTTCAAAATCAAAGGTTGTTTTGGTGCAGTTCCTCCATATTTATTCTTGATCACTTCCTATTGAGTCACCTATGTATTATTTTCCTCATGATCTTTGAAAATATTCAAAATATCACATTGTTCTTTACCACTGATCTCCCTGGTGTCTGTCATGTTCATTTAAAAAAATACAAATACAAATTACTATTTTAAATAAAACTATTTAAATAAAAATAGTACAAAGAATCACATTAATTACCATGACCCTCGTGTACCTTCCTCTTATTACTTTTTAAATACCTAATGTTTGTAACTTATTCTTAATCAAATAGAGTCAATTTTATAAAACTATAATCTACAAGTCTCATTTTTATAGCTTTGGTGGAAGGACAGAGTATCTAAATTACCTTCCCCTTTAAGAAGCATCCTCAGTTATTGTACCACCCAACTCCACATTCAATATAGACATCTTAGCTTATTCCAAATTGATCAAGATTATAGAATTTTTAGGGTGGTTTTCTATGCGCATTAAAATTCCCATGATGCCCATCACTATGTATGGGGTTCATTGCAACCTTGGATATATTATGTGAGTTGTTGTGATTTTTTTATTGTGGCTAAAACTTAGTTTTGGTTTTCACCTAGTTATCATGATTCAAAGCTTTAGTATCATCTCAGATCCTTATAGCATTTGATATATTTTGTGAGCTAATGTGATGTTTTGTTTGTCACAATGATTCAAAAATCAATTATTATACCACAATATTAACTTTCTCATTGTATGTTCTGTTTATGAACCCTTTAAAAAAACCACAGGAACATTTGATTTTGGACTGTGATCTCCCAGCATGGGTAGGGGTTTCAAAAATTGGAGAGTAAATTGAGCATTTATTGTTAGAAATTGTTGTATAAGATGGGAAATTTGGATTGTTTGTAGACAATATGGATGTCATAACATATATCTATTTTGAATTTTTTAGTGTCTTTAGCTACCATGCATCTAATAGGATCCATTTTAGCTAAGAACGTCAATGGATCACTGTGTTAATGATAACTTGTGACATCCCTAGCCATTTTATTTGATTTTGGATCAGGTTACAAACTAATAACTTGTGAAATCCCTAGCCATTTTCTTCGATTGTGGATCGGGTTATAAACTAGGATACACTCTCTCTTTAAAAGAATCTACAATATATATTGGATGGAGGGACAGGTTATGATAAAAATTGTACAAAAAACCCCTTAGGGTTGTCTCAACTTACTCTATTGTTAATCACATAGTGTAAAATTTGTAAAACTATGTGACATCCCTAGCCATTTTATTTGATTGTGGATTAGGTTACAAACTAATAACTTGTCAAATCCCTAACCATTTTCTTTGATTGTGGATTTGGTTATAAACTAGAATACACTCTCTCTTCAAAAGACTCTATAATATATATTGGATGGAGGGAAAGGTTATGATAAAAATTGTACAAAAAACAGCTTAGGGTTGTCTCAACTTACTCTATTGTTAATTACATAGTGTAAATTTTTTAAAACTATAATCTACTGAGTGGGTTTTTTATTTTGTAAGTTTTGTTTGGAATTGAAAAATAAAAAAATATAAAAGCTAAAATTAGGTAATGAAAAACTTTGTTTAAAATTTTAGAATAAAAATTTGAGTAAGTTTGACATCATATAATATGAAAATTGTTTTTGATTATAAAGTAAAAAACATGTAAGACTTTTTATCTACAATTAGGTAATTAAAGATATGTATATAGTTTTTTTTGGCTGAAGAAATTTGATATTCGTTAACAAAAAAAATTCCATATGAACATTCATCATTATTGCTCAAGATAAATTATGTCCTATGAAATAATTTGGAAATTTAAAAAAGGATCACATATTTTAAAAAATTTCATTATTAATTTAATTTTTTATATATTAAGAAATACTACTCATGAATAATAACAGTTGTAACATAAATAATGTATAACAAAAGAATGATGTATTTTTGGAATAATAAAATAGTTGTAACAAAAATAATATAGAACAAGAAAAAGTATGTATATTTGGATGTATGGAAATTTAGATACATTTTATTAAGTAAAATTTTAAAAGAATAATGGTTAGAAATTAAATAATTAGTTTAGATCTATATTATTTATCAGAGGGATCAATTATCTTTTCACTCTAAAAGAGGTTTGCATATCAAGACATTTGATTCCTCTTGGCTCTTGGTAGATCCATAGGTAAGATTGATCTAGGCCATCTTAATTCCGATATTAAATAAACTACATTCCACATGAATACCATGCGTCAATACCATGGGTTGCTTTTATAGTATATTATATTATATTTTATTATTTTTATTTTTTATTGTATTTTGACCTAGTTAAAATGTTCATTACATTATATCAATCTTTTTGTTTAATTTACTTTTATTTTTTATTTTTTTGTAATTTGACATAGTCTCACCAAAACCTAAATTCAATCTAACTTATTTAAAAGAAAAAAAACTAACATTAAAAATATATATATATATAAAAATATTTACTTGTGGATCTAATGGCCTACAACATTTCAATAGTTTAACATTTGACAATGGCTCACACATGGACACAGTGGCAGCTAGAAGAGTTGTTTTCAAAGAAAAACACTTAGGTGTAAAAATATATTTTTCATTTTCTTGTTCTCTTAAATTTTAAAAGTGAAAAAATATTTCATATCAAGATAATTTTTAAAAATTAACTATATATCCATACATTAAAATCCTATATCTATAAATTTATAAAAGTGAATGATTGTAAAGTTAGTTCTTTCTTTTCATTTTTAAATTTCTAAAAATTGCAAAAACTCTTATCCTCTTAAATTAGTTCTTTGTGTCTTTTTTTTTCTAAATAATATTCTGGGTTTGCAAAAATAAAAATTTTCTATTATTTTTTCTAATTTGATATCAAGAGAAAGACAACACCAAATACCAAACATATTTACACCATAAAAAGGAGGTATGAAAGTTTCAAGATATAATGAAAGTGGGTTAAATTTACACCGTCTGTACACCCTCTTTTATTTATATATATGGATGAAAACAAATGCACAAACATTTTCATCATGGCCATTACAGAGTTAGAGCTAGATACAATTAACCTTACTTCAACACAAAACTTTATCAAATTTAATTTCTTAAACCCACGATTCAACTTCACCAAAAAAGATGCCACTCTCATGAGTAAACTAGCATACCCTGCAGTAGGGGAAAGATACATTAAAGAGAGAATATAGGGTGGAGATATTGTACAAGGAGAGTAGAGTGCATTTTTTAGGATAATGGGTCAATGTGTCCAATGGAAAGTTATAATTAATAATTTTAGTTTGTTAGGTTTTGTGAATCTTGAGATGGCCAACATTAACTTGAGTAACCAGGATATAAGGGCTTCTAAGACTTCAAAATCACCTAGGATCACCACTGGCCTGAGCCAAACCAACCCTTAACATGGCTAGATTTTAACCCGTTGGGTTTTTAATCAGTACATTTTCACCAAAAAGGGCCTTAACAAAACACCCTCTCGTTGTCTATTCTATTCCCATGATCATGAAGATGATCATTTTAATTAATCAAATGTTCTAGGCTTTTTAATATAATAAATCTTTTTATATTTGCTATATTTTGTTTTACTTATACTTAGTGTTATCATATATTTTCCGGGGGTCGTTTTTTCGTGGCATAAGACATATTTATTATTTATTTTTATATTGAGATTTCTTATAGAGTGGGTGTCATGTTGGTTGTGAATTTTATTTGGTATAGTTTGGCATGCTCTTGATTCACCAAGGTTTCAAGAGTTATAATTTTATGTAGGGAGCTCAACTAGGTTCCCACCTCATCCTATATATAGAAAGTTAACCTACATTGACACATGAAAACTCTAATGGGCAAGGTGCCGGCTGAAAGAGCTGACAGACAACATTAGATGATATTTTATATTTGAAATAATGGAGAAGGTAGACACGAAAATAACAAGGTTGCCAATGGCTTTGGAAAATTATGTTATTTACTCTCCTTTTGATGATGAATGTGAATGACAATTCTAGGTGGATCTTCTCTTTTAATGATGAAAGTTCATATAAATGTATAAATATAAATGTGTATTGATGTGTATTTATAAATCTGGTTGATATAAGCCTATCCACATTTATCAACCACCTTTATTAATGTGGTTGTGCTAGTTATTAAACATTATAATCATGTCCATTAACATTAAAAAAACAAAAAAAAACTTGGCAAACTTTGAAATAGTTACACCAATTAACTTAAACACAAATATTAATTTTATAAAAATTAGTATATCTATTTTATTAATTATTATTATTATTATCATCTTAATTTATTCCAGTAGTTTTTCTTATACTTATACTAGTAAACTTATAAACTTATAAGGGTTTCAGGCTTGTCCTCCTCTCCATAAACAAGATCACAAATACCCTCAAACAAAATTTTTATTTATTAATACTAATTAATATTTTTAATTACTGATTTTATTTATTTTTATATCCATTTTTAAATCACATTGATTTAAAATGAGAAGAAACAAAGAATTATATATATAGATACAGAGTTACCGTTTTCAGCGAACATTGTTCTTGATGCCTGAACCTGATTTAAGATTGGGACAAACTCGTTGAAGTTTGATCCATTTTCTTAATAAAAGTGAAAACCCTAAAGTTGTGGCAAACCCACATTCATTCCGCACATTAAGTGTCTTCAACTGCTGGTTACACAGTGCACACCCTTCAATTTCGTGAACTCAAACTAGACTATGTCATGAAGATTCTCTCTTTGCAAATTATTGCCCAGGAGATCCTAACAACTAACCCCCTATAAGCTACATGCGTTTAATTTTGTAAATATTTTTATGATATATTTATGATTTTAATTTTGTTTTTAATTAATCTGATTTTAAAATATTAAAAAGAAAAATGTGTTTTTTTTTAAATATATATAGTATGATATTTTTATTTCTATCATATATATTTAAAATGTAATTAAGTAAAATTATATATATATATATATTAAAAAATTTAAATTTAATTTAAATTTATTTAAAAAAAATGTTATATAATTTAGTTTGAGTAACATTATGTATGTAATACTGAATTTTGTGTTGACATTTTTCTTTAAACACTACACATATTTTTCTAATCTATTTAGAAATGGTACTGTAACATCTAATATATCAAGGATAATTTTTTTTGCCTGTAATTCTAACAGTATTTAAAGATTATTTTAATACTATATAGTTTATTGCATTATGGCTAATGCCTGCCTCATACTGAGACTTTATCATTAAGCACGTGATAGGCTTGCAATTTAAACGCATGTTATCCAACACCTTCTATATGCTTTGACTTGTGGCGGAGATTATTTGTTTTGGATATTGTGTTGATTTATCTCCGTATTGGTTGGTATAATGACGCATTATTTTACCATGGTACTTGGTTTATTAATACCCGCATATCTCTATGGATTTGTTTATGTTGTCAATTTAATTTGCTTAACACTTTGGATGATCTACACCGTCTATGCGATTTCTTGATCTACGGTTGTGATCTTATTCTGGATAGTGTTGCTCTGAGAGTAGCTCTAGCCTTGCAAATATTCACAGAATGATTTCTCCATCTTTTGTCTCGGCCTGAAGACAGGTAAGGTTTTTTTGTTGTTTAATCTTTTTTTCTTACCGCCATGGGTCATGATTGTTGGATTAAAATGTCTTTACATCCCTTTTGTAGTCTTATGAGTTTGGCGCAGGGTTTGTAATTCGGATTTACTGCTTCAGGTTTTCACGGGGTTTTTATATTTCAGTTATTCTGGAATTAATTACCGTATAGGAGAACAAATTCCCATCAACGACATGACTAAGAAAGGTAAGAATGAACCAAGATTCTCACCTTCACTCTCTGGTTATTGACCTTCAATGCTTTAGTTTAATCCATAGCCTTTTTCTCACATTTTGGTTAATGATTTTCTCACTTAGGTCTTCTAATTCGAACCTTGTTGCATCTGTAAGGTATTTTTTTTATTGTTTCATCTTGTTTTGCAGGTAATTTCGAGACCTCAATCTCCCCAACAAGCATGTTAATGTTTGGCATCCTACCTCGGTTAACGATCATTCAGCGCTTCCTCTTCCAAGTATTTATGGAACCTATAGAGGGGTCTTCTTCGAGATGTTTCATATTCCATTCCTAAATAGGACATCCCTCTGCTTGAGTGTTTAAATGTAATATTTCGCCTAAATTTTCATGAAGCCACTAAGGCTCCTCCCACCGTGAATGTAAAATTGGCCCTCGTTAGACATAATTTCAGTGGTTACAATTGTTTTTTCTTGTTGTAAGAGCTAGTTCCTTTGGATATTGTCTGGTTAAGGACCGTGAGACTCTGTTACTATTTCATTTTATTTAAATTGTGATTATAGTTTTTACTCAGGCTCTCTTCCATCTGACTCAGAGCTTGACAATTTTGTAGTGTAAATCAATAATTTTATATTTATTCCATATTTGGGTTTTCATCAAATAAGTCTCTTTGTTAAGAAAATAATTTGCTCATTCGCATATATCGTTATTCGAATTCCATTCAAGTTTTTCCTTTCGGTTTTCATTCTATACTTGAAGGGTTTAATCTCAATGTTTAGCTAGCTCGTATATGGATTGGTCCTTCTATTATTTATAATACCTTCAGTTTATTTATCTAGGTTTACTACAGTCACCCAGGCAGTGCGCTTGCACTCGGGCATGTTCTCTTTTCAGTGTAAATGATCAGTTTATATATACAAGGTATAGGACATATGGTTTACCTCTTTTTGAGGGTTTCTGTATTTATGTGTCTTTCATTGCATTGGTCTGGTATCTATTGTGAATATTGTTAACTGTGTAACTATAGAATCATAAACATGCTCCTATATTTGTTTAATTATGTTTACTTTTATACTTAGCAATAGTAGCATCAAGACTGACTACTTTAAAGTTCAATTAATTTTTAAGAATAGTATTCCTTCGAGTTATGGTACTACAGATGACCATACCATTGTTCAGAATGGGTTTTTAATTCTCCAAACCATAGTCCATGCATGCTTTTTCCTGTATCTTTATAACACAAGTTGTCTAAATTGGGGTCTTTCCCCCCCAGATGGACTAACTGTCCCTTTCATTCGCGACCTCAAATATTCTAGAGAATTCGTTAGTTTTCTATAGATTCAAACCTGTTATTCTTTACTCACAGAAATGTTAACTATACTTTCTTTGAATTTCTCTACGCATGTATTTATTTTTCTTTCATTATATAAACAACATAAAGCATTCTATGAAATGTACGACCACTATGAAATTAAATTAAAATATCCATCTGCCATATTCAATATATTTAGTAGTTATGTAGAAAAAAAATACAGTTGCTAATCTACTGTGATCAATATTTATAGTTTAGAGAGATATACGTTTTTAATAGTATCATATTAAACATTTTCTTTTATCCCTATTCTGGGTTTATAATACGTGTCTCAGTTAAATAAAACTGATGGTTGCCTCCCAACCATGAGAGAGGAAATTATGTCCTCAACTCCCCCCGTGCTCCTCACTGGGGAAAGACCTCAAGACTTATGTCCAGCCTTTTCCTCTAGTGTCAGGTTGCGGAGTTCCACTAGTTCCAACCCACTCTGGACCACTCTCACCTTATAGCGCTCTGGCTATCTCTTCTCATTATAGAGAACCCCTTTTCTTCTCTGGGATTTCCCTTTTCTCCTTAGAGGAAAAGGTAATTGTCTATAACTACTTTAGTCTAACTACTCTGGAATATTGGAAATTTTTACCCATCATTTTATGGAAACCACACCATAAAAAATTATTTATTCAAAAGAAAATAAATCATGTTCATCACTTGATTAGCTTACTCGTTATTTTTTTTTACATAAAAAGTCAAATGTATGATTTAAAAATAGTTTAATAAATTAATCCAGGTGTTACATATTCCCCCACTTGAGGTAAACATCATCCTTGATGTTCTACCCCATGCCAGTAAATAGTTTCGGATAATATTCTCATACAAATCCTTCATCTTCCCAAGTAGCCTCCTCCAGGCCAAAGTGCTTCAATTGCACTTTAACTTGGGTGATGGCTTGCCTCTGGAGCGTTATTTCTCTCTACTCAAGAATACGTTGAGGCTCTACTAGAAATTTTTCATCCAGTTCGAGCTACAACCAGCAAAGATTTAATTAATTAATAGAATATTTATCTCCCGTTAGAGATCCTAGTATCCAATTTATTCCTACCTGTATGTTTTTCCAATGTATTACATGCTTTGGATCATGCACATATCATTTCAATATAGATACATGAAACACATTGTGCACTCGTATGTGACCCAGTAAAGCTAACTGATAGGCCACCGGTCGCACTTTTTCCAAATTTTGAAAGTTCCATAGAACTGGGGAGCCAACTTGGCACAGGTAGTCCACCTTAAGGTGCTCTTATTACGTCTAATTCTCAGATACATATCATCACCTACCTCAAATTCCCGATATTTCCTCTTTCGATCCATATATACCTTATTCCTATCCTGAGTAGCTTTTATATTTTGTCTGATCGTCTTTACTTATTGCTCCATTTCAGCCAACATTTCCGGTCCAAGAATTAGTTTTGTTTCTCGACTGCTGGAATTGGTGGGTGTTCAACATTGCCTTCCGTATAATGCCTCAAAGAGACTCATCTTAAGGGATTCCTGATATCCATTGTTCTAGGAAAATTATACTAAATGAAAATAATCTTCACACTTCTTGGGTTTCTTCATCACGTACATGCGTAGAATGTATTCTAAGATTTGATTCACCCACTCAGTCTGTCCATCTGTCTCTGGGTGGTATGTTGTGCTAAATTGGATTTGTGTGCCTAAACCGGTGAACAGTTCCTTCCAAAAGGCTAAGTTTAACTCTACATCTCGATCTTAGATGAATTTTTTCAAAATGCCACGCAATCTAAACACTTCCCTCATGAAGATGTCAGTAATTTGCATGGTTTTGTAATTGGACTATACTAGAATAAAGTGAGCTACTTTGCTCAGCCGATCAATGACCACCATTATAAAGTGATTGTGTTTCTTCGATCTTGGTAAGACTGTAATAAAATCCAGTAATATGAATTTCCATATCCATTTTGGTAGAGGTTTAGGCTACAACAAACCTGCTGGGTGTTGATGTTCCATCTTGACATGTTGACATTACAGACATTTAGTCAAGTATTCAACAATATATTTATGCATTCCACGCCAAAAATAAGATTTCTGAATTATTGCTAGCATTTTCTGGTAACCAAGGTGTCCAGAATAAGAGCTTCGGTGATACTCATCCAGGATCAACTCTTTTAAGCTCATTTGGTTAGCAATGTATATCCTTCCCCAAAAAATCAAGAGTTGTTCATTATTGATCTTCTAATTTGATTATTTTCTCTGATTTTCTTCTTCTTGTGTTTGTTGCCATAAAAATTGATATTCAGGATCTTTTTTCGCTGCCTCCTTCACCTACTCCTCGAACTTAAATTCCACACGGTTAAAGTAGATTTCATAAACATAATGTAATTTCATACTTAATGCATCGACAACATGGTTTTCCTTACCTTTAACATGTTGAATCTCACAATCAAAATCACTCAGGAATGCATTCCACCTTGTTTGGCAGGCATTCAAATTAGCTTGTTTGAACTAACTAGTCAAGCTGCTATTGTCTGTTTTCAACACAAATTTTTTTCCCAACAAGTAGTGCCTCCATACGTTGAGTGCATGTACTATCATGGTCATCTCTAAATCATAAGCAGAATATCGCTATTCATGATATTTCAGCTTCCTGGATTCATATGCAATGACTTTTCTGCTGCGACAACACTACTCCCACTCCTTCCTTGCAAGCATCGATGCAAACCTCAAACTCCTTGTTTGAGTCAACTACCTTTAATATGGGAGTTGTAGTCAGTAATTTTTTTAACCGTTCAAAGCTAGCCCGACATTCATTGGTCCATTTAAAAATTTTCTCTTTTCGTTGCAAGGATGTAATAGGAAAAGAAATTTTAGATAGTACCTTGATAAAACGCTGGTAATAACCAGCCAATCCCATAAAATAATGTATGTCTTCTACGTTTTTGGGTACCCTCCATTCCATAATAATTTTTGTTTTCTTAGGATCTACTGTTATACTTTCAGCAGAAATAACATGGCCTAAATATTGGATATGTTCTATATAAAAATCACACTTATTGAATTTGGCATAGAGTCGATGATCCCTCAAAATTTTTAATACTAGTCATAAATGTTCCTTATGCTCCTCCATGTTCTTTGAGTAGATTAATATATCATCAATGAAGATCAGAACAAACTTATCCAAAAATGGATGAAAAATTCCATGCATCAAACTCATGAAAGATGTTGGTGTGTTTGTTAATCCAAACAGTAACACCACAAAATCGTAGTGCCCATATCAGGTATGTAATGTTGTTTTACATATGTCCTCATCCTTTATCTGTATTTGGTGATATCTAGATCTTAAATATATTTTCAAAAATACAGTCGCCCCCTTTACTTGATCGAAAATATCATCTATTCATGGAAGTGGGTACTTGTTCTTAACAGTCAATTTCTTAATCTTCCTGTAATCCATACACATTCACATCATTCCATCCTTATTTTTCATGAGCAATACTGGTGCCCCCAGGGAGACACACTAGGACGAATATATCCCTTGTCCAACAATTCTTGTAGTTTCATTTTCAACCCAGTCAGTTCAGGTACACTCATTCAATATGGTGCTTGTGACACTAGTGTTGTCCCAGGCATTAATTTGATGGTGAAATCGATATCCCACTTTGGAGGTAGTCCTGGTATGTTTTCCGGAAACACATCCATAAAGCCTTATACCATTGGTATATTTTCCAGCATCGGGGTCTTATTTTTAGAATTGGCGAATCCCACTTGAATAGCATAAATTTGACATCATTTTCTAATGCATTTACCCAGCTGAGATGCAGTGATGGGGTGGAATTGAAGTGGTTTATTAATTCCTTGGAACTCCTACCGAGTTCCATATTCAACCTTGAAATGTATGATTTTCTCTTTATAGTCTACTAGTGACCAATGCAATTCCAACCATTCCATTACGAGTAGTATATCATTGGATCCAAAAAGTAGAATATTTAGTTCAACCTTTATATGTTGATTTCCAATTTCTAGGGGACAATTTGAGACTTTGGCGTTAACTCTTCTCTTTGCCCCAATGGCCAATTCTACCAGCCAGAGATTTTTAAATTTCTAGTTCTGCAAGTCACACTTTTCAACTATTTGAGGATTTACATAGCTTCAACAAGCACCAGGATCAGCCAAAATAGAAATAGTTTTGGAGTATAACTTACCTTCGAGTTCTATCATGGTCGACTGGTAATTTTCTTGTTGATCCTCTAGTGCTGCATTGGTTCTTGGTATGTTTCATGCAACATACCCCACCATAGATGCATCTTACATATTTGTTGATGTTTCTCTTCTCCCATGATGAGGAAATTTCTTATAATAATGTGCCTCACCGCATCCCCAGCACTATAGTGGTGGTTTATAGATCTTCCTATGATTTGGTCTACTATATGCTTTAGTGGGTCATTCGTTTGTTGGCCATTTGAGTTTTTTCTGGTTTCTTCCATATTTTATATTTGTTGAGTTTCTTGCAGCATTTTTATAATTTCTAGATTTGCTACCTTTAAAATTTGAAGTACTTTTATGCCCTTTCTTTGGCAGCCAATTCCTACCAACTTCTCCTTTTACCTTTGACTACTGATTGCATATTCGTGACTTTCAAATTACCTCGTCCATAGTCTTTGGATTCACAAATTCGATCCTCTCCTTCATGTCAGCAACTAAGCTACTCAAGAATCATTGTAATTTTGCCTTTTCATCTCTCAGGTACGGTAGCTACCTTAATAAGGAGGTAAATTTGGTTATGAACTTGCCCATAGACGGTTGTCCCAAACTTAAATCATGGAATTCTTGATATTTTTCATCATAAAGGCACTATGTTAGGTATTTATCTTTGAAATACAAGTGGAACTCGTTCGATGTAACATTTTGGTCCTTAATTCATCACACATTTTTAACTTCCTCCCACCATAATGTGGCTTTTTCCCACAGTTGGTAAATATCCAAGTGAGCTTTGAGTTTGCTTCTATATTCATAAACTTCAAAATATTTGTTCATGTTAATTATCCATGCCTCTGCTACCAATTCGTCCTCTTCATTGAATGTAGGAGGTTTAATTTTCTGAAATTCACCTTGCAACTCTACTTTCTGTTTTTTCATCTCCTATTGATTCGAAACATTTCCCGACTATACTTTGTTATAAGTCTTGTTATTATTACTTTGCTGGGTATGGCTTCCTTCCGGCTTATCATTAGACTATTGTCATTGTTCACTTTCTTCTCGAGTATCCCTCTCTGGGCTTGGTTGGGCTCTCTCTTGATTCTGCCTATCTTAGAGGCTTTTAAGAATCCTCTAATGTTCTTAACCTCTCATTATCACTTCTTACTCGAACCATCTCTTCCTACAACTATTGCACCGTATCCAAAAGTCTACTGGTTTTTCATTTTTGTTCCTCGAGTAGTCCGCTGGTTTTTTGATGTTGATCCACGCTCAACTGCACCCACATTTCTGGGTTCATATCTAGGTTAGGTTGTGGGTGAGATTCCCCTATAGCTTTGGGAGCTTGATATACGGACCCCCTCCACATTGTATCTATCAACCCCTTCTTCCTATTTTCTGTGCATAATTTTACACACACCCAATGTTATTTATGTGGCCCATCTAGGTCCCAACGTGTGAACGTTGCTTTGATACCACCTATAACATCTAACATATCAAGGATAATTTTTTTTTTACCTATATGTATAATGTAATCCTAACAATATTTAATGATTATTTTAATACTATATAGTTTATTGCATTATCGCTAACGCTTGCCTCATACGGAGACTTTATCATTTAGTGCATGATATACTTGTAATTTAAACTCGTGTTATCCAACACATTTTACAAGCTATGACTTTGGGCGGAGATTAATTTTTTTGGATTCTGTGTTTATTTATCTCTGTATCTATATAATGGCACATTATTTAAAGTTAGTACTTGGTTTATTAATACCCGCATATCTCTGTGGCTTCGTTTATTCTATCAATTGAATTTGCTTGACACTTGGAATGATCTACACCACCTGTGTGATTTCTTGATCTATGGTTGTGATCTTATCCGGGGTAGGTAGGGTAAAACTCTTTCCCCACAAACCCTAACCACTCCTTCATTTGACGCCGCTATGAGAGAAGCTCGACCTCTGCAACTGTTCACACAGAATTATCTCTCCATCTTTTGTCTCGGCCCGAAGACATGTAAGGTTATTTTGTTGTTTAATCTTGTTTTCTTACCACTGTGGGTCATGATTATTGGATTAAAAGGAGTCTTTACATCCCTTTTGCAGTCTTACGAGTTTGGCACAGGGTTTGTAATTCTAGTTTACTGCTTCAGGTCTTCATGGGGTTTTTACATTTCGGTTATTCCGAGCTTAGTTACCATAGAGAACAGCTTCCCATCGACGTCATGACCAAGAAAGGTAAGAAGGAACCAGGATTATCATCTTCACTCTTTGGTTATTGACCTTCAATTCTTTAGTTTAATCCACAACATTTTTCTCACAGATTGGTTAATGATTTTTTGGTTCAGGTCTTCTAATTCGAACAATTTTGCATCTCTAAGGTATTGTTCTTATTTATGCTTCCATGTTCACGATTAATGTATGGTTTAATAATCAAGCCAAACCCCAGGTATTCTAACTTCTTGTATCATGTCTTGCAGGTAATTTCTAGATGCCAATCTCGCCAACAAGCATGTTAATGTTTGGCACCCTACCTCGGCTAATGACAATTTGTCCTTTCCTCTTTTAGGTATTTTTTGAACCTATAGAGGTGCCTTCTTCAAGATGTTTCATATTCCAGTCCTAAATAGGACTATGCTCTGCTTGAGTGTTTAAATGTAATATTTCAGCTAAATTTTCCTGAATCCATTAAGGCTCTTCCCACCGTGAATGTAAAATCGGCCCTTTTTAGACATACTGTCAGTTGTAACCGTTGATTTTTCTTGTTGTAAGAGCTATTTCCTTTGGATATTCTTTGTTTAAGGACCGTGAGACTCTGTTACTATTTATTTTTATTTAAATTGTGATGAAAGTGTTTACATGGGCTCTCTTCCATTCGACTCAGAGCTTGACAAGTTTTTAGTGTAAATAAATACTTTTATATTTATTCCAGATTTGTGTTTTCATCAAAGAAGTCTCTTTGTTAAGAAAATATATTTACTCATTCGCATCTATCATTATTTTAGTTTCAATTCAAGTTTTTCCTTTTGGTTTTCATTATATACATGCAGGGTTTAATCTTAGTGTTTAGCTAGCTCGTATATGGATTGTTCCCTCTGTTATTTATAATACCTTCAATTTACTTATGTAGGTTTACTACAATCACCCAGGCAATGCGCTCACACTCGATCCTATTCTCTTTTCAGTGTAAGTGATCATTTTATATATACAAGGTATTGGACATATGGTTTACCTATTTCTGAGGGTTTCTATGTTTATATGTCTTTCGTTGCATTGGTCTGTTATCTACTCTGAATATTATTAACTTTGTTACTATATAATCATAAACATGCTCCTATATTTGTTTAATTATGTTTGTTTTTATACTCAGTAGTAGTAGCACCAAGTTTGACTACTTTAAAGCTCAATTTCTCTTAGATAATAGTATTCCTTCCAAGCATACATACGTATGTGTATTGGAGTCATACAACACCACCCAAAATTCTTGGTATATTTAAAATTCTCGGTTCTCCGTCGCCATTTTTAAAGTCTTTCACCCGACCTGCAGTCAGTGACATCCCAAAAACCTATCCCCAACCCCTCATGAGCGTTCTCACCATCATGATCAGATGCTGTTGCTACAATCACGCCATATGTGGGAGGGATCATCTAGCGTCCGCTCAAACACTCTTACTGCAGTTGCGCCATGAGATTGCCATGCGTGCATTTGAATGGAAACCTTTGTGTATTGACAATTAATGACCCTCTCGTCGTGGGTCATTAAGCATGTTGACTGAATATGTATTTTGAGCTCGTTAATCTCATATGTTTTATCTAGAGACACCATTATCAAAGAGTAATTTTGATGCCATAATGTTTCACACAGGTTGACCCCACAGGTGAAAAACTCCTCAGTCGTTTCATGACATCAAGGGAAATAAAATTGGGCTCAACGACGAGGCCAAAGTTGCGGAACAGGGGAGGAGTAGGAGCAAGTGACCAGTACTGTTAAAAGGAGGATGGTGTAGATCCCGCACCATACCATCTAAATGTCGATGGGTGCACACAATAGAACATATTTCACCACTTCGACAAGTCTAGCCTGAAGTATAGCCTGGTGAAAAAAATGGACTCAAAAGATTCCCCTAGAGAACGACCATCTCATTCAAGGCTTTTTCGTGCTGAGATGTAGTGCGAAAGCGCACATGCTGATGGTGGCAAGACAATTGCACAGCTAAAAGTTATTTTTCCTCAGTTGAATGACATGGCTCACAGGTTCAAAATGTGGCACGATAACTATTTGAAAGGTCATCATTGTCAATTTGGTGATTAAGTTTGGATTTGTTTCTCTCAATGCCTCATCATCCATCGAAGTACAGGTGTAGGTTTGTTGGTGAGATCTAGGCTTGATTGTTCAGGAAATGGGTGCATTAATAGTTTTGGCACAATTTTGAATATCTAAACACACTTTTGAGAAGAAATCTGTGCTGATCCCAAGCTACACAGTGGACGCACATTCGATGGACCAAGGTTATGTTTTTGATATTATATAATCAAAACAAGGCAAATAAAGACCATGTGGTGTCGAAATCATAGGAGATCATGGAGCAGAACTATGTTAAACCATTGCAAGTAGGCGCACATTGGATGGGCCAAGGTTACATTGCAAGTTTAAAACCAAGGCGCAAGACCATGTGGTTTCCAAAACCATATAAAATGGTGAGCCAAGACTATATGGAAAACATTACAAGTGAGCCTAAATTCTTCTATGGAGAATATAGCAATCTAAGCTTATGTTTAAATAACCATGGTGAGTTAAATTATGAGGAGAAATTGACTCGATACCATCGCCATGCGACCATTTGTTGGCCACGTAGACCGGGTCATTAGTTATGGTTTTAATGGAATGGGAGTGTGTGTTGTCATCTGTCATGGATGGGGGATCATAACGAAAAGCAAATGATCACGTTGCATTATTAAGACAAGGCGCAAACAAGGTAGTTTCCCAACCATATAAAACAAGCGATCCTAACCTTATGATTGAGACACGGATTGTGAACCATATGAAGCCCAACGTTCAATGGCGGGTTTTGTTTGAGAGCCAATATATTACATACAACAGTTAACGTTATAATTAAAACACAGATCAGGGCTATAAGGAAATACGTTGCATTTTTATGCCGAGGTTTTTGTGGTCAAAACGCACGTTCAAACATGGAGCCCCACGTAAATGTATACGTGGCGGTCCAACCTTTCAACTAACGCGTGGAGAAGAACTGCATCAACACATGCAAATGGTTGCACGTTTTACAGTGATAGAGTTTCGGATTGCTGTGTAATGTTTGGGGTGGAAGTAATACTGGCCAAATTCATAAAGCGCAACCCTATAACAAGACCAACGACGGCGATGATATGATGATCATTGAGCGGTTAGAATCAAGAGAAACACAGTAACAAATGAAGACATCTCAAGGGAATGCAGTCTTCGAACTTTGGCAAAACGTTTGGGATCGATATGATATGATGGTCAAAAGGTTGTTCACGCAACTGCTATAATATGATGGTGCTGTTTACGGTCAAAACATAACGATGCTGTAAAAGTTTGATGATCTGTAGCCATACATTGTCAAAGTTGTAATACGAACGTTTGCAAAATCAGAGGATTTTAGGGCGATTCTTATGGCATGGGGTCCTTAATTAACGCGGCCATCAGCGCCATTGAAGCAATGTTTTCATCCATTACTTCTAGCGCTAATGACATCCCCGTATCTCGTATATAGTTGCCCATGGTGACTGGTAAAATAGAATCCCATTGTCAGCAGAACTAATGCCGATAAAGATTGCATGCATTGGAGAGGTTTTCCCACAGATTGAAGAATAGCTGGACGCTGGAATTCTCATTGAAAAACAAATATGATAACAGGTCAGATGCGCTATGATAACGCATGTATTTCTGCATTCAGCCAGTTGCATGGCTGATAGAGCGACTGAAGATGCGACTTGCGACCCAGCAACCTCTGCAAGAGCAGTCCCGCAACCCCTCCAGGTCGCTGAGTCACGACAAACGCTGCTGGGCCATAAATGCGACCGCGCGACTGTGCGACCCCTCCAGGTCGCTGAGTCACGATGTATGCTGTTGGGCAAGGAACGCGACCGCGCAACTGTGCGACTCCTCCAGGTCGCTAAGTCGCAGAAAGGTATGCCCAAGGAGAGCTGCAACCCAAGGAGAGATGCTAAGTGTTTTGAAGAGGGAACGAAAGGATATTGTGAGCTGCACATGGAAGCATCAATCTTGCATGGCAATGGATAATCGAATAGTGGGATCTTTCATGGAAATGGATAATCGAATAGTGGGTAGGAGACCATATGATCACATTGCTTATAGAACACCAGCCATATGTCAAGAAAATGTGCGCATACAAATATATCGGCCTCGTCAAATTATAATTGTGCACCACATTTTATCTATGTGTGGAGTATGCAAGGAAGTGAAGGAAAGCTTGCAAGTGTTGGCAGTAAAAGAGAAAATGCATTTGTGTCAATACCCTTCCGCATTGTACGTTCAAAATAGTTGTATGGTGATTGCAAATGGGTTGATTCGAAGATACATCAAGGGTATAGGCTCGTTGTTTCAAGGATGCTGTTGGTTTGCGCACATGGAAAAGATGTTGTTCGTCTATGCATGCAAAAGCCTCCTTTCTATGCCAGGACATTGCTTGAGCCAGCACTACATAAACACTATGGGGCAACTGATGCGAAGGCCCATCCAAAGTCTCATGTTAAATTCGTCACATTCTACACGGGTGGAAAAAACACAAGATCGTTGATCTTATCAATTTTTTCCGCTGCAAACATTCAGAGCTTAGTGAAGACCACGGTGCAGCATAACACCTGACCACATAGGGTTCTACGTTATTATTTTCATTTTTGCAGTTAATTAAATAGGCCCTTAACATTATGATTCGTAAATGAAGACATGTAACCTAAGTTATGTGACTGCAGGTGGAAGTTGCTGTTCTGCGCAATGAACCACAGTTCTCCTAGCAAGCAAGAGGGTCGGTTTTCAAGGCAGGGAATGTGAGATGAGGAATACTGCTACAAAATTCATTGATGGATGGAGGTTGCGAGTCATAGAGGCCATCGGGTCGCATAGTCGCACTCCCTGTTGAAAGCCCGGGGACGGCCACATCTATCGACCCAAATGAGACTAGGTCGCAAGGTTGTACACCGGCAAGCCGCAAGTCACACATTTACCCAGGTCGCGCGGTCACAAATCCAAGGAGGTCGCAGGTCGCGGATGGTCCGAGGTCGCAAGGTCGCAAATCTAGGGAGGTCGCGAGGTCGTAAATCTTCTTGAGGTCGCAGGTCGTAGATTTCTTTCAGGTCGCAAGTCGCAGAATGAACTAGGTTGCAAGGCAACCCAACCATCGGGAAGCTGAAAAGTCAGGGACCCCAAGGGGCAAACGTGGCTCTATAAATACTTCCTTCGGGAACTTGTTTAGGATCTTTTGTTTGGGGACTCGAGCTGAGTATATTGTATTACCAAAGGATTATACACTTAAGCATTAATACAAGCATTTTGAAAAATCCTCTTGTGGATCTGGTGTTGTCTTATGTATCAGCACTGTCGAGTATTATATTTTTAGTTTCTGAACATCCTAAGATTATGGGAACTGTATTTTCAATTCACATCATAGTTGCATAACAGTTTGCTGAGTATGTTAATGGTGGTTGAGTTTATTTCACTTTCTTAGCAAATGTTGATGACTATTTATCTACGTTCGTGTTATCATTTAAACTTTTAGGAAGTGAGGGGTGTTCTTGCTGTGAGGAACTGTTTCCTTTGCGGTCAGAACAGTTTTCAAGCATGACCCTAATGAAGTGTTGCTAACGACACTTCCTTCGGTCTTCATGCTTTATGATTTCCTCTTGCTACTCATAGTGCTGCATGTACATTTAATGCATCAATCATATGTCTTGTATCAGTTAATTAGGTGTGTACCCACTATTTTATAGAGTTTAAGTGAGACCCAAAGCAAAGGAGAAATCAGTGGTAGCCGGACCCACACCCCGGACGGGATCCCTATTCCAAATGATTCAAGGTCTAATTGGGACCTTTTACCGGGGAGATCCCCTGCTGTTGGCTGGACAGATTTTCCCGTCAACAAAATTGGCGCTAGAAGGAGGGCCAGATGATAAGCTGAGCCCTGAGAGCCTGCAGTTAATCTCATATCTGTAATGGCTCATTCCCAAATCATTCTCCCGAGATGTTTGTCGGAGTTTTATGAGCCTCGATACTTCATCCCCGATGAACTTATGTATCACTTGTCCCAGTTAAAATTTGATGGTGAAAATGGGGTGTCCATAACCCAACACTTTTTAGATTTTTGTGACTTTGGTGAGTACTATGAAATTGACGATGAAGGTTTGATTTGTTTTCTTTTTTTCCTCACCCTTGAAGGTCGCGCTAAGCAATGGTGTCGCACATTGCCGAAAGCTTCCATCCATTCATTTGAACAACTCGCCAGTGAATTGCGGCAAGCTTTCCACAGGTACGATTTGCAAAGTGTAGTGATAAAGTTAAATGACATCAGAATGGAACCTCAGGAATCTTTAGATGAGTTCGCTATCAGATTCGTTCATTATTGTTTTGAGTTCCCTGAGGGGGATGTCGATTGGAAATGTTTAAGTGAACAGTTCAAGTATGTGATTCTCGTTTCCCTTGAACAATTTCAGTTAGATCCTAGTGTTCCCTATGATGACCCGCAAGTTACCAGCTGTTCAGATTTTGTCCCTAATGCTTCGTTGTCCATCTCCCCGAGTCCAAACCACACTCCAGCCTCTCAGGAGGGTATTGCTATGTGTGAAATTCTCGCTCCTCCTCCTGAGTTGTTGGATAGTCGAGGTACGACCTCGAAAGTTCTGAGCAATGATGGATGGGTTCATGGAGATGAAGCCTACGGTACTCCCTTTGAATATTTCACATACCATGTTGAATCAGAACTTGAAAACCCCAGTGGCTCATTATCCCTCTCGGTTCATGAAACCTACCTCTAGCCCACTCGATCTTTCCTTGGGCACAAACCTAAATCTGATTCACATACTGATTATGAATCGACTCCTATCCCGGATAAGGTTGATTCCCTTACAAGGCCTGCCAGATCATTGTGTCCTCTGAATGACACAGATGTGCATGTTGAAAAGCCTTGTATGGTTAATGCCCCTGCGACTCAATCTCTTCGTTCATTATTCCCCGGTTGGTTTCCTGATCCTGCCACACCAGTAATTTCTTCGAGACATTCAAAATTTCCTTATACTGGTATTGGCGGCAATTATAAGCCCGCAGATGGTGTTTCACAATCGCAGTTCAAAATCGATGAATCTTTCAGATCTGATCTTTCTTGCTCGGAATCTTTAGACAGCCATAGGAGCGATTGTTTGTCTGGGAAACCTCAAGATGTCCTCTTTATTGATTCATCCCAGTCGGTAACTGTCAGGGAGCCTAACATACCAGGTACTGAACTTGATCAAATCGATAGTCACAGCGATCACTCCTTATCTGAAAACATATTCAATCATACCGTTGAGGAGTGTCACTCACATCTCTTTTCGGACCATGTGGAGACACTAGCATTCGATGATTCGCTTTGGGAAGTTTCAAGTACCCATCAGAAAGTCGAAGCACTTCAGCTTCTGCCAATCGTTTCTGAGATGACGATCCCTAAATACCACGCTCCTCCCATCATAACCACTATAAATCCACCCTACCCTGGCGAATCTAAAGAATATGATATATCAATCTATCAATCTGTCAGTGCGCAAACATTTGACCAAATTGATACAAAGCCCACTGACATTTTGCAACTCACCACAATGCATGATCACATCCATTCGCCTGTTGATCTCGCCCAACCATCGAAGTTGGGAAGCACTCCGCTTGAAGGTCCGGAGTTTGTTCAAGGCGGTGAGGAATTTTAGGCTCCACTAAACATGGATTCGGGTCCCCATACCCTTGACCAAACCCAGGAGAAACCCTGGACTAGGGTTTTCGAAACTAGGTTTTCTACGCTTGGATGCGCATGCATCTATAATTCACCTGGCACTTGCTTATTGTTTCCATTCCATAAAACTGATGGTCCTGAACACCATAATGAGATCATCGGTCAACTCGACCAACCCTATCCAGTTGATGTGCTTGAAAATAGGCGGTGTCTTACCCAACGCCCATCAGACCTAGGATTGTGCATGAATGAATGTGTGTCATTTATAAATGTTGAGTTTCAAGAACATATTTCTGTGTATCAAAATGAGAGCGGGATTCAACTTGCACAATCTATTCTAGCATGTTCTTTGATAAGTATCTATGATCATCTTGCCATTGCACCTGCTCCTCAGGTAAGTTTTTTTGCTGCTGCCCTTTTTTGGATATTAGCTCTGGTCCTGATCATTATTGTTCTTGCAGGTCAGGAACTAATGTGGTGGCTACACTGGAAAGTGGATTTTACATAACCTGACTGCATCATTGGTTAAACTAGGGTTTAGGTGTAGGCTAGCTAGGGCCAGTTAATAAAATTTGTTAGTTCAAAGTTTTAATTAGGTTTACTTGCTAAATTTTTCTTCATGATTTAAAAGTGTGTTTGTTGTTTTTGTTTACGATTAATATTTTAGGCATCATCATGTTACAAGTATTTTCCTTTCATTTCCTTTCCAGTTGCTTTTTGTTGCATAAATAATCATTGCTTGTATTGCGCCTCTTTTCCATCTACGACTGGTTGATCATTCTCGCACATGGCGTTGCATTGCACCTTGAGCCTCGCTTATTACATTGCGTCGTACTCTCTCTCCCTCACATCATTTTGGTCATATCGCCTGCCACTTCATGAGCCCTCATTGCAACCCTATCACCTTGCAGTATTGTTTTGCCCCGATTGCTGAAACAGTAACCTCGTTGTTTTGCATGAGGTTGCGGTGGCTATCTCAAGAGGTAGCTTTCTCTTAGGACCAGTCATCGAAGTCGCATTCTCAACAAGATGCCTATGAGTCTAAACTTATTATCTGGGGAGATACGAGCCGGTTGATTGTGGGAGACCTAATGAGTTTGAAATGGCCCATACTTGTAAGCCTAAGCCTTATGCCCAGCATAGAATTGGACATTTTAATGATCTATTTTGCGCGCCTCGCCTATTTTGGCAGGTGGTATGTGAAGGTTTGGCACAAAGGTAAACCTAAAATAGGATATCTCTTAGTTTCTGCAAAACAAGAAACAACCTCTCTTTCTCGTAAAATAAGTCGGGATCCCTCATCCACCCATGAAAAATAAGTGCCACGAGCACATGAAAATAAGTGCTACAAGCACATGAAACAAATAAGGGTAAAGGATCTAGAAAGGCTTCCTGCGCAGAGAGGTAATGCAACGACTCCACCGGGGTACTAACCAGGCTCGCTAGCAGCGGAGCAACATTTGTGATTTCTTGAAGTGACTCCTCCGAGGTACTGTCCAGGCCTGCTGGCAGCGGAGCAACACTAGAAACTTACTTTAAAAAATCCTGAAAACAATAAACCCACTGCCTTGCTCTTCACATCATCAACAAGCTACTGGCGTCCGTGAGCTTTCTCCTTGATGTGTTTCTGATTAGTGAGACTTAGTTGAGGCACAAGGATTAGGCATACCTGTAAAGGACCAAAGTAATACAAAGGGTACCCGCGGAACTTGTTCAATATTCCCTTGAATCATTATCCAGACTCAGAATATTGTGGTGATATTGACAGAGATGCTGGATTCTACCAGTGGTTCGCCATTTGTTGTAGCCGTTACAACACCACCCAAAATTTTGGGTATATTTAAAATTTCGGGTTCACCCTCTGCTCGCTTAGGCGTTAAAGTCTTTCACCCGACCTGCAGTCAGTGACATCCCACCAACCTATCCCCAACCCCTCATGAGCGTTCTCACCATCATGATCATATGTTGTTGCTGCAATCACGCCATATGTGGGAGGGATCATCCAGCATCCGCTCAAACACTCTTACTGCAGTTGCGCCATGAGATTGCCATGTGTGCATTTGAATGGAAACCTTTGTGTATTGACAATTAACGGCCCTCTCATCGTGGGTCATTAAGCATGTTGACTGAATATGTATTTTGAGCTCGTTAATCTCATATGTTTTATCTAGAGACACCATTATCAAAGAGTAATTGTGATGTCGTAATGTTTCACACAGGTTGACCCCACAGGTGACAAACTCCTCAGTCGTGTCACGACATCAAGGGTAATAAAATTGGGCTCAACGACGAGGCCAAAGTTGCGGAACAGGGGAGGAGAAGGAGCAAGTGACCAATACTGTTAAAAGGAGGATGGTGTGATGTATGTTGATCAGAAAAGGAACCTTCTATCTCACTGATGCAAAAGCTTCCTTCACTAGTGCGCACCAGATACTTAAAACGCTCCGTTTGAAAATGTCCAGATCCTGCACCATACCATCTAAATGTTGATGGGTGCACACAACATAACATATTTCACCACTTCGACAAGTCTAGCCTGAAGTATAGCCTAGTGAAAAAAGTGGACTCAGAAGATTCCCCTAGAGAACGACCATCTCATTCAAGGCTTTTTCGTGCCGAGATGCAGTGCGAAAGCGCACATGCTAATGGTGGCAAGACAATTGCACAGCTAAAAGTTCTTTTTCCTCAGTTGAATGACATGGCTCACAGGTTCAAAATGTGGCACGATAAATATTTGAAAGGTCATCACTATCAATTTGGTGATTAAGTTTGGATTTGTTTCTCTCAGTGCCTCATCATCCATCGAAGTACAGGTGTAGGTTTGTTGGTGAGATCTAGGCTTGATTGTTCAGGAAATGGGTGCATTAATAGTTTTGGCACAATTTTGAATATCTAAACACACTTTTGAGAAGCAATCTATGCTGAACCCAAGCTACACAATGGACACACATTTGATGGACCAAGGTTATGGTTTTGATATTATATAATTAAAACAAGGCAAATAAATACCATATGGTGTCGAAATCATAGGAGATCGTGGAGCAGAACTATGTGAAACCATTGCAAGTAGGCACACATTGGATGGGCCAAGGTTATATTGCAAGTTTAAAACCAAGGCGCAAGACCATGTGGTTTCCCAAACCATATAAAATGGTGAGCCAAGACTATATGGAAAAAATTACAAGTGAGCCTAAATTCTTCTATGGCGAATATAGCGATCTAAGCTTATGTTTAAATAACCATGGTGAGTTAAAGTCAGAGGAGAAATTGACTCGATACCACAGCCATGCGACCATTTGTTGGCCATGTAGACCGGGTCATTAGTTATGGTTTTAATGGAATGGGAGTGTGCGTTGTCATCTGTCATGGATGGGGGATCATAACCAAAAGCAAACGATCATGTTGCATTGTTAAGACAAGGCACAAACAAGGTAGTTTCCCAACCATATAAAACAAGTGATCCTAACCTTATGATTGAGACACGGATTGTGAACCATATGAAGTCCAACGTTCGATGGCGGGTTTTGTTTGAGAGCCAATATATTACATACATCAGTTAACGTTATAATTAAAACACGGATCAGGGCTATAAGGAAATACGTTGCATTTTTATGCCGAGGTTTTTGTGGTCAAAATGCACGTTCAAACATGGAGCCCCACGTAAATGTATACGTGGCGGTCCAACCTTTCAACTAACATGTGGAGAAGAACTGCATCAACACGTGCAAATGGTTGCAATTTTTACAGTGATAGAGTTTCAGACTGCTGTGTAACGTTTGGGGTGGAAGTAATATTGGCCAAATTCGTAAAGCACAACCTTATTACAAGACCAACGACGGCGATGATATGACGATCATTGAGCTGTTAGAATCAAGAGAAACACAATAAAAAATGAAGACATCTCAAGGGAACGCAGTCTTCAAACTTTGGCAAAACGTTTGAGATCGATATGATATGATGGTCAAAACGTTGTTCGCGCAACTGCTATAATATGATGGTGCTGTTTACGGTCAAAACATAACGATGCTGTAAAAGTTTGATGATCTGTAGCCATACATTGTCAAAGTTGTAATACGAACGTTTGCAAAATCAGAGGATTTTAGGGCGATTCTTATGGCATGGGGTCCTTAATTAACGCGGCCATCAGCGCCATTGAAGCAATGTTTTCATCCATTACTTCTAGCGCTAATGACATCCCCGTATCTCGTATATAGTTGCCCATGGTGACTGGTAAAATAGAATCCCATTGTCAGCAGAACTAATGCCGATAAAGATTGCATGCATTGGAGAGGTTTTCCCACAGATTGAAGAATAGCTGGACGCTGGAATTCTCATTGAAAAACAAATATGATAACAGGTCAGATGCGCTATGATAACGCATGTATTTCTGCATTCAGCCAGTTGCATGGCTGATAGAGCGACTGAAGATGCGACTTGCGACCCAGCAACCTCTGCAAGAGCAGTCCCGCAACCCCTCCAGGTCGCTGAGTCACGACAAACGCTGCTGGGCCATAAATGCGACCGCGCGACTGTGCGACCCCTCCAGGTCGCTGAGTCACGATGTATGCTGTTGGGCAAGGAACGCGACCGCGCAACTGTGCGACTCCTCCAGGTCGCTAAGTCGCAGAAAGGTATGCCCAAGGAGAGCTGCAACCCAAGGAGAGATGCTAAGTGTTTTGAAGAGGGAACGAAAGGATATTGTGAGCTGCACATGGAAGCATCAATCTTGCATGGCAATGGATAATCGAATAGTGGGATCTTTCATGGAAATGGATAATCGAATAGTGGGTAGGAGACCATATGATCACATTGCTTATAGAACACCAGCCATATGTCAAGAAAATGTGCGCATACAAATATATCGGCCTCGTCAAATTATAATTGTGCACCACATTTTATCTATGTGTGGAGTATGCAAGGAAGTGAAGGAAAGCTTGCAAGTGTTGGCAGTAAAAGAGAAAATGCATTTGTGTCAATACCCTTCCGCATTGTACGTTCAAAATAGTTGTATGGTGATTGCAAATGGGTTGATTCGAAGATACATCAAGGGTATAGGCTCGTTGTTTCAAGGATGCTGTTGGTTTGCGCACATGGAAAAGATGTTGTTCGTCTATGCATGCAAAAGCCTCCTTTCTATGCCAGGACATTGCTTGAGCCAGCACTACATAAACACTATGGGGCAACTGATGCGAAGGCCCATCCAAAGTCTCATGTTAAATTCGTCACATTCTACACGGGTGGAAAAAACACAAGATCGTTGATCTTATCAATTTTTTCCGCTGCAAACATTCAGAGCTTAGTGAAGACCACGGTGCAGCATAACACCTGACCACATAGGGTTCTACGTTATTATTTTCATTTTTGCAGTTAATTAAATAGGCCCTTAACATTATGATTCGTAAATGAAGACATGTAACCTAAGTTATGTGACTGCAGGTGGAAGTTGCTGTTCTGCGCAATGAACCACAGTTCTCCTAGCAAGCAAGAGGGTCGGTTTTCAAGGCAGGGAATGTGAGATGAGGAATACTGCTACAAAATTCATTGATGGATGGAGGTTGCGAGTCATAGAGGCCATCGGGTCGCATAGTCGCACTCCCTGTTGAAAGCCCGACCCAGTGATCCAGCGACCCAGTGACTAGGTCGCAAGGTCGCATAACCGGGGTAGGTCGCAAGTCGTACATTTACCTAGGTCGCAAGGTCGCAAATCTAGGGAGGTCACGAGGTCGCAGGTCGTAGATTTCTTTTAGATCACAAGTCACACATTTACCCAGGTCGCGCGGTCACAAATCCAAGGAGGTCGCAGGTCGCGGATGGTCCGAGGTCGCAAGGTCGCAAATCTAGGGAGGTCGCGAGGTCGTAAATCTTCTTGAGGTCGCAGGTCGTAGATTTCTTTCAGGTCGCAAGTCGCAGAATGAACTAGGTTGCAAGGCAACCCAACCATCGGGAAGCTGAAAAGTCAGGGACCCCAAGGGGCAAACGTGGCTCTATAAATACTTCCTTCGGGAACTTGTTTAGGATCTTTTGTTTGGGGACTCGAGCTGAGTATATTGTATTACCAAAGGATTATACACTTAAGCATTAATACAAGCATTTTGAAAAATCCTCTTGTGGATCTGGTGTTGTCTTATGTATCAGCACTGTCGAGTATTATATTTTTAGTTTCTGAACATCCTAAGATTATGGGAACTGTATTTTCAATTCACATCATAGTTGCATAACAGTTTGCTGAGTATGTTAATGGTGGTTGAGTTTATTTCACTTTCTTAGCAAATGTTGATGACTATTTATCTACGTTCGTGTTATCATTTAAACTTTTAGGAAGTGAGGGGTGTTCTTGCTGTGAGGAACTGTTTCCTTTGCGGTCAGAACAGTTTTCAAGCATGACCCTAATGAAGTGTTGCTAACGACACTTCCTTCGGTCTTCATGCTTTATGATTTCCTCTTGCTACTCATAGTGCTGCATGTACATTTAATGCATCAATCATATGTCTTGTATCAGTTAATTAGGTGTGTACCCACTATTTTGTAAAGTTAAGCAAGACCCAAAGAAAAGGATTAATTGGTGGTGATGGGACCCACACCTCGGACGAGGATCCCTATTCCCAAACAGTTCCAAAGGTCTAATTGGACGCACAAAGTCCACTAACATTGGCAGAATGATTTTCCGTTAACAAGATGATCGAAACATTGTTCGGAATGTGTTTTTAATTATCAACCACTTAGTCCTGTATGCTTTTGCATGCATTTTTATAATACGAGACTATCTAATCGGGGTCTCCCCATGGATTAATACTTTGTCCCCTTTCAACCTACGGCCTCAAGTATTTTAGAGAATTCGTTAGTTTTATACGATTCCAAGCACCTTTATTCTTTCTTTGGCATAGTGTTAACCATACTTTCGAATTTCTCTACGCATGTATTTTTTTCATTCAATATATAAACAACATAAAGCATTCTATGAGAATTCCCAGGTCATAATGGAATTAAAATAAAATATATCTTTGCCATCTTCAATGTATTTAGCGAGTTCTATAGAAAAATACGATTTCCAATCTCTACATAATCAATATTTACAAATTTCTGAGAAGATAAACATTTTTAATATTGTCATATTAAACCTTTTCCTTCCTGTTCTGGGTTTATAATAGCATCTTAGTTAATAAAATATTGTGGTAGCCTCCCTACAAAACGGAAAATTATGTCACTCAAATCCCCATTTTCCTCACCGGAAGTATGATTTGTTAACCATTCTGCTTGGAAAGTTGGAAAGACCTCGAAGTCTAGTTTCTTTTTTGTCTAGCCTTTTCCTCAACCGTCGAGTTCTGAGTTCCATTGGTTCCAACCAGCTCTGGACCACTCTCACCTTATAGCCCTATGGCTATCACTTCTCCTTACACAGAACCACTTGTCATCTATGGGATTTCCCTTTTATCCTCAAAGGAAAAGGTAATTGTCTATAAATGCTTTAGTCTAACTACTTTGGAATCTTAGAAATTTTTAGCCATCAGTTTGTGGAAACCACACCATAAAATAATTCTTTATTCAAAAGAAAATAAATCATGTTCATTACTTGATTAAATTACTCGTTAATCATGTTTTACTTGAGAGGTCAAATATATGATTTAAAAATAGTATAAAAACTAATATGGGTGTTACAAGTATAATTACCAAATTTACGTCGACTTCAGCCATTGAACTTGTTACCCTTGGAACTCTTGAAGAATTGGAGGAGGCTCATAATCCATCTCACCTATAGTTCCACACCTAACCTTTCTTCTTTATATATTAATTGTTACTTACATATGATTGTGAAACCCAAATACATGGAACTTTACATTGCAATTTGGTTGAGTGTTCTTTGTTTTCAGTTTTTTTTTTTTGGTTTTAATAACAATACGATAATGTTATTATCTTAAGTAGGTTAATAAGACAATAATGATTGTTGTAATAATATTCTCATCATTAACATCATGTTATATTTTTCCTCATTATTATAATAAAGAGTTCTCATGGAAAAAGTCTAATCATATTTTTTAATTCTTATTTTATTAAAAAAAAAATTATGTTATAAATAATTACTCGAAAGATAATGTAAATTTAGTAACTCAAATTTAATAATATTTTTTTAAATTTCTCAAAAATTTGATGAATTATTATTTTTTTATTATCTATATGGTTAGAGAACATATAGTGAATTCCATTTCACATATAATTTATTATTCAATATTTTAATTTTTGTAAATTGAAGGTTTCAATTTAATTTTTTTTTTAATATTTTATTTAAAAAAATTAATAAATATGTTTTTTCCATTTAATTCCCAAGTGGTTGTTCATTTCATTTTATATTTTAATTTAATTTCATTTTAAATATTTTCAAAGTAAGTATTTTATATTTTAATTTAATTTCATTTTAAATATTTTCAAAGTAAGTATATTTCATCATTTAACTTGATAATAGAGATTGTTTTTTAGAATTCAAAAATAAATAAATAAAATTTAAAAATAAAAGAATTTAATTAAACATTTTTTCAATTTAATAAAATATTGTATTCCATTATTTAAACCACAACTTTTATTCATTTATTAATTTTTTTAAAATTCAGTTAAAAAATTTAATTAAAAAAATGAAAATATATCAAAATAAACATCAAATTACACCTCTTTTCAATTGTGAAAAGTTCATCCTCCTGGGAGTGACTTTTCACCCCTCCCCCAAGGAGTGGAGGGGTCATTACCTTTCACCTCAAAGAAGTGGAGGGATCATTTATAAAAGTTGTGAGCTCTTTGCATTCATATTTTATCCTATCCATTAGATATTTGATGTTGATGTTAAGTTTTTTCATGAATTAGATTGGTTATTCTAATAATTTTTATAATTGGAAGTATCAACTATAAAAATATTTTCTTAAATAATTTTACATTCATTTTGGGTTTTTATCCTTTTGAAATTTGATTTTTTCTTTTTTAAATTGTTTTTTATTGCAATAGAAGATATTTACATCAACTTGGAAAATTACTCTGTATCATGCCACCCTAGGATACTAGACTAGATGTAGTAAAGGGGAGAGTCAACCACTTGAAAATTTAGAAGTCTCCATGAAAAGCAGAGGCCAAAACTAGTTGGTACTCCACATAGGTGGAAACCAACAAAAAGAGGAAAAAATATCACCTTTATTCAATTGTGGAGTTTGTGCTAATAAGAAAATTAAATTAAGCATATACATAAAGGAAAACATAACTATAGCCATAAGGGTTGGTTGGGGAAACCAAAGCTAAGAGAACACTACATCGAACAATAACATCATGAGAATAGAGAATTATTCATGTTAATTGGTTGTTCCTCAACCTTGCATGGTGGGGAAATCAAAGAGGTGGGTGAAGAACCTATCTCTAATCAAGTCAGTGGAGATTTCATGTCAAGCATACGATCTCATAATTCATCTAACATGTGTAGAATGTTTGTATGGGTTATTATTCTATTGATCGAGGTTTTTTCAAACAACAACTTAACATGCCACTGTAAATCAACAATAAGAAGGTAATGGTTTTTGTGGGCATGTGAATTTCTTGTGTTAAGAACCTAAGGAGCAATGGCTACCATGACATCAAAATCCAGAGTGACCTATCATTCATGGCTGATTTTTTCTTCCACTTATTGAATTTTCTCTTGTATGTGTGATGGCGTGCTCACATGAAAGTTATGGGTTAAGGAATCTATTTTAGGGAATGTTATAAATTCCCTTTAAGATCCATGACCTTGACTCGAATGTCAAAAAAAAGTATCTAGAATGTCATGGCTACTAGAAGAATTATAAAATCACAAGAGATCAAACTGAGGTGAGAGGGGAGCTGCATGTAGTGGCCATGTAAGAGGGAAGAAATTACAAATTTCTAGTTAGGTTGAGCTAACATGGAACGAGGGACCATGCCTCCCTTTCAGAAAATCCAATAGAATTTAGGGGAAACCCAATGATAGAGATAGGAGACCGCCCACACATAAACTAGGCAAGATTCTAGACACATGGTGGGTAAAGACAAGAGTTAGAGTAAGTGACTAATGAGAGCGCTAAAGTAAAATCCTCAGCCTGAAAACAAGTGCATGGTGTGGAGTGAATAGATGCGGCCAACATTTATATAATAAGTTATCTAAGGGTATTTATCCTACCACATTGAGAAGCAAGGCTCCTTAAGCATTCATCTAGGGAAATGCATGTGCAAGGAATGACAAAAAAAGAACAAAATCCCAACCACATCAACTTCAAAGCTTGCCACCCCAGTAATAATACTTAAAATGTAATACTTAATATTCACTTAAATAAAAGTGGTTATTGTGAATGACTCATGTGCATTCTTTTGTTGTGGAAGTTAGGGTCCAACCCTTGTTGATTGTCTCTTCACCTATGCTTCAAACACTTCTGATGGGCACTACTCCCTCCAATTATTTCTTTGTTGTTGTTCAAGATTCAACATTATCTGCAGTGGGTAATTCGTCCTTCGATGTTTCGAATGTCACGTCAATCTCTCCTTTCACAATGGATTTCAAGGTGGTTAAAATGGTGTCTATGTCTTCTTATGTGTCCCACTTCTAGTCTTAGGATCTATCGATACTAAGTGTTTTTCCTCTTCCTTTTTTTTCCCCTAGCTTCCTCCGTGGTGGGCTAATATTTGAATCATCTCCTTGGTGACGCTTCTGTGGATTCCATTAAATATGCGGTTCTTCATTCATTTTGCAATATTTTGAAATTAGGTTTTGCTTCTTCTATTTCTAAATTCTTTGTTCATGAAGCACCTTTGATTGAAGTTGCATTGGTGGTTGAAACCATGAGTGAGGCCAAATTTTTTAAGGAGGCTAGTTTGATTTTCATGTTTAAGAGCTTCTTGGTGAGGCTTGTTGATCTCCACTCTTGGATTTATGAGCAATGTAAGACTTTAATATCTAATGATTTGAATATATACCCTAAATAAAGATGTTTTTCTATTGATGTATTTGAAAAAGTCGATGATAGAGAATTGATTTTTTATTATGGTCTATGGTTCTGGGGCAATGTTGGGATTTTTCTACAACCATGGTTCCCCTCTTTTACTCTCTAATGGCTTCAATCTCTACTACTCTGGTTTGGGTAAGGCTTCCCAACTTCCCTTTGCATTTGTGGAATCTTCCTTCTTCGAAAACAATTGGTAATGCGTTAGGCAGATTCTATTCCCAATGCAATGACACAAAATTATACATGAAACCCACATATGTCTTCATATGTGTGGAAATGGATTTTTCCAAAGGTTTCCCTGCTGAAATTAATTGAACATGTCTAATTTTTTTATGGTTGTAAAAATTGGAATATGAAAAATTTTCTTTCCATTGTAGAGATTGTTATGATATTGGGCACTCCCTCAAAAAAAGTCCCAAATTTGGGAAAACTAAGCAAATAAAGCTAGTTGAAGACCAAGATGGTGGGAGCGCGCTAATTTGGATCATTATACAATTTCTAAGGATGTTCCTCCTCCCAATCTTGAAAACGAGTCCAAACTTCAAAAGGATAATTTTTTCTCAAAGAAAATGGTTAATTCTATTAAAGGTAAAGGATATGAAACATTAAATAAAGCAAAGATGGTTAATGGTGTGAAGGTTTCGGATATCTCAGTGAAATATTGTAACTCTTCCGCTGCTTCAGAGAATTCTTCCTGAAAAAAGTATTTTGGGGTTGAACATCTGTTATTGGAGAAGAGAAATATTTTTTCCTCAAATTCCAATACCCCTAAGTGTGTTTCTCCCAAAAAACAAGTTCGAAAAATCTCCCCCTTGGTCTGATCAACTTGATGTGGAGGAGCCCTCATTGGATCAAAAGAATGAAATTGTTAGTAGAGATCAATAAAAGAATGACGATAAGTTAGATTCATTAGAAACTTGGGTTGGATCCAAGTGGGAAAAAAGAGGAAAAACATCTCTCCAAGGATAATTATAAGTCACACAAAGTTAAAATGATATTAAGTTAAGAATAAGATGCAAATACATATGGATTTTAAGGGTCTTTTGGAACGTTTTCATTTGGAGTGTAATCAAAATTTTTATATGGGGGAATTCTCTTGTAAATATTTAGGTAGATAGTGTGTGCTCAATCCAAATCTTCATAAAATTTTAATAACTCTTGTTCTTAGAAGAAATATTATTGTTATGGAATAAATTCCATCATTTTTAATATAGTTCTTAATAGTCATATAAAAATAAAATTAGTTCACTTCATCTAATATTTATATTCAATTAAAATTTATATTTTTTTAAATTATATTTATAATTCAGTATTCCTCACAATATTTTTTTTCTTCTTTTCAAAACAACATAATTATAAACAGCCATACTGAACATTTCATATCTTTAGAAAATTAAAAATAAGTTTATCAAAAAAAAATATTACTCAAAATAAAGTTAAGGCCTAATGATCAGGAAAGATTGGAGATTCTAACCTAAAATTATGAGGTATTAAATGCAATAGTGATGTGTGATTCAAATGGATTTTTATCAAATTTCGGACAAAATTATCCCAAAAATATAGTCCCAAAAATTTACGAACAAAATTATCCATCCCAAAATATTTTCCCAAAAAAATTCAAAATGTAGAAGAGTTAAGATACAACCTTTTGGATGTCCCACTTCAATAATGTTTGATGTTGATAGAACATAGAAGCTGGACAAACAAATCAGAGGTTGAACCCCACCAAAAATAGTGTTATATATGTCTCCTTACACAGTACCCTGTACATCCAAGTCACAGTTGGTGATAAAGATGATGTGCATGCTCCACTTCCTCATCCTGATGTGCGTTTTTGGCATGACAAGTCTTATTTCCTAGGCTATCCAGCAATAAATATGCCTGGGCATATACTGATCAGGTAACGTACATACCAGTACAAACATAAAAAAAAATTACTTTTACATTCTTAATCCTATATATATATATATATATATATGTATATGTATATGTATATGTATATGTATATGTATATGTATATGTATATGTATATATGTATGTATGTATTCCATGGTTAATTAACTTGCTATGGTGATTATGCGTGTCACCTCTTTCCATCTTGACTATATAAAACTTCCACTACTCATTTACAACTGTGGAACATCATACGTTCAAACTATATAAAACATGTTATGGGCCTAAACTATTATACCGTTCACCACATTTACATACAAGTTATTATGGTTTATTTATGCAATAGTCATGCTGGAAATTATTATAGTGGAATCATACCATAGATATTTAACCTCTAAAGGGACATGGTGGAATCACGACAATGATTTTTATGATTTTCCCTCTAGTTTTTATTCATTTGTGGTATGATATTCATTAATTGGGAGATTTATGTATTGTACTTCTCGCATGGGATTTTGGGTTAATAGCGGACACCTGTTCCACTGTCCACTGTCGGATCTCAGGGTCAAAGATCTACGGTCATGATCCCCCAGTACCCATTTAGGGTAATGACCCTGCCAACCCTAAATGAATTTGTCATTCTCTCTGACTCCGACACAGGTTCGCCTCTGCAACCACACCGCTTTCTTTCATGTTTGTCTAGTGTTCGATTCCGGTGTGCTTTGGCTGCCATGGAATCTCTACAAGTAAGAGAAGCCACTATAGTAGTTTCGGAAGCTTAGATTTTTATGGCATAATATTTTTTTTATTATTTGGTTATTAAGTTCTATGCAATCTCCTGATTTTTAACAATACTGGAAGGTGCTTGCAGGTCTCCGGATTCGACTCTACGGTTGGGTTAGTCCATATCCATTTTTGGCCCAGTCTAAGGCTTTCGCCGTCATATTCAGGAACAAATTTCCATTCCCCCCAATTAGTAAGCCCTTCAAGCCCAGCCCTTAAGCTTGATGCTTCTTAGCCTAGCTTCTTGGATGATAGCTTTGTAGTTTAGGACTCACTCTTGCTATTTCCTCTGGTAGTAATATGGACATACCCTGTGAATCAATTTCCCAACCAAGTAAAACATATGGGTTTTTCTCTTGCATGCATCTTCTGCTTCAGCTTTTCTATTAGAATGGTTTTCTCACACTTGGTTTTCTGTTATAGAAGCAGGTAACCTACTCAATCCATTGGAAAGGGTTTACTTGCATGGTTTGCCTTCCAAGGATGTATTTCGCTTTCATTTACAATATGGCAATCCCTTAATAGGTACTAGCTTCTCCATTTACTTCTTAAACTCTCAGTGTAATCCCTTCAGATTTGGCATGGTAGTGCTTCGTGGCGTTGTATAATTAAAGAGTTTTAGTTCTAAGGAATTGGAATGTCACTTGTTTGATTTCCTTATGAGTTCGTGGGCTCTACCTTGTATAGGATTGACTGTGTGCAAATCTTGAATCTCATTTGTAATTTCTTTTTAAGGGTTTTAACCCTGACTATCTGTCGAGTACTTGGCTTTACCCAAGAGGGTAGATTCCACTGTGATAGAGTTGATTACTATTTAAATATTTTCTATAGTTAATGGTTTGACTCTCGAATTATTGATAAAAATTTATTGACTGTTATTTATGTATGGCTGTTCCTATGGAAGAAATACCACAATGAACAATTATGTTTTGTTAAGATTTATGAGTATTGTTATTCGCTATATTTTGTTGGTCTTTATTCATTAATACTCATATTTGCTCGAAGAGTTCGTTACCCTTCTTGCCAGCGTAGAGTTAGTTGTTTTCTCTATTTTAAATGTACAAAGAGGGAGTTCCACATGCAACTATTATTCTTTGCATTGACTGCATCACTTCTGAGTTTCGTTGTGAACTCTCTCTTCAGAGTTAAATATGTATGTATTCCATTTATGCAGGGATTTTCCTTCAATTTCTTTACTTTTTTTCTAGTTCTTTAGTTAAATGGAGATGTCTGGACCATCTCAGATTTTGGAGCTTTTATACAACTTTGATGTCTATGTATATCATAGCTTATGAAATAAAAACCAGTTCTGGGGTCTAGGGTTTCGACCTAGGACCCTGAACTAATAGTTCTTCTGGTTTGTCTTTATATTTGTTTAATTCTGTCTTTATTTAATTTAGTACTGTAGTTACAGTTCACACTAAATTTATTATAAGTCGGGCTATAACTTCAATATATATGTAATTTTTTTACACAACCAACATACATTTATCAGGTCCACAGTAAGGTCTGGAATGTAATACAAGAAAGATAAATATAATTTATCCTTAACATGCACAGCATAAAATTCTTCATTCCATAATTTTCAAGAAACATTTCCTATGTTAAAATAATTATGTCTAAAACATGTTTGTATTAAATAAGTCTGTCTAAACATTTATGTATTAAATAAGTTTGTATACTTATCTCGCTTCAGACTTTGCTGATGATGTCCTCCCTACCATGAGAGAGGTGATTACGTCCTCATCTCCCCCCGTGCTCCACACCTGAGATGAGTAGGTTGACAGAAATTCTGGAAGAGACCTCAGGACCCCAAGTCAAGTACTCTTATTTTCCAGGATTCAAGAACGTTGAGTGTTTCCACTGGTCACCACCAGCTCAGGAAATCATCACTCTCTTCCTTCCTCTCCTCAGTCACATAACATAACCCCTTTTCCTCACTGAGGTGTACTTGTATCCCCAGAGGAAAGGTAAGTCTCCTTAACTATTTTATGTTCAACCACTCTTAGTTCTTGGAATACTTTTATCATCGGTATTTTAACTTTTTATGGAACCACTATTCCATATTAGATTTTATTTAACAAAACCATAATTAACTCATGTTCATCATGTAATCATTTTCTCAAAAGAAATAAATTTTTAGTTTCTTTAAAAATAAATAACATACCAACTAGTTAGCACTTAAGCCAGTTGTTGCTGAGATTCAACAAGATGATGAGCTAAGTGAAAAGAGTCACCTTCACTAAGTGGGCCCGCAGGCTATTTTTGGCGCAAGTATATTTTTAGACTATGTCTATTTTTAGATATGTCGATCATATTTTAGAAGTTACAGGATGCTATTTGTGGATGCTTGATCAATTTGGAAAAATAGATGAAATTCTATTTTTAGAATATTGGGCGAAGTCTATTTATAGATCGTCAATCTGAAAATAGATGCATGTCGATTATTATTAGCTCTTAATAATAATCAGACTCTAAATAGCAACTTATTCTCTTGGAGCACTTCAATTCAGTGCATAGATGTGGCACAGCAGCTGACAGAAGGAATTACGCTATTCTTGAGGGTTTACTAGAGCTATTGCATGAAGGACTCAGTTAGAACTCAAGTGCCAGAGTTATGACAGAGTTGGAAGAAGTAGTTATGGAGTTGTATTCAGTTTAACTCAGTTAGACTCAGTTGAGCTAGTTGTATCTAGTCTAACTGATTGATACACTAGTGAGAGTGGAGTGAATTAATTAGTTAATTAATTCACAAATAATAATTCATTAATCAACTAGTAAATGACTAACTATAGTGTAAGAGTTCCGGTGGAACCCGGTGGAAGATAGGTGAAAGGAAAGGATAGACTATCTATACGTGACTATAGTGATACATTTTTGCATACAACACTTAGTGGAGATACCAATGAAGTTAACGATCCAAGAGGATGGAAGTAATTTGAATTCATTGAGAGGCAACCCGGCGAGATTATGCGGTGGAGAGCGGACTGCTTGGTGGCATGAATCGGTGCATGGATTTGCAAGATTGGTCCTGATTAGTGTATGACAATTGTACTGTACTGAGAGCTTGTGATAAGCTTTGTATGTTTGTATGAGATTGTCATATGATCTCCATCTTACATAATATATAGTTGGGGTTTTCATCTTCAGGATTTCCTGGTTAAAAACTGTGTTATGTGCAATTGAATATTTTGTTTATGCTTCACATGTGTGTGCAATTATTTTTTTCACAAAAGATTAACAAGTGGAATAGATTCAGTATCTTGCATAAAGTTAAATAGTGTGAGATCAGGTGGATCTTGGACATATGCATGCTTAGTGCATATAATTTCTACATGGTATCAAAGCATTGTTGATTGAAGATTGCAATTGTGAAGTGAGTTTGTGCTGGTGGAAAATTCGAATTTGCTACAGAAGATTCTTGGTGCAGAAATCGAGTATACATTGAAATGTATTTCAAAGGGTTGAGATTTGAGTATGCCCTTGATGGGAGCTCTAATTACATAGCCTAGAAGGACAGGATGGAGGCAGTGCTAGAGGATAATGGGCTGAAGGAGTTCATCAATAGCGATGTTCCTAAGCCGGGATCTAGCGATGATACATTACTTGATGCATGGAAAAAGAAGACTGCAAAGATGAGGAGGATTTTGTTGGAAGGTGTGAAGGACCACATTGTGTCCAGCCTTCATGGGAAAGCCACTCCATTCTTAATGTGGAAGGCTTTGACAGACTTGTTCCAAAGCAGAAGTGACCAGAGGAAGTTGGCGCTTAAAGACAAGCTCAGAAAAATAAAAATGGAGAAAGGCGACAGTATTCCAAAATACCTCACGAAGTTTGTCCACTAAAAGGATGAGATGGGAAGTGTGGGGGTTACTATTGATGAAGAAGACTTGGTGAGCTTGGCTCTCCTTGGGCTTCCAAATAGTTGGCATAGCTACGAAGACTTTGTTAATGGACAGGAGAAACCGCCAGGATGGGAGCGACTTTGGTCAGATCTTGTGCAGGAGGAGATAAGGCGGGGTACCAGGGATGGATCTTCATCGAAGAATGAAGATGAAGAGAATTTCACTCTGGCTGCCAAATCAAGGAAAGGGAAGGGGAGGAAAAATCCTTCTAAATCTGGTGCGAAAGGAAAGAAGTAGGATTTTTCCAAAGTGAAGTGTTTTCACTATCACGAGCATGGACATTTCGCCACTAACTGTCCATAGAAGAAGAAGAATAAGAATGCTGCTGGATCTGCAGCTGGAGTAGCCTTAGCCTCACAATTTGAGCTGGATTTTTCTTTGATCACATGCTTGGTTTCAAGCTGCATGGGATCAGTGTGGTATCTTGACAGTGGTGCGTCTTTCCGTATGACGGGAGACAAAGAGTTGTTTAGTGACTTGGAGGAGAAGGACCTCCAGATGCATATAGAGATGGGTGATGATGGTTGGTACAATGAGACTGGCACTGGGACCATTACCTTTGAGAGGGAGTCCGGTAATCCATTCTTGTTGAAGAATTTCATGCATGTTCCAGATCTGAAGAAGAACCTGGTCTCAGTCGCAATGCTGGAAGACAAGGGTTATGATGTTGTTTTCAGTGAGGGAAAAGCCTTCCTTCGACAAAAAAAAATGGGTCAAACCAAGAAGATAGGGGTTTGAATTAAGAACCTCTACAAGCTAGAGGTAGATGGCTTCGCTGCAATGGTAGGAAAAGCAGAAGAAGTGGTGAGCCGGGATGAGGGCGAATTATGGCACAGGAGATTGGGCCATCTTCACCATGGCACTTTGAAAATTTTGCAGAAAATTTCTACTGGACTTCCCAAGGGTACTCTTGCGTAGTTAGATCAGTGTAAAGGATGTACAATGGGTAAGTTTGTGAAGACCACCTTTCATGAGAAGGAGAACCGTGCTTCGGTGATCCTGGAGAGAATTCACACAGACGTGTGTGGACCATTCTCGGTTGCTTCAACAATGAAACACAGGTATTATGTGATATTTGTTGATGAATTTTCTCATAGATGCTGGATTTTCTTCATGTAGAGAAAGAGTGAAATGTTCTTAAATTTGTATGTGATTTCAAGGCATTGGTGGAGAAGGAGTCGGGAAGCGGTGAAAGCTCTAAGGAACGATAATGGTGGTGAATGCATCTGCGGCGAATTCGAAGACACGCGCGAAAGAAGGAATTCGAAGAGAACTCATAGCACCTCATAACCCACGGCGGAATGAGGTGGCGGAGAAAGACGAACGATCATGGGGTCTTGCTAGCTTAATCTTGCATGACCAAGGCCTACCAATGCACTTGTGGGCGGAAGCATGCAACACTGCGGTTTATGTGCAAAACCGTTGTCCTCATAGAGTACTTGGCATGAGTACACTCGAGGAAGCTTTTACTGGTAAGAAGCCTGATATTTCTCATTTGAAGATTTTTGGCTCACTTGTTTACATTCATGTGACGAAGGACGCCAAGAAGAAGCTGGAGCTGACTACAGAAGTTGGGATATTTGTGGGGTACACAGAAACACCCCATAACTATCGTGTGTATTTTCCAAAAATTCAGATGACTGTTATGAGACGGGATATAAAATTCAATGAGGTGAAAGCCATGAAGTTGTTGCTTGAGATGGAGCTACACTTGCATGTGGAAGAGGAACTTCTTGTTCCCAAAGATGAGCCTTTGGATGTGGATCAGACACAAGAGGAGATTCATGGAGTGGAGGAGTCCACTCATGCAGAACCAAACATCAGACAAGGCAGAAAGCGTACCACAGAAGCTAAGAGACTTAAGGTGGATACGGCACAGAATGTAGGAGTCCCTACATCACAATGCAGACAGAGACAGTCACCTGATTGATATACTGGATACATGGCTCTTATGAGCAAGTGTATTGTGATAGAGCCATCTTCTTTTGAAGAAGCAACGTAGGACCCCACATGGGTAAATGCTATGGTGGAGGAGTATGACTCCATTGTCAGAAACAGTGCTTGGGAGATTGTTCCAAGGCTAGTGGGAAAATCAGTTGTAGGATCAAGATGGACCTACAAGGTAAAGCAAGCTACTGATGGGAGCGTCAAGAAGTATAAGGCAAGATTTTTTGCCCGGGGCTTCTCACAGATTGAGGGGATTGACTATGAAGAAACCTTTGCACCTGTCGCACAATATTATTCCATACAGACCATCCTTGCTCTCTCAGCATAGATGGGTTGGCACATTCATCAGATGGATGTGAATACTGTGTTCCTGAATGGGATCATTAAGGAAGAGGTGTACATTAGGCAGCCTGAAGGATTTGAGATCTTCAGTAGCGAGTCGCATGTGTGCAAGCTCAAAAGAGCGTTGTATGGGCTGAAACAAGCACCCCATGCTTGGTACACTTGGATCGACAACTATTTCATTGGACTTGGCTTCACCAAGAGTGAGGCGGATGCAAACCTGTACCAGATTGTGGTTGAGGGTAAGCTTTTGATCATTGTACTTTATGTTGATGATTTAATACTAACAGGTGATGAGAAGTTGATACACTCATTCAAGGTAGATCTTGCAAAGGATTTTGAGATGAAGGATTTGGGCCTCCTTCATTATTTCCCTGGATTGGAAATATGGTAGTGGGAAGGTGAACTGTTTGTGTCTTAAGGCGAGTATGCCCAGGAGATACTGGAGAAGTTTCACATGCAAGGCTGCAAGCCTATCAACACTCCTCTTCCATGAAATTGGAAGAAAGAGGATGCTACATCAGGAGAGGTAGTGGATGCCACTGCTTATCGACAGTTGGTGGGTTCGCTCATGTATTTAGTCAATACAAGACCGGACATATGCTATGCGGTGAACCAGCTTTCACAAGCGATGGTTAAGCCTACCAAGCTCTTTCGGAAGGCAGACAAGCATATCCTGAGATATCTCAGGGGCACATCTGAGTATGGTTTATGGTATAGATAGAAGGATGAGGTAAAGTTGCATGGCTTCACGGATGCAGATTGTGCAGGAAGCCCAAAAGAAAGAAATAGCACATCAGGAGGGGTTTTCAGTATCTGATCTACTGATAGTTTCTTGGTACAGCAGGAAACAAAGATCCATGGCACTCAGTTCAGCAGAAGCATAATACATGGCAGCAAGTTTAGCTGCATGTGAGGCTATCTGGATGAGGAAGATTCTAGTTGGTTTGTTCCGTTCACATTTAGATCCCATGGGGATTCATTGTGATAATCATAGTTGCATTAAACTCTCGGTTAATCTTGTGTTTCATGATAGATCTAAACATATTAATATCCGGTATCATCATATCAGAGATTGTGTGCAGCCGAAGATCATGTTGCTTCAATACATTCCTACAGAGGATTAGGATGCAGATATTCTTATGAAGGTGCTCACCAGGAGCAAATTTGAATACCATAGATGTAGGATCAGGGTGAAGGATAATCCCTATCTTGTTAAGAGGGAGTGTTGAGATTCAACAAGATGATGAGCTTAGTGAAAAGAGTCGCCTTCACTAAGTGGGGGCCTGCAGGCTATTTTGGCGCATGTCTATTTTTAGACATGTCGATCATATTTCAGAAGTTGCGGGATGCTATTTGTGGATGGTTGATGAAGCTGGAAAAATAGATGAAATTCTATTTTTAAAATATTGGTTGAAGTCTATTTATAGATCGTCAATCTAAAAATAGATGCATGTCGATTATTATTAGCTCTTAATAATAATCAGACTCTAAACAACAACATATTCTCTTGGAGCACTTCAGTTCAGTGCACAGATGTGGCACAACAGCTGACAGAAGGAATTACGCTATTCCTGAGGGTTTACTAGAGCGATTGCATGGAGGAATCAGTTAGAAATCAAGTGGCAGAGTTATGACACAGTTAGAAGAAGTAGTTATAGAGTTGTATTCAATTTAACTCAGTTAGACTCAGTTGAGCTAGTTGTATCTAGTCTAACTGATTGATACACTAGTGAGAGTGGAGTGAATAAATTAGTTAATTAATTCACAAATAATAACTCATTAATCAACTGAAAAATACAGCAGTTAACTACAGTGCATGGCAGTTTCAGTGGAGACCAGTGGAGAGATAGGTGAAAGGGCAAGATAGACTATCTCTTGTGACTATAGTGATGCATTGATTGCATCCAACACTCAGTGGAGATGCCAATGAGGATTGCACACTCAAGTATGGAGTGATTCAAATTCATTCACAGCTATTCTTTAGCAGAGATTGCGCAGTGGAGGTAGCCTAGCAGGTGGCATAGATCGGTGCATGGATTTGCAAGATTGGGCCTGATTAGTGTATGACGATTGTACTGTACTGAGAGCTTGTGATAAGCTTTGTATGTTTGTATGAGATTTTCATATGATCTCCATGTTACATAATATATAGTTGGGGTTTTCAGCTTCAGGCTTTCCCGATTAAAATTTTTTTATGTGCGATTGAATATTTTTTGTTTTTGCTTCACATGTGTGTGCAATTAATTTTTCCGCAAAAGATTAACAAGTGGAATAGATTCAATATCTTGCATAAAGTTAAATAGTGTGAGATCAAGTGGATCTTGGACATATGCATGCTTAGTGCATATAATTTCTACAGCTGTCACAGTTCACCCATGGTGTACTTTCTTTAATCCTACGGTGGAAAATATATGTCCAAGTGTATACTGGATAGTCTGGAAAATAAGGCTTGCTCTATGGCACACTTATGAAGCTGAGATTCCATACTTTCAGTAATTGTGGAGTAATTAATATTTACAAATTTATAGAATTATAAATATATCCCCGATTTTGAAGTAATTAATATTTACAAGTTTATCGAGTTATAAATATTTGGATAATATATGTTTAGTGTTGAATTGAAAAAGGTATAATATTTATTGGTGAATATATATTGCCCCGTTTATTTAAGTTAAATTTATTTTCAGCTTTTACAAATGGTTTCTTTGGATTTTTGAAAAGCATGGAAGGGATTTGCGTCTTCGTATGATGGTTAAAGATCAAGCCCATGGTTTTATTGGACTTAGCTGGGTCATTTTGGAGATTTATTTTTTCTTCTTTTTCTAATTTATTTTTAAAAAAATTATGGTTGATTTTGCCGATAAAATGCTTTGATTGCTTTGAATTATATGTTATTATAATGTTGTGATGGGGTTAAATTGAGTGGAATATGCTTCAATGGGTTATGGTAATTCAAAACTTGTTTTATTCCATTATTTTTCAGATGTTATAGTAATGATTGTGTTATATAAAGTAAAATTATTCATGTGTGTTTAATTTTCAAAGTTTTCAACCATTCAATTTGGAGTATTCAGGAACACTTATATTCTTTTTTCTTAGTAATTTCATTTATAAAATTTTGATTTAAATATTAATTCTATTTATAAAATAGTAGTTTATGCTGATTTATAAAATTTTGACTTAAATATTAATTCCATTTATAAAATTTTAGTTTAAATGTGCATAAATTTCAATGATATTGTTATATACTATCACAATTATTAAATCGTTGGTAAATGTGAATAGACATCAATCTATAACAAGTGCTATAGTGTATCTTAGTGTATCTATAACCTATATTTGTGAAGGTTACCTAAATTGATAGTGGTTAATAGACAAATAGAATCTTATAGACTTTCTTTGGGAGGAACTAGTAAATTGAGATGTGAGCCAAATAAATTAATTACCTTCTCAAGCACATGGAAATGCATAAATTTTGGTGGGTAGTAACCACTAGTAAATATACCTATGTATAGTTTTACTCCTACATATAGTGAGAAGTAAGCCCTAGTAAATAAATATATTTGCATCTTATTCCTATCCATTTTTTATACAATGACTTGTTTAAACTGCCGTGGGAAGTAATTGATAGTAAATATGTTATTTACTTCTTTCAAAGATTAAGGATAAAAATTCATTACGCAAATTATAAAAATTCATATCCATAAATTATGACATAAAATATGTGAGGCAATTATCCATGTGGAATTATCTTGTGCAAAGGATGTAATAGGACACCAAGTTATGGTTCAATCAAAATGTTTGAAAATTAATTTTTTAATAAAAATGAAAAATAAATGTTTATTTTCCAAAGTTAAATATTATAAGTTGCATTGGCCAATGTTAAACTTTAGTGGTCAACCAACAAATTGATAGTTGATGTTTTGCATCAGGAATAATAGGATCAAAACTAAAATTTAGAAAATCTAAGTTATAACTTTATTTTAAATTATTATTATTATCATTTATTATGAAAATAATTATCATATAAGTTAAACAAATATACATAAAAGAAAACATGGAACAAGATTCTTAATCATGGAGATTTACCCTACTTTACCACAGAGATTCCTAATATATAACTGGCCTTTATTCCAATAGCATGGGTTATCAATACCACATGCCCAAAACACTATAACTCACTTCATATGACATTTGTTTAGATGAAATCGTTTTTAAATAATCAATTTAATAAATGTCAACTTTTGGTTTGTGTATACTACCATGAACATTCTAAAATATTATGTTGAGATTAAATATATACCATCCACTTAATAATTATTGATAATTATGCCTATAAACATAGGCTTCCACAATTTTAATTTAATTATCAATAATTATTTGGTGGATGGTATGGATTTAACTTTCATATAATATTCTACAATACACAAATCAAAGGTTGAGATTTATTTCTAAATTAGTTATGTTTTTCTTTTTTTCCTTTTAATTAAATTCATTAATTAAAACAAATGTCATATGAACAAGTGTCAAATAAAATGAATTATCGTTTTTTTGACGTATGGCATTGACCCATAGTATTTACATAACAAAGTCTATCTACAAATTAACAATCTCCATGATAAAGTGGTCGTGAATATTCATAATTAAATTTTATATTAATTATTGTTATTGAAAAACAATTCATAACATATAACCTCAATATCAAGGAACATACTCCCTATCCTATCCTCTTGATAGAATCTAGCTTTTCCCCTTTGAAAGTACAACTATGTTTAGATATCTCATGTGCAAGAAGAAGATTCACAACATGGAAATCCAAGAGTGCCCTGCTGGAATCCAAGAGGCTCGCAAAGATTTCTTCTAACTTTAGTCAATACCCCCACCTTTGCCTCAAGGGTGGGTGGCATAAAGATGCCCAGTCTTGGCTCAACCTTTGGGTGATTAAGGAGGAGATCATCATGGGAAGAAATAGTAGTATAAGGATACTATTAACTCCAATTTTAAGGACACATGTGGAATGATAAGGAGCGAGAGGGTAAAAGTAAGCTAAGATACTATAAGGAGGTGATCAAACCCACCCTTGATAATGAGAATTATCTCTTTTTGTTGACCAGCACTAAGAAGAAAATGAGCATCGCTAGGATAAGAACAAATAATTTTCATAAGCTTCGAAGTGAGTGGTCTACTCCCAAGACTCTCTGGGACGACAATGTGATACTAAGAAGGTGGAAGATGAAAAACACTTCTTTTTAGAATGCGCTACTCTTTCCCACAACCGCTCTCAATTGCCTATCATCAACCACACCTCCAATCTTCTTGAATTATTAAGCCAACCCAACTATAACTATCTTGGAGCTCTTATTTCCCTTCTCCTTGATCACAGAAACAAGATTTTGAGAAATGACAATTACACATCATCATCATCATCATCATTTTTTTAAATAAAGTTTTGATTTAGTTAATTGTTATGATGAAGTATTTTTTATATTCATTGTGGAGTTTTTATATTTATTATGGGTTGTTTCCTATTAGCATTTGTCATAGATTTAATATATATGGTTTTTCTAATTAAACTAACTCAACCATATCAATTAAATTATTGGTAAATGAGAATAAACTTCAATCCATCATAAACATAAAAACACTTATAACATGATACATTTAACTTTGTTAAAATTAAAAAATCATCAAATTAACTAAATTATAACTTTATTTTTAATTATTTTTAATATTAAATAACAAAATGAATTAATAAATAAATTAAAACATATATAGATTTAAGAAAACATGGAACAAGAGTTTTAACCATGGAAATTCTTACAATACCATGTTCCAATACCATCACTTATCAATATCATGTACCCAAAAAATTATAACTAATCTATATGACACCTATTCCTAAGACATCTTTTTTAATCAACCAATTTACTTAAAAAAGTAGAAGGGCATAACTGCTTTAGAGATAAATTTCAATTTTTGATTTCTCTATACTACCATGAAAATTCTAGAATATTCAATTGAATTTAAATATCTACTATCCATCTAATAATTATCAATAATTAAATTATAATTCTAAAAATCTTATTCAAAAATTACCAAATTAAAATTGTAAAAGCATTTTTCCAAAATAAATATATCTATTAATATAATAAAAATAAATACATTTCTTTTATAAATAATTTATATAATTATAAATAAATTAGTAATATAAATGTTAAATATATTTTTATTTTTATTTTTTTTTAAATATTATTTGTATTATCTATTATTATAAATATTTAAAAATTTATATATTAAGTTATTTATCAATTTAATTGCAATATCCTTTACCTAATATCTATCTAATATTCTATTTAATTATCAATAATTAAATTATTAAAAAGAAATCATATGATAACCCTTAATTTTACTGATATAATTTAAATAGTAAAACATAATTATAATTTAATATTATATTTAAAAAATCTAAAATTATAAGTTTAAACTAAAACCATAGTGCATAAAATATTCCTTCAGTTATAACATCACAGTTTTTATAGCGAGGAAAAAGCCAAAGATATCACAAATACTGAATGGATATGAGAGTATGCCATTTTTCTGATATCGTTATCGCTTCACGGTATAACACGAAAGACAAGGATAAGTAAATTGTTTATTGGGACACAAGGACGAGGCTGATCTTATTTTTTCACAACCATGGTGGTAATTATTTTATTGACAAAGCCATGGTTCCTTAATTCCAAATCATATCGTGAGTCTCTATGACAACTTCAAGAAAGAATCTGTAGCGTCTTTCTTCATCATTGTGCTTTTGACTTTGTTTTGAGCCATTCTTAAATCTGGGTCAGCAAGTTTATTTTGCGCTGGGCATGGTTTTGGATGTCAAGGTGACTCATCCTTTTGGTTGTGTTTTGATGTATGAAATCACATTTTATATTAAAAAAAAAAACATTTTTAATCTTCGTTCCATATAATTAAAGTATTTAAGACGGTATATTTTGTTATAATGTTAAATTTATATATTTGAAATTTTAAGTTAAATTTTAAAACATTGTAATTTTACTTATTTAATTTTAATAAAAAGTAATAATTTAAAAATTATATCTTATTTATATTTATATAAAAATATAAAATTTTAATTTATATATTTATATTTATGTGAAATAAAATTATTTAAATAAAAGGAAAGGATATGAAATTGTTCATCAACCTCAAGCTTATTATAAAGGTTTAGCAATAAGGAGGTTTTTCAACATTGAAGGACATATTTTGACATTTTGGATAAGCTACTTTTGGATTATTAATGGGTTGGATGTGTATGAGAGTTTGTATTGAAAAAAAATTATTATTATTTTTAATAAGATGTAATTGTTTAAAATTTTTATTTTAATTATGTCGATAGGCATTATATTATGAATTTATTTATAGGGACATTTTTGAGATTCGTCGACCTTAACAGCTGGCGTGAATCTCAACAATGTCGCTCTTATTGAATAATTATCACCGGAGTAGTCTGTCGGGCAGCGTTGGCCCTAAAACTCGCTCGTCGGAAAACTTCTCTCGCCCGAGTTCGGGCCCTTTTCACGTCCGCGTGCTCGTGATCACGACATGACCCCACTTTTGTCGTACCTCTCGGTGCTCTTGCTGCGTTGGGAGTTGGTGGGTGACGGAACCCGCATTCAACATGATTAAGCTCGAGAGTTCAGGGTGACTTGGAACCCAGATTCAACGTGGGGATGAAACTCGCGCTATGTTTTCATTTTTCATTTTGGATAGAAACAAGAGTCTCTCGTTGTACCGATGGAAAATGGGACCGTAGCAAGGAACTATCACACACAAGAACAAAAACTCAAGCCGTTCGCTTCGTAACGACGCAGTGTGCACTCTTGCGCCAAACGAGTAAGTGCCTTCCTTTCAATCCTATCCACTCTTAAAATTATCAAAATTTTACATGTATCTACTCTTTCCCACGACATGTACAGGAAGTTAAATCGAATTCCACCTCGAATCAGTGATTAACAAAGAATGAAATTAGTTTTTCAAAACTTGCGTCCATTGAAAAATATTATAAGCATTTAAACTCGATCATATGTAAGCATCTATCACCCATTCCCCTATAAGTAACCGTGTTTGGTTGGGACATATTTCACATCCAATAGGCTAGTATTCCTTCTGAACTAAATATTATAGCCTCTGGTTTGGCCCAGGCAACAAAAACTAAGTGTTGGATAAGTTCCAAATAGTGAGTGGTTTAAACCACAATAGAGTCGAGCATTGCAAGTCCACATTGCATAAACGCCGCACCTTATGCACCTATCGATCAGAACTGCACAAACCCTCATTCATTTTTTCAGAAATAAACGATCAGAGCTTGCGTAGACTACTCGTTAAACCTCTCAATCATTACTCTCATTTTTCCATGTCGTTACAATAAAGACATATTTATGCCTTAATAAATATATTAATGTTTTAATTAGTATTTTGAAGTGGATGTTTAACATTTTCTCTTTTTCTTGTTTGGGTAAGCTTGTGTATGATTCGTGGAACTAGTTTATTGTTTAAGAAGCTGTCATCTCGGGTATGTAGAGGGTATGTAGATGTGGGATAGTTTCTTGTTTGAGTAGTTGTCATTTGGATAGGTACATGTGGGGATGTGTACTTTAGGGATAGTAGTCCATGTAAGTTATTTCAATTTTTAATATAATTGGTGTTTTTTAATATAATTGAAAATTTAAGGATAATAAATTTTTATAGTTATTATCAAAAAAATTAAATTATAAATTAATTACATATTATATTTACTTTTTGGGTAGCTTGATTTGTGATGGTTTTGTTATGAAATATTATGTAAATTATGAGATTTGAGGTTCAAATTCTCATGTTAACTTATGTTATTGGAAAGATAGTAATAGTAGTAGTAATGGTGTCCTAATCCATCCCATAAAATTGACCTAGTTGTCAATTCCTCTAGATGATTAAAAAAAAACATACATATTATGTTTATTTTTTAAATTTATACATGTCCTATTTATATTTAATATTAATGTGTGTTACAAATCAGATCAATATATTATATGTCATCTTTCTCTATGCTTTCAAAGTGGAAAGAATTGGAGGAATCGATTTGTAAGATCATTTTTACAAGTTGGTACCACTTTGGAGATTTGACATCTAAAACATTTTTTTACCTCCAAAAACTCTCACTTGTGCCAAACCCCCTAACGTTGTTTTACTCTTTGAGACTTTTCCAATAGTGCAAGAATCACCTTAGATAGAGTTTGTATACAAAAATTGTGTCCCTTAGAAGGTGACCTAGTATGTTGACCAATATGGTACAAATGGATGTCATTGTGTGTTTGTTTCCTCAACTAGGGGAATGGAATATTGACCATCATGTGTACTTCATACGTAGGAAACTTTCCATATTACCATCAACATGGAAGGGCTATATTTGGTATATAATTTTTATAAGCTTTTCCACTCTTTACTAGGAGGCCATTCCAAGTTCTATACTAATAATTTTTCTTTGAATAATTTAGTTAAAAAACCTATTCTAGAAAGTTAGATATTCAAGTGGTTGATGTTAATTTCAGACTTTTCATTTGAATTTATTGTTCAAAGTGAAAGACATAACGTGGACCTTAATCACTTTTGAAATATTGGGATAGGTAAATTAGGGGGTGTTATCGATGATCAACATCTATATGTTACAAATTTCTAGAATGAAATTGTCCTTTGATTATTTAGAATATATTTAGTTACTTTTGAATATAGTCTCTTTCCCTCCAAATGAATCACTGACTCAAAAACACCATCAATTGCTTTTAGTTGTATATTTTTAATTAATTGTAGGAAAAATATTTAATTTGGGAAATTATAGTATTATTTGATGGTATATATTGGATCATGAATATAAGGATATACTTTAGGAATACCATCATGGAGTTGCAATAGGTCATTTTGGAGGTAAGTTAACTACCCCCAATGTGGCGTAGGTTATTTTATGGTGTCCAACTAATTTGAATGATGCCAAAGATCATGTTAATGGTTGTGATGTTTGGAAAGATAGTAATAGTAGTAGTAATGGTGTCCTAATCCATCCCATAAAATTGACCTAGTTGTCAATTCCTCTAGATGATTAAAAAAAAACATACATATTATGTTTATTTTTTAAATTTATACATGTCCTATTTATATTTAATATTAATGTGTGTTACAAATCGGATCAATATATTATATGTCATCTTTCTCTATGCTTTCAAAGTGGAAAGAATTGGAGGAATCGATTTGTAAGATCATTTTTACAGGCTGGTACCACTTTGGAGAATTGACATCTAAAACATTTTTTTACCTCCAAAAACTCTCACTTGAGCCAAACCCCCTAACATTGTTTTACTCTTTGAGACTTCTCCAATAGTGCAAGAATCACCTTAGATAGAGTTTGTATACAAAAATTGTGTCCCTTAGAAGGTGACCTAGTATGTTGACCAATATGGTACAAATGGATGTCATTGTGTGTTTGCAGCTAATCACGTGTGGACTTTGAAACTGAGTTACATTTAGTGAACATAACATACACGTGTTCACTAACATACATGTGAGAGAGAAATGTTCACTAAATCTAACTTAGTCATGTGGCAAGTCTATATAGACATGAAACTATAACTTATAGTTAACAATGAAGAATGGTCAACTTTGGATCATCAATTTTATTTTGTCGTTATGCTCTAGAATGAATATATTTGTTGCTAACATGTTTTTGTATAAGATATTTCTCTTATGTGTTTACTTATTTTCTAACAAGAGCATTTCAAAATGGGCAAGCAAGCAAAATGGAAGCATATCATGAATCTTCAGGTGCAAGACCTCAAAGACAAGACGACATTTTCTAGTAAAGACTTAGTTTGGACTGAAATAAAACGAAATAACAACAGCATTGATCGGGTTGCTTTAATCCCTATAGAAAGAGTTTCTGAATTTATCAAAGGGGAGGAAGAAAATCATATTGCTCCATGTAATTTCATACGGAAGAATAAAATAGAACCAAGACAAAGAGCTACTGCTGCATCACAATATGAAATGTAAGTATTTCAAAATTCATTGTTTAGGTCCTTTAAAACAAAAGTTATCATTCTTTGTATGTATTGACATTTCAAGATTTTTCGTGTAGATATTATTGCTCATTTGGACCAGAGGATAAAAGAAGAGAGCCTTCAACTAAAAAAAAAACCTCATTTTTGCAGAAGAGGGGTTGTCAGTGCCACTTCATTGTGAAAGTTATGAATGAAAGTTAGCAATGCTAACTTTTAATATGTATGAACACGAAGATGCAGAAGGTTGGCCTTGTCATGGACAACATGACAATTCAGGTGAGGCTAGGGCCTTGCATAGGCCAAGGCTTTCAAGGGACATCGTTGCTTATGTTGAGAGTTGTTTCTTTTTGGGAGTACCTGTTGATATGGTGTATAGAACCCACATTAAGAGACATATTGACATGGATGTGACAACTCGAGATAGAGACTTCTTCTTATGCAGGAAATATATTGTAAACATATATAACAGGTTGGCAAAGGGAAATTATCAACTCCACAAAAAGGATGAAATGAGTGTAAACCTTTGGTATCAAAAGCACCAGGAAGACTTTTTCTTTTACCAAAAACCCAATGGTGTGGAGGTCCCTTTTATAATAGGGATTCAAACAAAGTGGATGTTGGAGACAATGGTCAAGCTATCACACAATAGCTTAATAGCCATGGATTCAAAATTTAATACAAATAAATATGGGGTAAGTTGGATAACAATAATTAATTGAATATATGTATTTAAGTTGTAGACATTAAATATGATTAATAACGTGTATTTGACTTTATGTAATGTTGAATATGATAGTATCAGTTGTATACACTTGTGGCATTTGATGAACAACAAAGCGGGGTACCAGTTGCATGGGTCGTGGCATCACGAAACACATCAGATGATATTGCACTATGGTTGGAGAAGCTCATGCACAGGTGTTTCCAAATCCGTCCTGATTGGAAAGTCAATGCATTCATGGTCAATGATGCATTGGCTGAAATTGTTGCCTTGAGGTAACTTTAATACTATCATCATTTAATAAAAATTCATTTATTCTAAAATGTTTGCACTAAAATGCATTGAATATGGCAGGAGGATCACAGGTTGTGATGTTATCTTATGTGTTTGGCATGTACGGAGGGCTTGGTTAAAAAACGTGAACCGGTTGGCCACTAATTCCATAAAATCCAATGAGATATTCAGTGAGTTAGGTTCTATCATGAAACACACTCTCAATACTGAAGTGGATGATGCGATCAATCGATTTTTTATCAAATTTGCAGATGAAGAGAAGTTCTTAGACTATTTCCACAAGAATTGGGTTGTTGGTGATAAGATTCGTAAGTAAACAAAATCTTTGTATTGTATCCATGTTTGTTTTCTATAAAAATGATATATTTAGACTAAATTAATTCTCTTTGCATTTAGGGATGTGGGTGAAAGGTTGTCGGGAGTTTCCTCATGCAAATCAGGAGACCAACAATGCTGTTGAGTCATATCATTGTTATTTGAAAACAAATTTTTTATCTGATAGAAGAAAAAATTGTGCTCGTCGGATGGATTGGTTGTTGTATATCGTGCTAACAAGTGTTGAACCTTGTTATCGATATAAGGAAATATTGAAAGAAGAAGGATTTCTAAACAACTACAAGAAAGAGAAACAGCTTGAGTCATCAGTGGAAAGAGCAAGAAAAATTCCGAATAGTGATTGTTCTCCTCATGAGAGCATAACCAATGCTTACTGGGTGAGAAGTCAAACAGATCGAGATAAGAAGTACCTTGTCAAATGGTATCGCATGGATTTTATAACATGTGAATGCCCATGGTCTACTCGTGGCAATATTTGCAAGCATGCAATAAAGGTTAATTGGTTGTATTTCCACTCAGATAATCCATATCCATTACTTCATCAACATGCAGTGGATAACATATTCAATGACTCTTCTGAAATCAATATAGAGACCCAGAGCCATGATGTAGATGTTGATGCCACTCCTATGGCCACAGATATTGTTGATGCAGATGTTGGAGCACTTCATTTGGTAAACGAGGAGGTGTCTAGATACATGCATTTCATTCTAGATAACCCTCCTACTACTTTGACAAAGGCAAACCAATTGCTTAGTCTAGTTAAAAAAATGATGGATGAAGCCAACAACTTGCATATTATGGATTTTGACTTCACACCTGGGTTGGGCTCTCTTGATTCATCTTTGAAGAGGAAAAAGAGTTTCCTTAGCCCTACAAAGAAACAAAGGAGCAAAAAAAACAATGGTTTGGAAATTGATTTGAATGTCCATCCATCAGAATATGAACCATTTGAGTTTCAATACCTCAATAGGCGAGGTCGTCCTCGATCAAATAATGCATTGTCTGTGGTTCCAGGTTTGTTTCATGTATTCAATATAGTGATGGTTTTAGATTTGTGTATTTAGTCATAAACATTCTTTAACATGTGATATGTTTATTTTTACAGCGATGCAACAATCCAGAGTTATGGCAATAAACCAAGACCAAAGGAAGATGCAAGAGCATCCAACATTTCCTGCCATGCCAGGTACATTTGAATGAATGTGCATCTAACTAAATCCTAAATGAAGGAGAAAAAAAGTGATATTTGGCAATGCAAATGACAAAAATGATAAATCTAATATAGAAAGACCATCTACTCAACATTTAGGCATTTCCTGTAGTTTTCCCCTCCCATCCACTCAATATAGTTATGTTTGTACATATACCTTAATGCTTTAACAAATTTCATTGTGCTAACAAACGACACTTTGTTAGGTAACTATGGAACGGGTGGAGAAGCATCATCTTCCACAATGGTTGAACATCCATGGAAGGACTTCAACTCTAATGGGAATCAATGAGCTAGGCACAAACAATAGGTATGTACTTTCCAAAGAGTGTATAGATGTACTTTCTTATGTGATGATCCAATTAAATGCATAGGTAACTAGTATATGGTTCTTTTAGTTATTTGGTTTGAGAGATAAAATAGTCTTAATATGGTCACATCCTTGGTGTAGTTTGACTAATTATCAAAGTTCATGGTATTTGTTAATAATGTGCATTAATATTGGGGTTCGAACTTAAAATTTTCTTTTATTATTCAGAAAGTCTTGAATCTGGTCAAGCGAAGAGAATACTACTTCATGAGATTGTATCCATGAAAATGAATGAGGTTGGAATCATGTTTGAAATTGAAATTTACACAGTTCACTTGGTGAAGTTGAACATGCTAAAAAATGAGATATTTTTGTGCTAATCATGTCTAGTGTCCATTGTACATGTCCAATGTGAATGCAATTCCCTTGTTTATTGTACAGGTGTCTTGAAAGAGGGACCTCAATTACAATATGAGAGCCAAATTCAACACAAATTGTATATAATGTTCTCTATGAGCAAATATCCTATGATGGGGTCAAATATAATTTGCCTTTGTGAAGGATGACTAATTGTGTATTCAATCTTTCATAGGGATTTTAATGTTTACTGTCCATTCATTAGTGATGGTTCTATTGCTAGTAGATTGGAGGATTGTATATCTGTCCATGGGCATTGGATTTTAAGTTTTAACCATTATGTAGAGGGATCAATGTCTTGAATTCATTCTTATTATGATTGAATTTTTTTTTTTCTGAGAGGTAATTTGATATAAGAAAAGAGTAGTTTCACAATATGCTAGTCATATATTTTGTTCTAATCTCTGTCTTATTGTCCATACATGATAGGTTTTCTCCATACAATTAGGATCTTTGAAGCAAGTTTGAAGCAATCTGCAAAAGTTTTCGGAACAGGTATAAAGGTCTCTCAGGTCACTGACAAAGATGAGATTAAATACCAAACAGCAAGCTTCTAGTGCTGAGAGGGAACACAAGCAAATCCCATTGTTCTTGAGGAGAACCTGACACCTTCCATGTATAAATAAGGTGAACAATGGAAGAAAAAGGAGCCAATGGAGCAGCCTAATGATCCCAAGGACTTGGCACCCATAATTTGAAGCCTGGTTTATCTTCTTTTTTCTAGTAGTTGCCATGCATAGATATGGGAAGGTCTTTTAGAATGCTGTTGTTTTATGTATATCAGCAGATAGGATAGTTTGTGTAGACTCCTTGGACAAACAATTTGGTATCCACTTGGTGGAGGACTTGGTTTCCTCAAAGGTAGGCCTCCACCAGATATCGCTGTAATTTTTTTTTTATATATATATAAAGTGAATATGAATCGATATTAAGATCAGCGTGTGAATCTGAACATCATGCCACATATCAATCGATGTTGTTCTTCTTAAGCAACATATTAAGATCCAGATGCAGAGAGTGTTATGGAAAGTTTCAGTTGTGAATTAATAGTTTTTAAAGGGAATATTGAGAATGTGTCCTCCATTCTATAGCACAGTTGAAAATTGAATATTTGTTGGATTTTTTTAAGGAACTTTCCACCAGAGGAAGGAATGAATTATGGTTCATTCTTGGAGTTATTATTATGGAAAATGGAATCCTGGTTACGTTATGATATTTTTATTCATGGTCAACATCTTCAGGAGGTTGAGGTTACTAGTCAAAATAGTACCATAGATGATCTGGAAAAACATTTTGATGCTTGTGATTTTGGTCTTGCTTGGATTATTTTTTAAAGTGTTCTCATGATATAAAATGTGGTTATCAGATGACAACTCTTATTTTCAGCAAGGGATCATGTGCATCAATTGTAAAGTTGATGGAATAAGAAGTTTTTTTGCAAAACATGTAAATTTCCTATGTTATTCCCTCAGATGTATAGAAAATGTTTTTCCTTGTAAGACAACTTCCAAAATGGGTCTCATATTTTTAATCCATGCCTCACAATTTAGAGTTAAAATATTTGCATGATGTGACTTTTCAAGATCAGGGAGAAGATTTCAATGAATAAGGAGAAAACAAGGGGTGTTTTGATGATCAATACAAAGTCAGAAAAATTGCACTGGCAAAACTTCCATCTCTATTTCACCATGAATTTTCCGTGCCTTTCTATGCCTGAGTGTTTATGGCAAAGAATTTGTGTTGATTTGCATCGTTGGAAGGTTTGATGTGATGAGAGGACTGGAAATAATATTTTCATGCATGTTAAGTCATACCTCCGAGATGAAAACAGTTAATGAAATGCATTCAAAGAGGGACATTTTCTATTGATTTTATAAAGGAGGGAGAGGATAGTTTGAGTTAACGTAGAGCCTCTTTAGATAAAATCGATGGCCAAAGGAAGCCTCATGTGTGATTGATGTTTTGAAGCACATAGGAAAAACATTTGCAGCACTTACTCCTTTGCCAGCACCAAGGAAATTTGACAGTTTTGTATGGATTTTTCATTCTGCAATTGTGGTTGCTAAGATGGTTATGAAAACCAAACATGTTTGTATTCATTTTTTTCACAACAAAATTTGTCAGGATTTGCTCAAATTTTCGTGGATTGATGGGTTTCATTTTCCTAGTGATTCGATGGGTGTTTCAGTCATTTTCTATATCCAGAAGATCTGTTGTGACTGTGAGTTTGACAGTTGTTGAACGTCCAATGACAAGTGGCAAAACCATTGATTACGATGGGTCCAGGGTGCATTGAGCATATATAGAAGCTAATGATGGTCCATGAAATGACAATCTTACTGGTTGTTATGGATCAAGGATTCACTTCTTATAGAAATCACTCTATTGTTTGTCATAAAGCCATAGGCTTGGTTTACAATTGAATAATACATGCTAGTCACAATGCTCTTCTCTTGCTTCCACAAACACAACACCACCTTGAGTCCAGAACAGAACATGAAGAAAGTTGATGGGAAGCCCGGACCTTGTTTCCATGAATTATTTTACATGGTATTTTCTTAAATGATAGGCAGAACTTTCAGCCTTTCTTTGATAGATGACATGCAGCTTGAACTGGTGTCTGTCGCCCTGAGAAATACTTTGCGCCACAAGAACAAAAAGCACATGAAAAATGACACAAGAATGAACTCAGTGACAGTGGCAAATTAATCTATTGATGACAGTGGCAGCCTATTGATGGGCAAAATATTCTCAGCGTTTTCTGTCTTTTCTTAAATGCAATTGCAGTTCAATGAACATTAACAAGGTAATTTATTCTGTTTCTTGTGTCTTTAAATACTTTTCTGTTAATGACAGTAAATTAAATTGAAGGATCTAAATGACAGATGCATTTAGTACATCGATCAGTCTTTCTGTCACAAGTAAATTACAAATAGAGGAGAACTAGTACATCGATCAGTCTTTCTGTCACAAGTAAATTACAAATAGAGGAGAACTACTCCGAGTCTATGAATTTACTGCAGCTTCAACTGCTTCAAGGTAGGTGAGCCATTCATTTTGCACTTGTGCCTATTTCTGTATAATATAATTATTTGCTTAAAAAATGTGGCATTTACATATTTCTATCCTTGCTGCGTCTCAAAAAAGGTTACTTATGCCCAGCCCCTATAGGAGAATGCCCTTTTGAAATGATAAGTTGGGTGACTTGTATTCACTAACAGACCAAATATTTCATACTCTTCCATAACAAGCTTAATGCAGTTCGATAGATATGAAATCCTCAAATTCATCCGTGGTTTTGGATCTCAGATGATTGGCGATTTTAAAAAATGTTTTAAAATGTTGTATATGAGAGGGAGGATGAAAAAAGTGGTAGGTGCCATTCTTCTTTTGAGGGGTGGAATATTTTCAGCATTCCTATGACAGCTAAAATAAGATTTTTCAATACATTAAACATTGACACCTTCAGATTTTATACATTGTTAAGAACATGAAAATCATCTCAGAGACAGTATAAATCATCTTAGAGATAGTATGTTTTGATGGGATTTTTTGACAGTGAACAACATCATCAATTTTATTTTATCCCTTGTAATGGTCTCACAATTTTTCTTAGAAATGATATTTATGGGCAATATTTGAAATGGCTCTAAATTATAGACCCAATCAAGTTGCAAACCATTATTTTGATCGGCAGAATATGTTCAACCTTTCTATGACATGTAATATGTAATTTGATATCACTGAAATCTCTGGTTGTCAGTCATAACTACAAATGTACAAATAGGATCAAAGGAATTAATTCATCCCCTAAGGTTCAAATGCCCATACGTATGAATAAGCGATTGGGGCCAGTTATGAGTATTGGGTAATTTTTCCCCAGTTATAAGTACATAAATAACCTTTTTCCAGCAGGGGAATTGCTTATGAACTAATAAGATGCAAATCACAGTGGATACTGTCTCAGTTTTCGCAACTGCTCTGTTGTTTTAGGATATCTTCTCATTCATTTTTTATATTAACATGAATTGAATATTATTGTCACTCTTTCTTGACAATTCATTTCTACCAGTTAAATTTATCTGGATTATGACATTAAATAAAGATGTTGGAAATTTAGTTGTGGACTACAATTGCCGTTAGACTGCACAATCATTGTTGTTTTAGGATATCTTCTCATTCATTTTTTATATTAACATGAATTGAATATTACTGTCACTCTTTCTTGGAAATTCATTTCTACCAGTTAGATTTATTTGGATTATGACATTAAATAAAGATGTTGGACCTAGCACCAAACTGTTCAATTGAATTAAATAAATACAACATGATTTAGGTCGAGTATTGTTGGCTGAACATTCATATAGTGTTGTATAGCATTGGATAGCAAGTGGTTTGTATACACTCCAAGCACTTAGAGATAATTGTCTTCTGGCACAAAGTATTTTATGCTGAAAGGGAATACTCTCATCTGCTTCAAGTACACACCCACAAACAAAAAAAAACCTCTCATTTACTTCAAGTACACACCACAAACAACAAAGAGGTAGGTTAGTTGTTTGAATTTGAGCAAACCATGTCTTCAATTCAACTTTTAATTTATAATACTAGAAATAATAATAATAATAATAATAATTGTTATTTGAATTTGTGCAAATAAGATGTTTTCAACTCAATCTTTAAATCTTCTTAGTGCTATTGTTGTTTAATCTCTACTTTATCTCGGTGAATGGATATATATCATTAAAGAATCAAAACATAACAGATAGAGTAACTAGACACGATGGAATTAGATAATCATAAGCTACTTATAAGTACATCTAACCTTCTCCTTGTTCTCATCTCTATGAGAAGGAATGCATTGATGGGATTGTCTACCCTCTTTCTTCGATCCATGGAAACTTAGGATAAGGAAGGCATTGATGGCATTGTCTACACTGTTTCTTCAGTCCAAAGGAAACTTTTAAGCCATATGATAGCTTTGGTCATTCTGCAAATTCATTTATGATCCTACAACCCTAATTCAATACCTTGCATAATCAATCCAGCAATATCCGTTCCATTGAACATGCATAGGAAACAGAACACCAACCTAAGCCACACCATTGCGATAAGGATTGGTATCACAGTGACTGTAACAATATTTACATCAGAGAACTCATATAAATATGATCTCCATATACAGTTCACTTATCAATCTGCATTGAATCTAATAATTTCATATGAAAAGAATCCACTTCCCACCTAGTTAAAAAACTTGAGAAGCCATGTGTAAGATACCACATACACAATCCCTACCTACATTACTGGATGGCTTGTGAAATAATCTTTACCTAAGCCCAAGTTTCTTTACAAAACAACATTTGGGTGTCTGGCAAATCCGATCAGAGCTCTGAATTTTCTATAACTTGCCTGGTTTGGTAACAACTCATTTGAAGCAAATTAGCCTTTTAAGCATGAATTTAGATTAATGGAAGTCAACCAAAATGAAGAAATCCACATTTTAGCATATTAAAGCCATTTGAAACTAAAGCTGGAGAATTACCATATGACCTCCTGTTACACACAAGACACGGTCTTTTGATTGAAGCAGGCGTAGCCTATAATGTGTGGTGCACCGAGGATGACTTAAGACGGTGTACCCGTTTCTCAGAAGGAGATGGGAAGCCCGGACACATGCCAACAAAAAAAAAATTCAAAGGAATTTCAATGAACAAATTGTATGATCAGCAAACCTTACTATCTGAATTCATCCAAATCTAATAAATGCTACAGTAGGATAAGATAATGTAATTAGTTAAATAATGGAAAAATGCACTTACATTATTTTTCCAATGAGAATATGTAGTCCCTCATTTACATCCATTACAGATAATTATGGCAGGTTTAATGGCATTCCATAGGGCAGTTGTAGGGCAATTCTCCTCTGGCAAGCAAGACTAACATCTTATTACAGGATGAAGCTAGACACTGGATCGATTCACCGTGTCCTCCCTCTTGCCAAGGTAATTTGCCATTTATTATTCAATAAAGATAGGCAACAATACACTAGAACTATGAGCAAATTACCTATTGAGGCCAGACTTTCTGAACTTAAAAGAAAATTTCAACTTCAAGAGCCTTGGCAGAACTGAGGCCATTTTGCACCAAAATCGATACATGTGTAAGCTAAAATTGAATTGCAATATTAGTGAATCCACCATAAATTAGTATTTATGTTTGTGTAACTGACATACATATCGAGCCAAGGACTGTAAGCAACAAGTGAAAAATATGAGTGTTAATATAGTGATTGTTAGTCACTTGAATTGCTAGATGTGACTATTATAATGTGTGCTGCAGTAAACAAAGGAACGTGTGGCCACTCGGTAAATAAAAAGGCAATAAACAGATAAATAGGTCAATTGTCTAAATCTTACCAAAACAGAGTAATAAAGTTCATCAATTTCAATTTGTAAAGTCTTCTCGGCCTTCAAACCGTCCAAGGCTACCATGGAAAAACGCACTTACATTATTTTTCCAATGAGAATACGTAGTCCCTCATTTACATCCATTACTGATAATTATGGCAGGTTTAATGGCATTCCATAGGGCAGTTGTAGGGCAATTCTCCTCTGGCAAGCTAGACTAACATCTGATTACAGGATGAAGCTAGACACTGCATCAATTCACTGTGTCCTCCCTCTTGCCAAGGTAATTTTCCATTTATTATTCAACAAATTTAATCAACCTGGAAGAGTGAAAGGTGTTATAAGTAGTGAGCCTTGTGAAGGAGACTTTGGGCTCCTTATTCTTGCCTGTGACAGTATTGCGAAAGAAGCACCGATTTTCCAGCAGATAGTTTGATCTGTTAATTCATTTTCTTTGCATGTTACTTCACATTTCCATATTTCCCTTTGTGAATTATTTCAATGGTCTTTGCAAATTTTCATTTCCTTCTCTTCTTGCAGCATTTTAGTTTCTTTATGTAAAACAGGGTATTTGTTTAAGTTATGGCTGATAGCAGCGACCCCTTGGATTGTAACTCTTACTTGAATTATTCATGTCTTATTTGGGCAAATCAAGTGAGTTTGGGATCTTATGTTGCTGGTGACATTTAGTGTGCATGAATATCCAAATTCAAGTGGGGTCAAGTTAATGCCCATTTTAGATAGGTGTCCTTTATTTTTAGCTAAAGGGTAAATGATTTTGGGTTTAGATCAATTTCGAGCTGAAAATCCATCTGATCTTTAGGAAATAGTTTTAAAACACTTTTTATTGGAAAACATGGAACTTCGAGGAAGTTTCTTCCTTCTATTATGTGTTTTGTCTCATGTGTGTGTTCTGAAAACCAAAGATAAATCCCATTTTGTTGTGCATTACTTTGGGCTCGAAGGTGATGGTTTTGATGTCTTTCTGTTGGGTCTTCCATGCATAGTGAACGCAGTTTTGCACTTCCATGTATTGCTCCATCTTAGGGTTTCATGTTCTATTATCAAGCCAGCAGAATGAGAAGAGATGGGCAAACCTATTTCTCAGTTTTGAAATATGATAAAAGAGAGTATGGGGTTTTGAAAAAGTTGCTTGAGTAAGATGAAAACTTCGTTGAGCCTTCAAATTAACAGCAGTCAATCATACAACCTTATCCACATCAACAACTCAATCAGTTAAACTAAAAGAGGCTAGAGAGAATAATCCAACTGAATCCACCGATTAACCTGCTTGACTTTGGCTCAGAAAATTTCCAATATGTTGATGCTAAAAACTATGAATAAGGGAACATGTGCCCCATCTGACGACTTATTTTTGGTATGACGAAGCATTAGGACCCAAAAGATCTGCCAAATATGACTTTTATTAGTAACTTGGCTAAGATGCAGGGCTAAATTAATTTTGAATGTTTGAGCCTTCTCAGCAGTCTCAAGTTGTTTTTAAGAGTTGATATCTGCGTTGACCTTTTTATGTTGAAGAGAGACTGTAATTTTGTAAAGTTGTAATATGCAGTAATATGCCACAATAGGTCTTAAATCATGTACTTTGCAACGTAAATATGGGGTTTTAATCTCTATACTACTACCGATCACTGTAATGTTATTTCCTAAGAAGTAACCTTAACATATCAGAAAAATGTCTTTTATCTATGAGTCCAAAGAGGTCGTCTTTCGAAGGTTGTAACCTTGGTACCTCTGAATTCATGTTTAGATAAGGTCCTTTCCAATATAGAAGTACTCTTCTCGAATGCTGGTTCTCTGCCCAGCTGCATATTTCAAAAACAAAATAATGAGAAGATCTAATAAGGGATATGCCCTTGCTTTGCACAAGTTTGAAATTCATTGACAATCTTGGTCAAAGAATTACTATGGATTTTAATAATCAATGTTTGGTTTCTTTAATTTTTATAAACATTTTAGTATATGTTTTGAAGGCTTCAATCTCCCCTTTAATAATAGCCTAATTGCACTAGTTATTTTGGTAATGATTGTATCAAAACCATGGAAAAATCATTGTTAATGGATAAGTCAGATGATGATCCCATTAGTTTTTACCCTTTGGAAATTGTAAAAAAATAAAATAAAAAAATTTGCTATACTCTGTTTAAGTCCTTTCTAAAAGATTCATTTCAATGTCTGTTTGAATCCCTGCACAAAAGGCAGATGTCTTTCCTCAGATTGGATAGTTTGCTTATGTTCTCCTAAATTGTAAATCCAAATTTATCTCATTTAGGGAAAGATACAAAATAAAATAAAAAATGGTTGGTAAAAAATTGCCAGTTTCAGAGAACAAACTGTGTGAGGCAACAGTTACTGAAATAAAATTCAGTTGAATTATTTTGTATTGTTTTGCAGAAAATTGTCCATTGTGGTGTGAATCTGTTAGTCTTCTGGGCTTGTGTGGCTGCAACGTTAACTCTTACAATTCCCTTTCTTTGCAGCAGGTGCAATGAACCACAAAAATATAACAACTGAACTTAACATATCAGGAAACAGAGGCAGAAAAGCCATTCACACTAAAATTAGTATCTTACAGCTTGAAATTCCATTCCCTCAATTTGCAGAAAATCAGAGGATCATCAATTCATAATTAAGAAACTTATAAGGGAAATGGGAAGCTACGAAAATAGAGGCGACGGAGGAAATTGAAGATATATTACCTCATTTTTTGAATTAATTGTGCTTGTACATATGAGGCACCCACTTGAATCAAAGCATTACAATAATGAGAGATTTGCTCTCACAGATCTATCGCTAGAGTAGTTAAATGCGATTTCTCAATATACGAAGGGACTAAATGGACAGCTTCTGTAAAATTCCAAGGGACAGGTCACTTTCTTCTCTTAAAATGCTTTCTGTATTGCATGTAGGAGCTATAAAAATGGTTATGTCTGGAACGATTTATCTGAGGACGATGTAGTCTGTCCAGCTCGTGGAGTTGAATATGTTCTCAAGGGTTCAGAGTTGTTTGAGGGTTGTTCGGGCCGAGTTAAATTTGAATTTCACATAAAATTTTGAATTTCAACTCAGCCGGGTTAAATTTGAATTTCAGCTCAGCGGGGCGCGCGATGTATCATTATCTTTAAGGGCGGCGGCGCGTCTGACAATGCGGTTATGTTTTCAACTCTGACGGGGTCACGTGAGTTAGCAGCTTAACCCTGAACTGCTATGTCAGGTCTCAGCGGATGGGCTCAGGTCTTTTCCGACGGGCAAGGTTTCCGGGCCAAATCATGGCCTCAGTAGACTACTCGCTGGGCTAATCACATAAGCAAAGGGTTAGCTCAAAATGTTGATTTGAAGAAAAATATATCACAGCACAGAGGGACCCTTGATCTAATCAAAGGAGGAGATGAAAAGATATCCCCAGTTTGTCATATATGGACTACATTCAACCTCTTGAGTTGAAGTGTAGAGTTTAGAAGAAGGGATGTGCATGATCCTATGTACAATGACTTGTTACTGAGATCAGTGTTGTACCTTGCTTTGAGAAAATATATGTATTACCCTACATATCTACAAGCACTGTCACTAAGTAGGAGTGATAATAAATAGGCCCCATTATTCTTGGAGCATTCTAAAGGTAGCTTCACTCATGAAGTAATGGAGGATAAGATGATGAATGGTAGAAATATTGAGATGAGAAATCTCTTCTCCTTTCTTGATGACACTCTCTCAATGAGCATCTCACAGCTCAAAGGGAGACTTCTACCTGTAGCAGATCCAGAACCTCATTGGTTTTGGAAGGCCATGGATGAGAAGAAGGTTTCATTAAGAGATCTCATTAGAGGTTCACTTAAACATTTCATGGAGTGAAAAGTTCATCAGTTTGAGGAGGTTGGTGTCTTACAATGGGAGGATACCAAGTATTTGCAGAATGAGATCGATCATCCACATTTGGATGAATGGCTGATAGTATGGAGCAAGGGGTTGCCAAACCACTTGTGGATCTATGACACATTCCAGCAAGAAGCATGGCTGCGTTGGTTGCTCTTGGGTGAGTATGGTTAACACTCAATGAGTCATATTTTTCTGATTCATGCCTTACACATCACTGGAAGAATGCAAAAAAAGAAGGCATGGTTACTTTGGTTGTTGATGAGAGATTTTGGACATCACATGATATATCTTATGTCCATGTATTTACTCTTGTTTGTGATATGTCTCATGTCTTTACATGTATTTCTGTTTCTGATGTATCTCATTTTCATGTATGTACTTGGGGTTGGGAGAAAGTATAACTCTCACATGATGTGGCATAAAGGAGCTTGTTTGTATTATGTTGATGAGAAATCTCACATGTCCATTACTATATTGTTGCTCCATGACTTGCACCATGCTAATGCAAGGAGGCAACATGAATCCTTGTTGCTATGGTTACTATTGGGAGAGTATGGGCTGAATTATTCCCATGCATTCCACGACATTGTTGGAGGATGGAAACAAGATGCCTTATAGTGTTGGCTTTTGTTGGGAGATTATGGTCATTGTACATGGTATGTTGATGATGTGATAGGGCAGCAAGATGCCTTGTTAAGGTGGCTTATCTTGAGAGAATATGGCCACTACATTTGGTACAATGATGATGTGCAATGGAAGCAAGAGACATTACTGCATTGGATTCCTTTGAGAAAATATGGCTCTCATATTCTAATTGATGATTTGGCATGGCAACAAGAAGCATTGTTGTGGTGGCTTCTTTTGAGAGAGTATGGATCTCTTACTTGTTTTCATTATGATCTAGCATGACAGAAGGAGGCTTTGCTGCCTTGGTTGTTATTAGGAGAATATGGTTTGACATTGTTTATGTTTTCGAATATGTATTTTCTTCTTGTTTTCACTATGATGATGTGATGTTTGATTCCTACATGGCCAACATGGCTAATGATGAGGGAATTGATATGTGTAATCTACTCTATGTATCATGGATTGGAGAGACAGTTCATGAGTTGGAACTTTCCACTTTGGGAATGAACCACTTCATCTTATGTATCTCATTTATAGAGGAGAACTTTGGTCATCATATGGTTTCCACTTGGAGATTCTTTGCTAAGGATGGATATCTAAATTTTCAGTTGGAGGCCATTCTAGACATTCTAGAGAGGCAACTTTGGAGCTGGACATACATGACACATTGTGACAGATGGGAAGGCCTTCCACATGAGGATACCATTTGGAGGGAGTATGTTTTTCGTAACATCCACTTTTGTAGTTTCTTGAGGACAAGCAACATTTTTCCGGGGAGGACTGTAATATTCCCAAATTTTCACCTGATATTTGGAATATTAGAGTTCTTAATTTTCTTAATGAATTAAGTAAATAAAAGGGTGGAGGGACCCATAATCCTCAATATGAATAAATATCCACTTTTTGTGTGTGAATGTGGATTAATTAAGCCTAGATATACATAATGAGGTAGTTGAGAAACTACTAATGTGAATGGAATTGGAGATCATGTCTCATTAATGAGATAGATCATGGAGGTTGACACAGTCAAATAGGATCTTGAAGGGATCAAACAAAAGATCATGGAGCATTAATGATGAAGTGATGGAGGATGTTGTGCAATTAATGCACACTTGATGGAGAGGGTGTAATTACACCTATACATGATGGATGACTTGGATAGACAACGTAGTGAAACATGGAGGATATTTTTCATAGGCACAACGCAGTTTAGATGAGGGCCAAGGCATGGGAAGGCTCAAAAACTATATAAAGAAGATGAAGGCAAGAATGGAGAGATGCTTGAGGCTATTGATTATTGATTTTGAGGTCTGATTAGATTTGGAATTTTCATATGACATTCCATTGCTTTCTTAGGCTGTTTAGCAAAGATTGCAAGTGTTGTGTAGCATAGGGTGTTCCTGGTCGGGAATCCCACCTCATTCATTGAGTAGCTCTTGAAAGAGTATTGTACTTAATTCTACATTAGGCATTGGTGCCACTTATATTTTCCTAATTTCTGCAGAACATTCATATTCAGAAATTACAGATTTCTGAAGAGTAGTTCTGAAGGTGGAGATTGTCTTCAGTATTTCAGTTGGAGAACTGGTGAAGGTTTATTCCTATCACCTTGGGCTCGAATATCAGCATTCCCAGAGCTTCATTTTAGATCTAGCATCAGGCCAAAAGTTATTGACCTCCTAGCAGCAGTAATCCCTTTAGGAATTATGCTTTCCATTTTGTAGATCCAAAGGAGGAAGGAAGTTGCTAGCATTTTAGCTAGTAATCTGGTGAGGGATCATCCCCTCACCTTGCCATCAGTATTTCCATAATATTGGAGTATATTGAAGCATATTTCAGTAGGAATAGAGGCTCTCTTTCCCATACAGCACAATTTTTATGAGCAGTTGTCTTGCAACAGCTGTAATCATCATTGGAGGATTGAGAAGCTAGATCTAGAGCTTCTAGCTTGTAGATCTGAAGGAGGGATCAAACCTTCAAGCTTAGATCTGATATTGTGACATATTTCAGCCATCTATTTGACAAATCTATCCACAAATCTGTAATCCTAGTAGATTAAGGATCAAACCCTAGGAGGGTGATTTTCCAAAGTTGTAGATCTGGAGAATATTTTCTGGGTTATTTTGGGTTTCCATCACATCGGCCAGATCTTGAATCTTGGCATCATCAGAGCTCTTGAGCTCCCTATCTCTGCATTTTCCTTTGTAGAATTTACATGTATATCAGAAGTAGCAGGGAAAACACAACATTTCTTCTATAAGCTCACCAGTTACGCATTGCTAGTTGCAGCACCATTGTAGGGTGATTCTAGGCCTCCTCTTGTGCTAGATCTACTCATTTTCTATACATTGTGTAACTGATTCATCTCCATAGAATAAAATGGCTCAGCTTCTCTATATATTCTGATGTTATCTAGAGATTTATTGTTTACTTAGTTGCAGTTCTTATATTGTGTTTCATTATTAATGCATTCTCATTTTTGGGATATTATAGTGGTATGAGAGCGTGATATTTGGCTCAGCTTGTGGACACTTCATCTTTTGCATCAAAAGAAGAAGTAGATAGATGAGATCTATCATGAAGGAGGATTATAGCTTTTCCACTCCTCTCTTTAGATCCATGCAAGATCTCCCCAAGGAGATCTATCAAATAAAGAAGGAAAGGCAAAGGAAGGATCCAAGAAGAAGATTTGAAGAGGAAGGTCCAAGCACTTCCTATCAACAGAAAATAAAACTAGAGAATCATAGATCTCCTCATAGATCTACTATGCCCAATTTATTTGAAGAAGGTGAGAGGTATAGAAATGAAGAAAGAAAATCACTTGAGACTCATGAGACTCTCAGCCTATATCTTGAAGAGTACAAGGCACAGTCTAGAGCATTCAGAGAAAGTCTAACTCTCCAAGAATTCTTTCAACTCAAGGAAGAAAGAAGATCCTATAGCAGAAATAGAAGGAAGAGGCACAATAGATTATATTTGCCTACATTTGATGGGTCTTCCTCAAGCACTGTTAAGGCTTGGAGGAAAGAGTTAGATACATTTCTCATGCTACATCCTGTGGCTGAAAAAGAGGCTGTCCAAATTGCAACACTTCATCTTGTAGGTGAAGCCAATGATTGGTGTTTTAGTCACATGGAGCATGCAAAGGTGACTAAATATTCAAATTTCTTTCACAAATTGAGAAATAAGTTTGATATGAAGAAGACAGAGATGTGCCACAAAGAGAAATTTCCTAAGGAAACAAAGGAGGATGTCAATCTTGTCACTCTAGACAAAAATTCACTACATTCACCGCCATCTGCATAAGTACTTGCATCTAGAGAAGATACACTTAATTTCTTGCAAGATAGTCTTGAGCTCTTGACATATAGAGTCTGATGCATGATTCCGGAGATGCATGAGGAAGAGGAGGAAGATTCCAGCACTGGTACATTGGTAGAAGAGTATCCATCTCTCTTATTAGCAGTTGGAGACGCCATTGTCCCGGTTGGAGGAACTCTTGTGTTCTGTCAAGACGTTCCCACACATCAGTTGATCCAAAATATGCATACACATTCATCACCTATTGTTTTAGTATATCTAATTGGTACTTATGGGGACATTCCATCAGTGCCAATGCATAACCAAGGGTTAGATAAAAATGTTGATTTGAAGCAGAAAAATATCACAGTGCAGAGGACCCTTGATCTAATCAAGGAGGAGATGAAAATCTATCCCAGTTGATCATGGATGGACTACATTTAACCTTTTGAGTTGAAGTGTAGAGTTGCAGAAAAGGATATGAGCATGATCGTATGTACAATGACTGGTTATGAGATCAACATTGTGCCTTACTTTGAGAAAGCACATGTATTACGATGAAAATCTACAGTGCTGTCACTAAGTAGCAATGATAATAAAGAGGCCCCATTATTCTTGGAGCATTCTAAAGGTAGCTTCACTCATGAAGCAATGGAGGATAAGATGATGAAAGGTAGACATCTTGAGATGAGAAATATTTTCTCCTTTCTTGATGACACTCTCTCAATGAGCATCTCACAGCTCAAAGGGAGACTTCTACCTGCAGCAGATCCATAACCTCATTGGTTTTGGAAGGCCATGGATGAGAAGAATGTATCATTAAGAGATCTCATTGGAGGTTCACTTAAACATTTCATGGAGTGCAAAGTTCTTCATCAGTTTGAGGAGGTTGGTGTCTTACAATGGGAGGATACCAAGTATTTGCAGAATGAGATCCATCATTCACATTGGGATGAATGGTTGATAGTATGGATCAAGGGGTTGCCAAACCACTTGTAGATCTATGAAACATGCCAACAAGAAGCATGGCTTCACTGGTTGCTCTTGGGTGAGTATGGTTAACATTCAATGAGTCATAATTTTTTGATTCATGCCTTATACCTCATTGGAAGAATGAAAAAAATAAGGCATGGTTACTTTGGTTGTTGATGAGAGATTTTGGACATCACATGATATATATTATGTCCATGTATTTACTCTTGTTTGAAATATGTCTCATGTATTTACATGTATTTCTGTTTGTGATGTATCTCATGTTCATGTATGTACTTGGGGTTGGGAGAAAGTATAACTCTTAGATGATGTGGCATAAAGGAGCTTGTTCATATTATGTTGATGAGACATCTCACATGTCCATTACTATATTTTTGCTCCATGACTTTCACCATGCTAAATCAAGGAGGAAACATGAATCCTTATTTCTATGGTTACTATTGGGAGAGTATGCACTGAATTCTTCACATACATTGCATGACATTGTTGGAGGATGGTAACAAGAGGCCTTACAACAATGGCTTCTGTTGGGAGATTATGGTTGTACATGGTATGATAATGATGTGATAGGGCAGCAAGATGCCTTAATAAGGTGGCTCATCTTGAGAGAATATGGCCACTACATTTGGTACAATGATGATGTGGTATGGAAGCAAGAGGAATTACTGCGTTGGATTCTTTTGAGAAAATATGGCTCTCATATTCTCATTGATGATTTGGCATGGCAACAAGAAGCATTGTTGCAGTGGCTTCTTTTGAGAGAGTATGGCTCTCTTACTTGTTTTCATTATGATCTAGCATGACAGTAGGAGGCTTTGCTGCATTGGTTGTTATTAGGAGAATATGGTTTGACATTTTTTATGTTTTCCCATATGTGTTTGCTTCTTGTTTTCACTATGATGATGTGGTGTTTGATTCCTACATGGCCAACATGGCTAATGATGAGGGCATTGATATGTGTAATCTACTCTATGTATCATGGATTGGAGAGACAATTCATGAGTTGGGACTTTCCACCTTGGGAATGAACCACTTCATATTATGTATCTCATTTATAGAGGAGAACTTTGGTCATCATATGGTTGCCACTTGGAGATTCTTTGCTAAGGATGGGTATCTAGATTTTCAGTTGGAGGCCATTCTAGACATTCTAGAGAGGCAACTTTGGAGCTAGACATACATGACACATTGTGACATATGGGAAGGCCTTCCACATGAGGATGCCATTTGGAGGGAGTATGTTTGCTGTAGCATCCACTTTTGCAATTGCTTGAGGACAAGAAACATTTTGTCGGGGAGGACATTAATATTCCCAAATTTTCACCTGATATTTGGAGTATTAGAGTTCATAATTTTCCTAATGAATTAAGTAAATAAAAGGGTGGAGGGACCCATAATCCTCAATATGAATAAATATCCACTTTTTGTGTGTGAATGTGGATTAATTAAGCCTAGGTCTACATAATGAGGTAGTTGAGCAACTAATAATGTGAATGGAATTGGAGATCATGTCTCACTAATGAGATAGATCATGGAGGTTGACACAGTCAACTATGATCTTGAAGGGATCAAGCCGAAGATCATGGAGCATTAATGATGAAGTGATGGAGGATGTTGTGCAATTAATTCACACTTGATGGAGAGGGTGTAAATTACACCCAGAGATGATGTATGACTTGGATAGACAACGCAGTCAAACATGGAGGATCTTGTCCATAGGTACAATGTAGTTTAGATGAGGGCCAAGGCATGGGAAGGCTCGAACACTATGTAAAGAAGATGAAGGAAATAATGGAGAGATGCTTGAGACTATTGATTATTGATTTTGAGGTCTGATTAGATCTAGAATTTTCATATGACATTCCATTGCTTTCTTAGGCTGTTTAGCAAAGATTGCAAGTGCTGTTTAGCACAGGGTGTTCCTGGTCGGGAATCCCACCTCATTCATTGAGTAGCTTTTAAAAGAGTATTGTACTTAATTCTACATCAGGAATTGGTGCCACTTATATTTTCCTACTTTCTGTAGAGCATTCATATTCAGAAATTACAGATTTCTGAAGATCAATTTAGAAGTTGGAGGTTTTCTTCAGTATTTCAGCTGGAGAAATGGTGAAGGTTTATTCCTATCACCTTGGGCTCGAATATCAGCATTCACAGAGCTTCATTTCAGATTTGGCATTAGGCCAAAAGTTATTTACCTCATAGCAACAATAATCCCTTCAGGAATTACACTGTCCATTTTGCAGATCCAAAGGAGGAAGGAAGTTGCTAGCATTTCAGCTAGTAATCTGATGAGGGATCATCCTCTCACCTTGCCATTAGTATTTCCATCAGCGTGGAGTCTATTGCAGCATATTTCAGTAGGAATAGAGCCTCTCTTTCCCTTACAGTGTAGTTTTTATGAGCATTTATCTTGTAGCAGCTGTAATCATCATTGGAGGATTGAGAACCTAGATCTAGAGCTTCTAGCTTGTAGATCTGAAGGAGGGATCAACCCTTCAAGCTTAGATCTGATCTTGTGACATATTTCAGCCATCTATTTGAAAAATCTAGCCACATATCTATAATACCAATAGATTAAGGATTAAAACCTAGGAGGGTGATTTTCCAAAGTTGTAGATCTGGATAATCCTCTTTGGGTTATCTTGGGTTTCCATCACATTGGCCAGATCTTGAATCTTGGCATCATCAGAGCTCTTGAGCTCCCTAGATATTCATTTTCCTTTGCATCATTTACATGTATGAAGTAGCAGGGGAAGTGAAATATTTCTTATGTAAGCTCACCAGTTACGTAGTGCTAGTTGCAGCACCATTATAGGGTGATTCTAGGCCTCCTCTTGGGCTAGATCTTCTCATTTTCTATACATTGTGTAACTGATTCATCTCCATAGAATCAAATGGCTCAGTTTCTCTGTATATTTTGATGTTGTCTAGAGATTTATTGTTTACTTGGTTATAGTTCTTATATTGTGTTTCAATATTATTGCATTCTCCCCTTTGGGTTATTATAGTGGTATGATAGCATGATATTTGGCTCAGCTTGTGGACACTTCATATTTTACACCAAAATAAGAAGCAGATAGATGAGATATATCATGAAGGAGGATTATAGTTTTGCCACTCCTCTCTTTAGATACATGCAATATCTCCCCAAGGAGGTCTATAAAATAAAGAAGGAAAGGCAAAGGAAGGATCCAAGAAGAAGATTTGAAGAGGAAGGTCCAAGCACTTCCTATCATCAGAAAATAAAACTGGAGAATCATAGATCTCCTCATAGATCTACTATGCCCACTTTCTTTGAAGAATGTGAGGGGTATAGAAATGAAGAAATAAAAGCACCTGAGACTCATGAGACTCATGAGACTCTCAGCCTATATCTTGAAGAGTACAAGGCACAGTCTAGAGCATTCAGAGAAAGTTTAACTCTCCAAGAATTCTTTCAACTCAAGGAAGAAAGAAGATCCTATAGCAGCAATAGAAGGAACAGGCATAATAGATTCTATTTGTATACATTTGATGGGTCTTCCTCAAGTACTGTTAAGGCTTGGAGGAAAGACTTAGACACATTTTTCATGCTACATCCTGTGGCTGAAAAAGAGGCTGTCCAAATTGCAACACTTCATCTTGTAGGTGAAGCCAATGATTGGTGGTTTAGTTACATGGAGCATGAAAAGGTGACTAAATATTCAGTTTTATTTCACAAATTGACGAAGAAGTTTGATATGAAGAAGACAAAGATCTGCCACAAAGAGACATTTCCTAAGGAAACAAAGGAGGATGTCAATCTTGTCACTCTGGACAAGAAGTCACTATATTCACCACCAGCTGCATAAGTACTTGCATATAGAGAAGAGACACTTACTACATTGAAAGATAGTCTTGAGCTCTTGACATATAGAGTCCCATGCATGATTCAGGAGATGCATGAGGAAGAGGAGGAAGATTCGAGTGCTGGTACATTGGTAGAAGAGTATCCATCTCTCTTACCAGTAGTTGGAGACACCATTGTCCCGGTTGGAGGAACTCTTGTGTTCTGTCAAGAGGTTCCACACATCAGTTGATCCAAGGTATGAATACACATTCATCACCTATTGTTTCAGTAGATATTATTGGAACTTATGGGGACATGCCATCAGGGCCAATGCATAACCAAGGGTTAGATCAAAATTTTTATTTGAAGCAGCAAACTATCACAACACAGAGGATCCTTGATCTAATCAAGGAGGAGATGAAAATCTATCCCAGTTTATCATGGATGGACTACATTCAACCTTTTGAGTTTAAGTGTAGAGTTGCAGAAAAGGGGATGAGCATGATTGTATGTACAATGACTGGTTATGAGATCAACATTGTGCCTTACTTTGAGACAACACATGTATTACCATGAAAATCTACAGTGTTGTCACTAGGTAGTAGTGATAATAAAGAGGCCCCATTATTATTAGAACATTCTAAAGGTAGCTTCACTCACTAAGCAATGGAGGATAAAATGATGAATGGTAGACATCTTGAGATGAGAAATATTTTCTCCTTTCTTGATGACACTCTCTCAATGAGCATCTCACAACTCAAAGGGAGACTTGCACCTGCAGTAGATCCAGAACCCCATTGGTTTTGGAAGGCCATGGATGAGAAGAAAGTCTCATTAAGAGATATCATTGGAGGTGCGCTTAAATATTTCATGGAGTGAAAATTTCTTCATTAGTTTGAGGAGGTTGGTGTCTTACAATGGGAGGATACTAAGTATTTGTAGAATGAGATCCATCATCCACATTGGGATGAATGGCTGATAGTATGGAGCAAGGGGTTGCCAAACCACTTGTAGATCTATGATACATGCCAACAAGAAGCATGGCTGCGTTGGTTGATCTTGGGTGAGTATGGTTAACACTCAATGAGCCATAATTTTTTGATTCATGCCTTACACATCACTGGAAGAATGAAAAAAAAGTAGGCATGTTTACTTTGGTTGTTTATGAGATATTTTTGACATCACATGATATATCTTATGTCCATTTATTTACTATTGTTTGTGATATGTCTCATATATTTACATGTATTTCTGTTTGTGATGTATCTCATTTTCATGTATGTACTTGGGGTTGGGAGAAAGTATAACTCTCACATGATTTGGCATAAAGGAGTTTGTTTGTATTATGTTGATGAGACATCTCACATGTCCATTACTATATTGTTGCTCCATGACTTGCACCATGCTAATGCAATGAGGCAACACGAATCCTTGTTGCTATGGTTACTATTGGGAGAGTATGGGCTGAATTCTTCCCATACATTGCACAACATTGTTGGATGATGGCAACAGGAGGCCTGACAATGTTGGCTTCTATTGGGAGATTATGGTCATTGTACATGGTATGATGATGATATGATAGGGCAACAAGATTCCTTGTTAAGGTGGCTTCTCTTGAGAGAATATGGCCACTACATTTGGTACAATGATGATGTGGTATGGGAGCAAGAGCAATTACTACGTTGGCTTCTTTTGAGAAAATATGGCTCTCATATTCTCATTGATGATTTGGCATGGAAACAAGAAGAATTGTTGCGGTGGCTTATTTTAAGAGAGTATGGCTCTCTTAATTTTTTTCATTATGGTCTAGCATGATAGCAGGAGGCTTTGCTACATTGGTTGTTATTAGGAGAATATGGTTTGACATTTTTTATGTTTTCCCATATGTCTCTGCTTCTTTTTTTCACTATGATGATGTGATGTTTGATTCCTAGATGGCCAACATGGATAATGATGAGGGCATTGATATGTGTAATATACTCTATGTATCATGGATTGGAGAGATTGTTCATGAGTTGGGACTTTCCACTTTGGGAATGAACAACTTCATCTTATGTATCTCATTTATAGAGGAGAAATTTGGTCATAATATGGTTGCCACTTGGAGATTCTTTGCTAAGGATGGGTATCTAAATTTTCAGTTGGAGGCCATTCTAGACATTCTAGAGAGGCAACTTTCGAGCTGAAAATACATGACACATTGTGACAAATGGGAAGGCCTTCCACATGAGGATGCCATTTGGAGGGAGGATTTTTGCTGTAGCATCCACTTTTGCAGTTGGCTGAGGACAAGCAACATTTTTCTGAGGAGGACTGTAATATTCCCAAATTTTCACATGATATTTGGGATATTAGAGTTCTTATTTTTCTTAATGAATTATGTAAATAAAAGGGTGGAGGGACCCATAATCCTCAATATGAATAAATATCCACTTTTTGTGTGTGAATGTGGATTAATTAAGCCTAGATCTACATAATGAGGTAGTTGAGAAACTACTAATGTGAATGGAATTGGAGATCATATCTCATTAATGAGATAGATCATGGAGGTTGACACAGTCAAATAGGATCTTGAAGGGATCAAGCAGAAGATGATGGAGCATTCATGATGAAGTGATGGAGGATGTTGTGCAATTAATGCACACATGATAGAGAGGGTGTAAATTGCACCTAGACATTATGGATGACTTGGATAGACAACGCAGTCAAACATGGAGGATCTTGTCCATAGGCACAACGCAGTTTAGATGAGGGCCAAGGCATGGGAAGGCTCAAACACTATATAAAGAATATGACGGAAATAATGGAGAGATGCTTGAGGCTATTGATTATTTATTTTGAGGTCTTATTATATTTGGAATTTTCATGTGACATTCCATTGCTTTCTTAGATTGTTTAGCAAAGATTGCAAGTGCTGTTTAGCACAGGGTGTTCTTGGTTGGGAATCCCACGTCATTCATTGAGTAGCTCTTGAAAGATTATTTTACTTAATTATACATTAGGAATTGGTGCCACTTATATTTTCCTACTTTCTGTAGAACATTCATATTCAGAAAGCACAATTTCTAAATATCAGTTTGGAAGGTGGAGGTTGTCTTCAGTATTACAGCTAGAGAACTGGTGAAGGTTTATTCCTATCACCTTGGGCTGGAATATCAGCATTCCTAGAGCTTCATTTAAGATTTGGAATCAAGCCAAAAGTTATTCTCCTTTTTGGGATATTATAGTGGTATGAGAGCATGATATTTGGCTCAACTTATGGAGACTTCATCTTTTGCATCAAAAGAAGAAGCAGATAGTTGAGATCTATCATGAAGGAGGATTATAGTTTTGCCACTCTTCTCTTTAGAGCCATGCAAGATCTCCCCAAGGAGGTCTATCAAATAAATAAGGAAAGGCAAAGGAAGGATCCAAGAAGAAGATTTGAAGAGGAAGGTCCAAGCACTTCCTATCAACAGAAAATAAAACCGGAGAATCATAGATATCCTCATAGATCTACTATGCCCAATTTATTTGAAGAAGGTGAAAGGTATAGAAATGAAGAAAGAAAAGAACCTGAGACTCATGAGACTCTCATCCTATATCTTGAAGAGTACAAGGCACAATCTAGAGCATTCAGAGAAAGTCTAACTCTCCAAGAATTCTTTCAACTCAAGGAAGAAAGAAGATCCTATAGCAGTAATAGAAGGAAGAGGCACAATAGATTATATTTGCCTACATTTGATGGGTCTTCCTCAAGCACTGCTAAGGCTTGGAGGAAAGAGTTAGATACATTTTTAATGCTACATCCTGTGGCTGAAAAAGAGGCTGTCCAAATTGCAACACTTCATCTTGCAGGTGAAGCCAATGATTGGTGGTTTAGTCACATGGAGCATGCAAAGGTGACTAAATATTCATATTTCTTTAAAAAATTGAGAAAGAAGTTTGATATGAAGAAGACATAGATGTGCCACAAAGAGACATTTTCTAAGGAAACAAAGGAGGATGTCAATCTTGTCACTCTGGACAAGAAGTCAATACATTCACCACCAGCTGCATAAGTACTTGCATCTAGAGAAGAGACACTTACTACCTTCCAAGATAGTCTTGAGCTACTGACATATAGAGTCCCATGCATGATTAAGGAGATGCATGAGGAAGAGGAGGAAGATTATAGCGCTGGTACATTGGTAGAAGAGTATCCATCTCTCTTACCAGCAGTTGGAGACACCATTGTCCCGGTTGGAGGAACTCTTGTGTTCTGTCAAGATGTTCCCACACATCAGTTGATCCAAGGTATGCACACACATTCATTACCTATTGTTTCAGTAGATCTTATTGGAACTTATGGGGACATGCCATCAGGGCAAATGCATAACCAAGGGTTAGATCAAAATGCTGATTTGAAGCAGCAAACTATCACAGCATAGAGGACCCTTGATCTAATCAAGGAGGAGATGAAAATCTATCCCAGTTTATCATGGATGGACTACATAAAACCTTTTGAGTTGAAGTGTAGAGTTGCATAAAAGGGGACGAGCATGATCGTATGTACAATGACTGGTTATCAGATCAAAATTGTGCCTTAATTTGAGACAACACATGTATTACCATGCAAATCTACAACGCTGTCACTAAGTAGCAGTGATAATAAAGAGGCCCTGTTGGTATTATTTTATGGCTATGTTTTTCTCCTAAAATCCTATCATTTATCCACCATTTTCTTCCATAAATCCCTTATAGTTTATTGAAATTTATTAATATAACATTATAATTGTTATTTTACATTAAAGTTAATTTATGGAGTTTTTGTGTTAAAAATTGAAATTTTTCAACAAAATTACAGGATGTGATAACTTCCTGTAAACGGTTTATGTTCTGACACGTGGCATAGCAGGTAGATCAAAACGAAGGACAAGGACGTGATCTGGAACGTACACAGATGATGAAAAATCTATCCAGCATTAGATTTTAAGTCCCTAAATATCCAGTCAACGCTGGTCAAACCCAGCCAATCTAGCAGAAAAACCTGAGTCATAATGAATGAGCTTGATATTTTGCCTATGATTAGGAATTTCAAACTAATTCGATTTGTTTTGGAGATCAGTTAGGATTAGAAGGAACAAAAATAGCCTCTTTTGATTGTAATTTTTGATAAATAAGTGAATGGAAGCATGTAATAGGCTAGTGATGCTAGTGATATTATTGGATGTAAGAGAAAACTTGAGACTGTGTACGTGCTTCAGAACTCTGTTTTAATGTAACTCATTCCCAGATTTTAATCAGAGACAGAATTTTATCATTTATGGTGTTTTGAGTTAGCATTTTCATCATTTGAATTTTCCCAAGTGTGCCTTCAAAGCGTGGAAGGGCCCCCATGTGAAGTTGGTACACTTTTCTTTACATGCTTTAAGTTCATTGATTTTGATTAAGAGTGCTTGTGATTTCATTCATCATTTTTATTTCATGATTCATAGTTATAATTGACGAATTCAATTACTAAATTAATGAACAGTCCTTGTAAGAGGGTTTAGTTGAGTATTGAATTCGAAATCATTTCTGTGAACTCTGTTTTAATGAATTTGATTTTTAGTATGCTTTAATGTGTTACTTTGGAAGATTTTTTGTGAACCATAACCTTGTAAAAGGATTGAAAACTCAGACAATTAGTAGCACTTTGTTTTTAGAACAATAGATCAGATTTAATTACATGAGTGTTTAAAGTGTGTGAGGAACCACATATGAATCTCTTGTAAAAAGAGTGCTGGAACCTACCATAATAAACATTCACTTAGGCAAACAGATCCTTTTAGGTCTATAAACATTAGAAACGTACCTCTAAGATTACCTACCTTGGTTGACAATAAATTTAACCTAATCTAGAACAATAGATTATTCTATACAGGCCCCATTATTCTTGGAGCATTCTAAAGGTAGCTTCACTCATGAAGAAATGGAGGATAAGATGATGAATGGTAGACATCTTGAGATGAGAAATATTTTCTCATTTCTTGATGACACTCTCTCAATGAGAATCTCACAGCTGAAAGGGATATTTCTACCTGTAGTAGATCCAGAACCTCATTGGTTTTGGAAGGCCATAGATGAGAAGAAGGTCTCATTAAGAGATCTCATTGGAGGTTCACTTAAACATTTCATGGAGTGCAAAGTTCTTCATCAGTTTGAGGAGGTTGGTGTCTTACAATGGGAGGATACCAAGTATTTGCAGAATGAGATCCATCATCCACATTGGGATGAATGGCTGATATTATGGAGCAAGGGGTTGCCAAACCACTTGTATATCTATGACACATGCCAACAAGAAGCATGGATGTGCTGGTTGCTCTTGGGTGAGTATGGTTAACACTCAATGAGTCATAATTTTCTGATTCATGCCTTACACATCATTGGAAGAATGCAAGAAAAGAAGGCATGGTTACTTTTGTTGTTGATGAGAGATTTTGGACATCACATGATATATCTTATGTCCATGTATTTACTCTTGTTTGTGATATGTCTCATGTATTTACATGTATTTTTGTTTGGGATGTATCTCATGTTAATGTATGTACTTGGGGTTGGGAGAAAGTATAACTCTCACATGATGTGGCATAAAAGAGCTTGTTTTTATTATGTTGATGAGACATCTCACATGTCCATTACTATATTGTTGCTCCATGACTTGCACCATGCTATTGCAAGAGACAACAAGAATCCTTGTTGCTATGGTTACTATTGGGGGAGTATGGGCTGAATTCTTCCCATACGTTGCACGACATTATTGGAGGATGGCAACAAGAGGCCTTATAGTGTTGGCTTCTGTTGGGAGATTATGGTCATTATACATGGTATGATGATGATGTGATAGGGCAGAAAGATTCCTTGTTAAGGTGGCTTCTCTTGAGAGAATATGGCCACTACATTTGGTAAAATGATGATGTGGTATGGCAGCAAGAGGCATTACTGCATTGGATTCTTTTGAGAAAATATGGCTCTCATATTCTCATTTATGATTTGGCATGGCAACAAGAAGCATTGTTGTGGTGGCTTATTTTGAGAGAGTATGGCTCTCTTACTTGTTTTCATTATGATCTAGCATGACAGCAGGAGGCTTTGTTGCGTTGGTTGTTATTAGGAGAATATGGTTTGAAATTGTTTATGTTTTCCCATATGTCTCTGCTTCTTGTTTTCACTATGATGATGTGATGTTTGATTCCTACATGGCCAACATGGCTAATGATGAGGGCATTGATATGTGTAATATACTCTATGTATCATGGATTGGAGAGATAGTTCATGAGTTGGGACTTTCCACTTTGGGAATGAACCACTTCATCTTCTGTATCTCATTTATAGAGGAGAACTTTGGTCATCATATGGTTTCCACTTGGATATTTTTTTCTAAGGATGGGTATCTAAATTTTCAGTTGGAGGCCATTCTAGACATTCTAGAGAGGCAACTTTGGAGCTGGACATACATGACACATTGTGACATATGGGAAGGACTTCCACATGAGGATGCCATTTGGAGGGAGGATGTTTGCTGTAGCATCCACTTTTGCATTTGCTTGAGGACAAGCAACATTTTTCCGGGGAGGACTGTAATATTCCCAAATTTTCACTTGATATTTGGAATATTAGAGTTCTTAATTTTCTTAATGAATTAAGTAAATAAAAGGGTTGAGGGACCCATAATCCTCAATATGAATAGATTTCCACTTTTTGTGTGTGAATGTGGATTAATTAAGCCTAGATCTACATAATGAGGTAGTTGAGCAGCTACTAATGTGAATGGAATTGGAGATCATGTCTCATTAATGAGATAGATCATGGAGGTTGACACAGTCAACTAGGATCTTGAAGGGATCAAACAAAAGATCATAGATCATTCATGATGAAGTGATGGAGGATGTTGTGCAATTAATGCACACATGATGGAGAGGGTGTACATTGCACCTATACATGATGGATGACTTGGATAGACAACACAATCAAACATGGGGGATCTTGTCCATAGGCACAACGTAGTTTAGATGAGGGCCAAGGCATGGGAAGGCTAAAAAATTATATAAAGAATATGAAGGCAAGAATGGAGAGATGCTTGAGGCTATTGATTATTGATTTTGATGTCTGATTAGATATGGAATTTTCATGTGACATTCCATTTCTTTCTTATGCTATTTAGCAAAGATTGCAAGTACTGTTTAGCATAGGGTGTTCCTGGTCAGGAATCCCACCTCTTTCATTAAGTAGCCCTTGATAGAGTATTGTTATTCATTCTACATCAGGCATTGGTTCCACTTATATTTTCCTCTGTAGAACATTCATATTCAAAAATTGCAGATTTCTGAAGATCAGTTTGGAAGGTGGAGGTTGTCTTCAATATTTCAGCTGGAGAACTGGTGAAGGTTTATTCCTATCACATTGGGCTCAAACATCAACATTCCCAGAGCTTCATTTAAGACCTGGGATCAAGCCAAAATTTATTGACCTCCTAGCAGTAGTAATCCTTTCAGGAATTGCACTGTCCATTTTGCAGATCCAAAGGAAGAAGGAAGTTGCTAGCATTTCAGCTAGTAATCCGGTGAGGGATCATCCTCTCACCTTGCCATCATTATTTCCATCATCCTGGAGTCTATTTCAGAAGGCATAGAGCCTCTCTTTCCCTTATAGCATATTTTTTATGAGAAGTTGTGTTGCAACAGCTCTAATAATCATTGGAGGATTGAGAAGATAAATCTAGAGATTCTAGCTTGAAGATCTGAAGGAGGGATCAACCCTTCAATCTTAGATCTGATATTGTGAAATATTTTAGCCATCTATTTGACAGATCTAGCTGCAGATCTGTAATCCCAGCAGATTAAGCATCAAACTCTAGGAGGCTAATTTTCCAAAGTTGTAGATCTGGAGAATCCTTTCTGGGTTATCTTGGATTTCCATGACATTGGCCAGATCTTGAATCTTGGCATTATCAGAGCTCTTGAGCTCCCTATATCTGAATTTTCCTTTGAAGCATTTACATGTATATCAACAATAGCAGTGATAGTGCAATATTTATTCTGTAATCTCACTAGTTATGCAGTGCTAGTTGCAGCAACATTGTAGGGTGATTCTAGGCCTCCTCTTGGGGTAGATCTACTCATTTTCTATACATCGTGTAACTGATTCATCTCCATTTAATAAAATGGCTCAACTTCTTTGTATATTCTGATGTTGTCTAGAGATTTATTGTTTACCTAGTTGCAATTCTTATATTGTGTTTCAGTATTACTGCATTCTCCCTTTTGGGATATTACATGATATTTGAAGAATATTTTTCAGGAATTCACGAGAATTAAATTTTTCTATTTTTAGAAACAAACGCCCAATAAGTTGGAAAGCCAACTTATCATTCAACTTGGGGTCAAATATTATCTCCTTGATTATTTGATTTACTAAGCTATATATAGATCAATAGGTTTGAGATCCATTATTTTTGGATATTGAACAATTTGTAAGTAGTCTATAGAGACTATCAATTCTGTAATGTACAGGGTTGGACTTTGAAGAGAAAACCTATTGTAATTGTGTGCATTTGATTAGTAGAATAACTTTTGGACATAAGTACAAGGGTTTTATGCAAAAGATTAAATTTTTCAGCATTTTTGTTTTATTTCTTAGTGTTGTGTTCTTTCTTTGTTATTCGTTAGGTTTTTAAGCTTCTCATCTGAATCAGTAAGTAGATGTAGAATTCATGTCACAGTTCTCTATATCTTATATTCAAATATTCACCTTTCAAATAATGAGTTAAATACAAAATTCCTCATTATGATGCTATTTTTTAAAGCTCCGAGTGTATTCCTCTTCTTCCTTTCATGCTATAGATTATTAATGTCTAACATATTGTTGAAATACATGCCTTTGGAATGAAAAATCCATACAAACCAAGCTCCAAATATTCTTAACTCAAATTATTTGACTCAATTTCCCAGTGGTTTCTTCCCATACTCTTGACCAAGTTTAGAAACTTCCACATTAATCTGGCTATAGAGCGTTTAACAAACCTACTACTATTTTGACCTAGGGTAGTTGAGTTTGAGGAGAGACCCCCCTTTAGATTGATGGGCCAAATTCAATCCCAAAGTGTTTAGATGTTACCTTAGAGTCCCCGCCCCCCCAACATCTAGGGTTTTCTCTGAGTGATAACAACACCAATAACATAATCATAGGCGTTTTTCTCAATTCCAAATAGTTATTGCAGGTATGGAAATGTGCATACTGGTGCAAAGAAAGGAAGTGCTTCATCTTAATGAATGCCTTCAGTTGGGAATCATACCAGGGAAAATTTTCTTTTTCTCTTCCCTTGGTAACTTGAATTAAAAACCAAGTGATATGAGAGAATCTCAACATGAACCTATGATAAAAATTGGTAAGGCCTAAAAAGCTACGAAGCTTTGTTAGAGTGGTTGGGGCTGGCCAATCCCAAATGAATTGGATCTTCGCTAGATACACATGAACATATTTCTCATCAATGATTTAATGCAGTTATTGAACTTGAATCATGCCAAAGGTTCATTTCTTCAGGTTGGCACATAGTTTGTGCTACCACAGGGTTTGAAGGACCCACCAAATGTGTTGCAAGTGCTCTTCCCAATTCATGTTTAAGGTAAGGATGTCGTCTCTATATACAACCATGAATGAGTTGGTGAAGGGCCACAAGATGTCATCCATCAGCCTCATAAAAGTTTCAGGTGAATTTTTCAATTCGGAAGGCATGACCATCCACTAAAAAATTCCCTCATTGGATTTAAAGGCAGTCTTCCATACATCTGTGGGTTCTATTGGAACCTGGTGATAACCAGACTTCAAATCGATCTTGTTAAAGTACTTGCCCCACTTGAACTGGTCAAGAAGGTCATCAATCCATGGGATTGGATACCTATTCCTGACAGTGATTTTGTTTAGTACCCGATAATCAATGTAGAGTCTCCAGGTCCCATCCTTCTATACAAGTACAATTGGGCTCCAAAAATTTGAGGAACTTGGTCTGATGTGCCCTTTTTGAAGCATATTTTGGATTTGTCACTTGATTTATTCATTTTCTAGAATAGAGAAGAGGTATATCAAACCTTTGGGTATAGGTTCTATAGGAGTCAGATCAATGAATGCTTGACCTAACAGTGTAAAGGTACCCATGTCGGTGAGGATTTGTATTCTTCCACGACCTTATCCACCTAATTTTGGTGCATGGAGGAACCCTTCCTGGGGGCCATGGATGTGGCCAAAATCTCCTCCCTACTTTGATAGATAATTAAAAATAAAATAAATTTCCCGGTCTGGGATATGATCTTACTGCATTTCTTAGATGAGATCAAAGAGATAGAAGTAGGTGGTTCTCCCTCTAGTATCCTATATAGCTTACTGCCCAGAGTAATAATAAAATTCTAGGGCCTTGAATCAAACACAACATAACAATTACACATGTATGGTTTTTCTAATAACACATCACAGGCTTCAGGAGGAGCTACATCATAGGCTTCAGGAGGAGCTACTTTCTGTTTTTCTCTATACCATATTTATCACTGGTTTGGTTCTTCTTTGAATATTTCATTAAAAAATTAGTCCTGAAGATGGATCCCTGTTAGGATTTGAAACGTCGACATGATTCTTATAACACTATGGATAATCCAAGAAATTCTCTTACAAATGATAACCACAGAAGCTTGAAAACTAACATCACAAAGTACCTCATCTATGAAAGGCTTGATGTTGTAGGAAAGGCGACACTGATGGATGACGCAAAGATATAATCCTTGGTGGAGCCACTCGATGGTGTATATTTGCGGGTGTGGTGTGGTCAGTAGGCCCAACCTCTTAACTACCTATGCTTATATGAGGCTCTTTTGGATCTTTCTATCAACAATGAACTGCAACGGAGACCCCTTCACCCACATCTTTGAGTGGAAGAGACAACCCCCTTCCTCTGGATATTTAGGCTCAATATTATGGACCTTGGTGGTGGAAGTGATAGAACTGGCTTCCACATTGATAATATTCTTCCCTTTTTATTTCCCCTTGTTAGGTTATAAGTTAGAGTTGAAACATGCATCTGACTCTGAAGCATTTAGCTCGGCCACTTGTGACTGCTTGGAGTGACATTCATTTGTTTTGTGAGTATGGATATTGTGGAAATCACACCACTTTCTTGTGTCCTTATTCTTCGTGGTGCTATTCTTTTTTTGCGGCTTTAATGGGTTGTCCTAGGTCACCCCGCCTTTTTTTTTTTTTTTTTTTGCGGTTTCGGGGAGCCTTTTTCCTACTTTGGATTTGTATATCCAAAGTCTTGCTTCTTCTATTTAAATTTCTTCTCATTCTTGAAAAAATATCGGTATGCAACATCAAGAGAGATGTCTAGCAAGTCCATCTCGTCCTGAATGTATTTGTGTAGGAAACCATGGTACTTGGGTACCAGATGCCACTCAAAATCCTTGAAGCCCAACTTCGTGTGAAGGGTATAAAAAATATTGGTGAAATATGATATGTATTGGTCCCTTCCTTGCTGTAGTGTGGTCCATTTTATGTACTTATATTCATAGCTTATGATATGGTAGTATTGTTCCTTGATAGTGTCTCAGAAATAATTTAAAATGGGTGCGACTGAAAATATTGAGGGTTCCTTCTTGTCCCTCTGCTCACAGTAAGTTTCCTACCAATACTTGACGTGGGGGGAATATTTGAGGAGTGCAAAAGTAATATTTTCCCTATTGGATAAATTATGGACCAAAAAATATCCTTCCAACATATTTAACTATTTATCTATGAAATATGCATTTATCTATCCTTAAAACATAGGAATGCCACATTGAAATTGTACCTTAAAAGGGGTGTGGCCTCCAAGGTGGCTGCAGATGAAGATGCTTCTCCCACTGATACCCGCTGAAGGATCTTGGGAAAGTTATCCAACATATTATTCCTTTGTCGCTAGAGGGATTCTTTGAGAAATATTTTGAAAGGATATTCTACTCCCTCGACTTTCTTTTATTTTTCCATGGGATGCCGTCAGGGTTGGCGAGGATGGTACTATAAGGGTTCAACTAGTTCAATTCATAACTCCTTATACCTCGACTTGGTTGGGGACATGCACCAAAAAGCAGAGAAATCGTAGATCAATCTGATACCATTGATCCAAGTTTGTGTAGGAACTAAATTAAATGCAAACATAATTAGATACAAAAAACTACAACAAAAACTTAACTTCAATTCATTAAGAAAAAATACTCCCGTGTACATATATATGATGGAAACAAACTAGCTCGGGCGATGGTAGCTTATCTATGAGAATAAATGTGACAAATACATGCATTATAAACTATCTTACAATGAGGCTCGAAGGATTTTTTATTATTGAGAAATAATGGGAAACCTTAAACATCCAAAAACCTAACCTTAGGAGATTAAGTGCCAAAAATTTGTAGGCCCTGTTAGGCTTAGTTGGAACACCAACTTCTAGGATCTTAATTTGGGAATATGATCTCCTTTTGGCATGCACGATACCTCATTAGAGAGATCTATCCGAGGACATTCTTTTTTGGGAAAGCCCCTACCCATAAATTTTGTATTAGCACGTTTTAAAAAAAAAATCCATTTAGGGCCTCAAAACAAATCCTAAGGTTTAGGACCTAAAAAACTTAAAAAAATAGTAAAACATGCTACAGTTAAGGAAATTGAAAGAAAAATGTTGGGGGCCCAGGTAGAATAGATGGGTGGCCACCAATATCCATCAAGGAACTATAATTAGAGTGACCGAAAAAATAAAGTATGTGAGCCTCAGTTTGAGTGATTATAATGCGAGCACAAAATTACTGTGCGAGCCACAAACTATATAAACCACAAGATTACGGTGTGAACCAAAAATAAAAAGAGCCAAAAGAAACACATATGCCAATGAAACAATACCATTGAATGATGTCACTATATAAAACAATGTCACTGTGAGATATGTGATGCCACATTATATACAATTGTGAAATAGATAACAATTGTGAGAAAAGGAAATGGGTGCCTCATAGTGAAGAGTGAACTATTGTAATTAATTTAAGTGCTATAGATAAGTTAGAGAGAGCCTCATAATGGGACCACATAAGTATGCTAGGTCTCAAATATAGGCATGAGTGACTGAACTAATCATGTAACACGCCCCACCACATATTTACCCGCTTTTACAAGCCCTCCGTGTAAATGTGAAAAAAAGTGCTACTATGAAAATCCTGACCTCCAAGTTCCAGTTATGGATGTGGAGTTGAAAAAATGACAACTTTAATGATACCCCTCAGAGGCCACATACCACTCAGAAGGTTGAAAACCACTCAAAGTGGTAAATCCCTAAGCTAGACACCATTTTCACTGACCTAACACCCAAAATACATGCACAACAAGGAAAGGGTGTGGTTATAGGCCTTCAACCACATGCATAGGCTTTCCTCCATGTAATTATGGCCTAAATCCTTAGTTCAGTGCCTATAGTTCCAGGATCTGAGCCACTTTTCTAGGCTATCCTCTAGGCCACTTCCCAAAAATTCCTGTAACTTTCCAGAACCACATTTGACATAACAACAATGCTAAACCTTCAAACTTGAATCAGAAACTTGACCTAGACTTCCTAAAACACACTAGACATATTGTCAAACATATTGTAAACACATAAGCTATAGGTCATGAATGCATATCTTAATGTAAATATATGTATTTTTGTTGAAAATCACCGAGAATGTCTAATTCCCTCTCAAGTAGCTACAACAACACTAGTTCGTCCATGCATTCATCTACCATTTGGTAACTTATCAAAGCATAACAAGAGCCATAGCTAGAGAACATCATAAATCATGCTTATAGCCAACATATAACTAGAAAATTAACCATGAAAAAACATCGATCAAATCATCATAATAACAAGTAAAAGTACTCATGGATCATAATAAGAAAATATCTCTTATTAACATATGAAAAATCCAACCAAGTGAGGGACTTACACGTACCTTACGACCTTATATTGAACTGAGCCAAATATTTATTTCAGCCAATCACCCCCATGCCATATTCCAAGCAATAATGTGGGATCTCACGTGATAAAACAAGACATAAAAAAACAAGGAAATCCAGAGGTTAAACTACCTCCACCCTCAAACTATCGTGATCTCAGCTAAACTGGTCACGAGATCACAAAACAAAACCAAGCTGGGATGACTTAGATTTTATTCACCATACCTTGAGGATTTTTCTTGTCTCCACCCACCTGTCGAGGGATTCGTGGAGAAACCCATCTCCATCCCCAAACCTTGGGAATTTTCTTGAGACCACCTCACTTGGTTCCAAAACCTTCTAGAAATCCAAAGCTTAACCAAGAGATGAATCCCATCACTTCATGGCTATCTAGGAAATGGAAAGACAACGCTGAATCCACTTTCAATCCCGAAAAAACCCATGCCAAATATAACAAATGAACCAAATAAATAAACGAACCAAATAAATAAATGCATGTACTATGGATTCACACCTTAGCTAGGAAATCACACATGCAACCTATTACCTACAAAATCTTCCCACTAAAGCTGATGATTCAACCTTATCCTTTATTTCCTTTACTTGTCTTTGCTTGCTTGCTCCTCTTGGAGCTCTCTCTCTCTCTCTCAAAAATGATACAAGCCAAAATTGACAAAATATGTGAATTGATTCTCTGATGCCTTTTTATTCAGGATGTCTCTATTTTCTTTATTTTCCTTCATTTTCCTCTAATTTCCTTAACATGTAAATGCATGTCTCTTCTCCTTCATTTTCTCATTTTTTCCTTTATTTCTCATAAATAAATGCTAATTAATGCCTCCTTGCCTTTTCCAATACTTTTTCCAATTTCCATAGCCATTAATAAACCAAAAGTGATGCCCACTATAATGTTTTCCCAACATTCAGCTTGGAATACATGTCCTATGAACTTGGTTGATTTTTTCCTTTTTACATGGAAATATAGCTCAGGGCTACTACAAACCCCTCCCCCTTGGGGGAACACTGTTCTTGGTGTTATATGACACCTATGACCAACAAACCACTGAAAACAAAACATACTTCCTATGGAGATTTATAACATAGCTCGTTATAGTATTTACAATGACATCCTACTAAAAAACATAAAAAAATTAGCTTGTTACAATATTTATAGTGATATACTATTAAAAAACAAAACAAACATATTGGTTACTGGAGCTTTATAACACAAATCATTGCGTTATTTACAACCATACATATATATCCATATGACAAAAAATAATTTTCTTGAGCCAAAAATATAATGAAGGATACAAATACAACATTTGATCAATCATCTCCAATGTAGCTTCATTAGGCCCAAAGTGATTCCATTGTAATTTAACTTTCTCTATTGCTCGGTTACGAAGCAGGAGCTATTTTCGATGCTATATGCATTATGGTTCTGGATGGAATTCTCCCTCTTGTTCAACTGCAATACAAATCAATCAATAACATGATCAAAATCATGCAAATATATCTTAAGCAATGAAACATGGAAACCATTATGGAATTTCATTGTAGGAGGTAGCGCAAGTTTGTAGGCCACTGGTCCAATCCTCTCAAGGATCTCAAAGGCCCAAAATACCGAGGTGCCAACTAAAGGAGATCCTTTTGGGCTTGATACACAAGTACACATGCTTCCCAACCTAAAACTCACTGAATGCTCTGTGCTTATCTGCATAACTCTTCTGCCCGCCCTGTGTTGCCTTCAAGTTCCTCTTAATAACCTGAATTTTATATTCCATCCCTGCCAACATGTCCAGTCCAATCAACACCTTGTTCATTGGATCACTCCAACTGATAGGAGTATTACAATTCCACCCATAAAGAACATAAAATGGAATCATCTTCAAGGAATCATGATACCCATTATTATATGTAAACTATACCAACGGAAGATACTCTTCCCACTTCCTCTATTGATGCATGACATAAATCCTCAACATGTCCTTAAGAATCCTATTAACCCTTTCTGTTTGTCCATCTGTCTACGGATGATAAGCTGTACTGAAAGCCAATTTTGTCCCCAAAAATGGAAAAGAATCCTTCCCAAACTTGGAAGTGAACTTGGAATCTCTGTTTGAGATAACCTTCTTGGGAACACCATGCAATATCATTATCTCCCTCATAAAAAGTCAAGCTACCTTTCTCGTTGAATTCGTATACTTAACTGCAACGAAGTGAGCTACCTTACTTAACCTGTCAACCACAACCATGATGGAATCATGCTGCTTCGATGTCCTTGAAAAACCTGTAATTAAATCCATAAAAATGAATTCCCATTTCCACTATGGAATCTAAATCAATTTTAATAAACCACATGGATGCTTATACTATTATTTTACCTAATGATAGTCCAAATATCCATAAACAAATTCAACAACCTTAATTTTCAAGTTTTTCCAATGATAGAACTTCTTAACTATTGTCAAAATATTCTAATATCTCGGGTGACTTGAATATGACTTGACATGAAATTCCCTCAAGATAGGCTTCTTGAGCTCACTGCCACTTGGCACATTAAATCCTATTCCTGAATCTGACCAAGACATTTTCCGTGAGATGATACTCATCATCCCTATCACCTTCACCCTGCTGCTGTAACATGTGACTCAAATACTGATAACTGTCATCATGTTATCTTACCTACAATATCTGCTCCTGCAAATTTGTCCCATAAGAACTCACTGCTGCAATGTGATTCACCTGCACTATCCTACTAAGATCATTTATAATGGTATTCTCATTTCCCTTAATGTACATGATCTCAAAGTCCATCTCACTAAGAGAAGGTAACCATCTAGCTTGTATGACATTCAAATTAGGTTGGTCAAAAAAATATCTCAATACACTATGATCACTCATCAAAACGAACCTCCATCCTGCCAAGAAGATAATGCCTCCACATTTTCAATGCATGAATGATAATTACCTACTCAAGATCATAAGTCCCATAGTTCTGCTCGTTCTCATTCAACTTCTTTGACTCATTTCATACCACCTGTCCTTCTTGCATCAAGATTCCACCAAGTTCTCTCTTGCAAGCATATGTACATACCATGAAATTTTTATCAGTATTTGTAATCTTCAAGACTGAAGTATTTGTAAGAAAATGCTTCAACTACTCAAAACTAGTTGCACACTCATCAATCCATTCAAACTTCTTTCCTTTTCTCTATAATGATGTAATAGGACAGAAAATCCATGAGAATTTCCTGATGAGCCGTCTGTAATAACCTGCTAGTCCCATGAATGATATGACCTCATCCACACTTCTAGGAGCCAGTCCTTCCATGATAGCTTTAATATTTTCTAGGTCCACTGATATATCTTGCTTGGAAACAACATGTCGCAAGCAATGAGCTTAATTCTAAAAGAAACTGCACTAGCTAAGATTGACATACAATTAATGTTCTCTCAACAATCTTAACACTGGTGCCAGGTGCTTTTCATGATGTTCCTCACATTAGAGGAAATTTCAGCTTAAAAGTGCCCATGAAATTTTCATGTAATTTCCATTTCATAATATGTAAACCAATCAAAATCCTTTAAATTTAAAAGTAGGTACATGTAAACATTTTGGAGGGAAAAAAACAAAAACTATTTTTTTTTATTTGTATTTTTCAAGTGTAGACACTCATTGGATGCAAAATTAAATTCCACATCCAACACGTACCCATTATGCATACTTTTGAGAAGGCTCATAGTGATTAAAATTAATATACATTAAGAAAACATTTAAACACAATTTTTTAATGTATATTCAATTTTTATCAATGTGGGTCTTCTCAAAAGTATGCATAATTGGTACTTGTTGGGTGTGAATTTCATTTTTCATTCAATGAGTGTCTACACTTGAAGTTTGAGTAACCCTATAAGGAGATAGCCAAAAACAAAATTAGAAAAAATAGTTTTCTTCTTTTCCCTCCAAAATTCATAACTCGTATTTTATTATTTTAACTATTATTTTATTATTTTTTCTTAGGAGACTACTTTTAGGCTAAAATTTCCTATAATTTTCTTAGAATATATCAATATGTCATCAATGAACACCATCAAAAACTTGTATAGATAAGGGCACAACACACTATTCATAAAACACATGAAAGTGGATAGTGCATTAGTGAGACCAATTGGAACCACTACAAACTCATAATTCCCATACTTGGTACATAATGCTATATTGTAGATGTCCTTTTCTTTGATGCATACGTGATGACATCCTGATCTCAAGTCAATCCTCGAAAAAATTGCTTCTCCCTTCAGCTGATCAAACGAGTCATCAATCACAAGAAAGGAAGCTTGTTCTTGATCGTCACCTTGTTCAAATTCCTATACTCAGTATAAAATGTGAGAGTACATCCTTATTATTCACAAATGACACTAGGGCACCCCAAGGAAACAAACTTGGCCTTTTGTATCATTTATCAAGCATTTCCTTAAGCTACAATTTTGATTCCACTAACTCTGGAGTGCTCATCCTGTAATTTTCCTTTGATGATGGTGTTTCTCATGGTACCAACTCAATAGAAAATTCCACTTCCTTATGAGGTGGTAACTCTAAATTATCGACTAGAAATAAATCCTAAAATTGCTGCAAAAAAAGATACCTCTTCAAGACTTCAACAACCTTAATATCTTTCCACTTGTCACTGGAAACATGCATTGTAAATGTTACACACTCTTTCCTACAAATGTGCTTAGATTGCATAACTGTAACCGTTCTTACTGATGTAGACTTCTTGTTTCCTTGCAATATTATCTTCTCTCCATCATCATCCAAGCAATAAATAGCCTTATTATAACAAACTACCTTAGTCCTGTGAAGGTACAACTAATCTATACTTAAAATCATGCTATATGAACCCAATGGAAGCACATTTAAATGTGCTGATGTATGCATACCATTCAACTCAAATTTACAAGATATCACCCAATGATGAACCTTTTTCTTGGTCCCTGTAGCCAGCTACACCAACCAATAATTTTCATGCACTTATTTACTCAAGCCACACTTATCCACTAGGTCAGGGTTAACATAACGATAATTATATCCAGGACCAATCAAAATGGAAACAACTCGATCACAAAGATTACCTTCCATATCAATAATGGATGCCTGGTGATCAACCTTCTTATTATCAAATGCTACATAGAAATGAGGAATTATCTATAACATCCCCAACTATTTGCACCTCCTGAGCACTATATATCTGTGGTTTTCCACCCTAATACAACGAATAATCCTTCTTGCGATGATCCTTGCCACAATTCCAACACTGCAACTATTCTCTGCCACTACCCTTATTCCATTTCTCTCTAGGATGAGGTCCATGTCCCTTCTCATCTACATTGAACTTCTTGTAAGAAACCACATTTTCCTTCTCACCTAAATCTTGAAGTATTTTCCGCTTCAGAGGCCATTTTCCATTGCCTTATCATTCCATTTCCAATCACACTTAGGTCCAGACTTACACGTCAACTACTCATATAAATTCTTCACCTTCCCGATGACTTCCTTGAATGATTAGGGCTCATCATACTCAAACTGATCCTTAAATGCTAATGGAATTCCACTGATGAATATTTGAACCTTCATCATCTCATCCTTGAGGTAAGGCACATACCTCAATAGCTCCAGAAATTTAGTTGTGTACTCTTAATTTGTTATAGAACCCATCTTCAACTCATATAACTCCTTAGCCTTTCCATCGTAATATATCTTGGAATAGTACCTCTTCTTGAAGAGTCTCTTAAAATCATGCCAATTCAACTCCTCTGTACTTATGCCTCTGACATGCTTCACATCTTCCCACCAAATATATTCCTTTCCCTTGAGACTAAAAATAAATATCTCGACTTTCATATTCTTTGTATAATCATAAAACTTGAAGAACTTCTTCATCCCAATTAGCCATGCTTCTACACATTTTGACTTTTTCAACCCTTCATCAAATGTAGGAGGCTTGGTTTTCTTAAACTCATCTGGAAAGTACCCCATCTCAATCATCCTATAAGGATGATAATGATGATGACCATGATGTCAATCTGAACTAAAAATTAAGTAAAACCCATAACTGCTACCTCTCTTGTTAGGTATATCCAACCATATTCCACCTATGACCGTGTCATCCTTGTCCAACCTTGATTGAGACCTACTACCATATGCCCCATTAGTCCTTTCCTAGTGTCCGTAACTGACCCTTGGCTGTCTCTGTCTTTGGAAATTTGATAAACTCTGAAGCATCACTGCATTGAACTTGAATTTATTTTCCTGAGCTTTGAGAAGCCTTTCCCATGACTGAATTATCTATGCATTATCTTCCTTACAAATCTTTATTTCCGCCTTCAGAATTCTCAAGGCATATGCTATGTTAAGAGAGTACTCTTCTCCTTTCTCTACTCATTTGATCTATCGGGGGAGTCACGTGAACTCTAATACACCATTATGCTCGTCATCTCTGATCTTCTTCTTCCTGCAAACATACCATGATAGATAAACCAAAGATAAACATAATCAAACATGCCTTAGTGTGTTTCAAGGGATGATATATCTTCTACAAAAATTAATAAATATTAGCATGATATACATGTACATATACATAATGACACCAACAAATCAACCTATCAAGATCATCTTAATCATCATGCTTGAAACCAAAAACTGTAACACCGAATATATACATGAACACTATAGCCACTGCAATGCATGCACACGACTGACATGCATGCATAAAAATCACATCCCACCCATCCAGTCCAAGTGTTTGAACCTGGAAACTCTAATACCAATCTGTAACACGCCCCACCCCACATTTACCCACTTTTACAAGCCCTTCAAGTAAATGTGAAGTAGAGTGCTACTATGGCATTAGTTGGCCTCCAAATTCTAGTTATTGAAGTGGGGCCGACAAACTGACAACTTTAATAACAACCCTTAGAGACCACATACCACTCAGAAGGCTGCAAACCACCCCAAGTGGTCAATCCCTGAGTTGGATACTATTTTCACTGATCTAACACCCCAACTACACACACAAGGCAAGGGTGTGGTTGATAATATTGATAATGTTGATCCTATGGACTTGTTTTATGCTTATCTTGCTGGCTGTTCTCCCCCTGGAATGATATCTTCGTTTTGTTCTCCCCTTGAGACTGTACTTTCTCTTCATATTAGAGAATAGTATCTATAGATACTACCCCTAGTTTGTCTCTCAAGTATTCGAATGGTTCTCTGGCAAGTGGTTTGGTAAATATATCTGCTATCTGTTCTTTCGTTGATACATAGTCCAATTTAACTATCTTCTGAGCCACTTGTTCTTGGAGAAAATGATATTTGATTGGTATATGTTTAGTTTTTGAATGAAGCACAGGATTTTTAGATATACTTATAGCACTTGTATTATCACATTTGATTGAGATAGGTTCATTAATGCTTACCTTCATGTCTTGAAGAGTTTGCTTCATCCACATGACTTGTGTACAGCATGCTGCTGCTGCTATATATTCTGCTTCAGCTGTAGACAGAGATATGGATGTTTGTTTCTTGCTTAGCCATGCCACCAGACTTTCTCCTAGATAGAATGCACCTCCACTTGTACTCTTCTTGTCATCCACACAGCTGGCCCAATCTGCATCTGTGTACGCTGTTAAGGTGAAGCTCTTGCCTTTAGGATACCAAAGCCCATATTGTGCTGTTCCTTGTAGATATCTGAGTATTCTTTTTACTGCCAGAAGATGGTTTTGTTTAGGTGCTGCTTGATATCTTGCCACTAGTCCTACTGCTAGCATGATGTCTGGTCTTGAAGCTGTTAAGTACATCAGGCTTCCTATCATGGATCTGTAGAGTTTTTGATCTACATCTGTAGACCTATCATCAGCACACAGCTTGCATCCCGTGATCATGGGGGTTGTCATTGGTTTGCAGTCCTCCATTTTGAATTTTTTCAGCATTTCTTTTAAGTATTTTTCTTGAGAAATGAATGTGCCCGTGTTCTTTTGCTGAATTTGCAGTCCCAAGTAGAAACTGAGTTCTCCAATCATAGACATTTCAAACTCTGTTTTCATCTCATCAGCAAACCCTTTTGCTAGATCATCTTTGTTGCTTCCAAACATAATGTCATCAACATATACAACAACAATTAGGAGTTCATTTTCATGCGCTTTTATGTATAGATTTTTGTCTACTCCACCTCTCTTAAAACCCTGTTTTTGCAAATATTTGTCCAGTCTTGAGTACCAAGCACGAGGAGCCTGTTTCAGTCCATATAGGGCCTTCTTCAGTCTGCACACATAGTCTTCTTTGTCTGTCAATGAGAAGCCTTCTCGTTGTTCCATATACACTTCTTCTTCTAGATCTCCATTAAGAAAAGCAGACTTTACATCCATTTGATATACCTTGAAGTCTTGGTAGCATGCAAATGCCAGGAACATTCTGATAGCCTCCATTCTGGCTACAGGTGCAAATGTTTCATCATAGTCAAGTCCTTCAATTTGTGAGTATCCTTTGCAGACCAGCCTGGCTTTATTCTTGATTACTTGTCCTTGCTCATTCATTTTGTTTTTGAATACCCATTTTGAACCAATGATATTTTTCTCAATAGGTCTAGGAACTAGTTCCCAGGTATTGTTCTTCTCAATTTGGTCCAATTCTTCATTCATTGCTTTTACCCAATACTTGTCCTTGCTGGCTTCTTCAAATTTCTTTGGCTCTATTTGTGATAACATGGCAATGTATACTTCTTCTGTTTGTTCTGTTAGCTGCCTTCTTGTCTGGACTCTTGCTTTCTTCTCTCCTATGATCTGATCTTCAGGATGATTCTTCTGAGTGTATCTTGAGGGGGTTTTCGAGCTCAGCTCTGCATCATCTGTTGTCTTGCTTGTTTCATCATCATCCTTGTCTTCCTCTTCATGGTTGTCTGATGGACTGCAGTAGTCTGTATTTCTTGTATGGTTTGGAAGTTCTTCATCAAATCTCACATCAATACTTTCAACTATCTTCCGAAGGATCTTGTTGTAGCACCTGTACCCTTTTCTTTTGGAAGCATATCCTAGAAAAATCCCTTCATCTGCTCTTGCATCAAATTTCCCAAGGTTTTCATCATTATTCTTTATGTAACACTTACTACCAAAGACTCTGAAATGTTTTATTGAAGCTGGCTTTCCATGCCATAGTTCATATGGAGTCTTGTCACTGCTTGGCCTTAAGTGAGCTTTATTAAGGATATGTACTGCTGTGTGTACTGCTTCTGCCCAGAAGGTTTGAGCAATATTATTCTCTTGCATCATAGCTCTGGCTATTTGTTGTACAGACCTGTTTTGTCTCTTTGCTACTCCATTCTGCTGAGGTGTCCCTGCAATAGTAAATTGTTGCTTTATGCCATGTTCATTACATAGGTCTGCAAAGTCATAATCTGTGAATTCTCCTCCTCTGTCTGATCTGATACATTTCAGCTTGCATCCAGTTTGATTTTCTGCTAATGCTCTGAATATCTTAAATTTTTCCAATGCTTCTGATTTATTTTTGAGAAAGGCAACCCATGTCATTCTGGAGAAGTCATCTATTATCAGTGTTGAGTCCCGAATTTGTCTCTTTTCCATACACTTTTCCATATCTCTTTCACTCACCTAAACCTCCAAAATTGTCAATATCATGTGCAAAAGGGTATCTAACATGGTTTTTAATTATGTTTGTGTGTTTTCTATTTGATTTAGATTTTGTTCATACAACTGCGGAAACTTGTCACTTTCCGCAGCCGCTGCAACTTTCCGCAGCTATTTTGTGGAAATCAATGTTATAGGTGTCAACGAAGAAAACGAGCCACATGGGCAGGCTAGGAATGACAAGGACATGGTTCGTGTCCTATTGGTTCAATGAAATTCGTCAAGGAAAGCCGCGGTCAAAGCCATCCACGTGGAAGTCAACTGTGGAGTTCTATGTCGGCTGGACTCTGTTTCGTGGCACAGAAACATCCATACGGCCGTTTCCCAAGCTTGTGGAAGTTAATTGACATCTGTGCAAAGTTCTGGAGTTGAATTTAAGCGCCCACCTTCCATAGATCCGTTTCCCAACATGGCCATACTCCTAAATCCGTGGCCTTAGTGGTCTACGTGCTGGCTGCTATCATAAAGTTCAGGAAACAGTTACATTCTATTGCTTTATAAAGAGCGTTTGCATACGCACGTAGAGTTAGTGAATGTGAGTTGATAGTTGTTAGTTGTTAAGTTGATGTGCGTACTCTGTTATGTGGTGATTACGCTGCCTTGAGCCGTAATACCACCAGCCCGTAATGACTTTCTTTTTAATGTGAAAAACTCTGTTTCATAACTTAATTCGTGTTTGAAGATCATACCAGAGCTGCGTAGAGGGCCCCTGCTCAGCCGAGGTTCTGGGTATTAATGTATATATTTTTCATTTCATTTCTTTAAGTAATCATTGTATCATAACCCATTACATGTTCATATTTCATAGTTGTTTTATTTCTGTTCATACATTTCTGTAATTTCCATTGCATTCCTGTCTTTTATGTTTTTATGATTGTTAAAATACTGATCATTTTTCTTGTGCAGGTTTTAGGTAGACACCCCGGGGCATTTTCATAGTATTTTCGCTAATGATATGAAACTGATATTATTCTGCTGCTAGTTTTCTTTCACAGTCTTTGTTTAACTTCAGTATTGTTTTGTGCATTTCAGTTTTGTTTATCTGATTCAATAGTTAAAATTAGACATATTAAGCTACTCATAGTGTCTTCAGCTACCTCCGAAAGCCACAGCTGGACTGATGGTGAGGGGCTGCATGATGAAATGTGTAGTTTAGTATTAGTTTCCTTTCTGCAAAATTAGATATATTAAGTTGCTCATAGCGTCTTCAGTTACCTCCGAAAGCCACAGCTGGACTGATGGTGAGGGGCTGCATGATGAAATGTGTAGTTTAGTATTAGTTCCTTTTCTGCAAATTTAGATATATTAAATCATGTATGACATCTTCAATTGCCTCCGAAAGCCACAGCTGGACTGATGGCGAGGGATTGAATTATGTGTGTATGGTTTAGTATTAGTTTACTTTCTGCAAATTAAATATCAGTTACACAAGTTGTTTATGATTACTTCCGCAAGTCATAGCTGGTCTAATGATGAAGGGTCGGAAAATGAATTGATGTAATCTGGTTTAGATTTCTTTCATTGCAATTTTGAATTTCCATAAGCATAGTTTCTTTTGTGTTCAGTTGGCAGCAAGGATAGTTTAGTTTTCATATTCACTAGTTTCTTGTTTTGATTCATTAGATTAACAGCACTTTCCATTTCAGCAGTTTACTTTCTTTTGTCATTGTAATTTCAATTTGCTTTTGAAGTTTCGAGATTGGTAAATCATTATAGGGGATATCACTTCTTTGAACAATTATAACCAAGCTTGTTTTTCACTTTAGAATTTCCATTTCACCTTAGAAAGACCATAAACGACAAAAAGATAAGAAAGAGGTTATCTTGCACATATAGTGCGCCGCACTTCATCAGCTTACGATTCCCGGATTGACAAATTAAATGCAGCAATTTAGGACACACTAAATTGACCAAACATTTTGGCGCCGTTGCCAGGGAAGTGTAACTAGGTAGCCAATTTCTTAAAAAAAAAAAAAAAAAACATAAAATCATAAAAGAAGGGAAAACTTGATAACTTCTTGAAGTATGCTCTCCTCTTGCACCTAGTGTGATCTGGAGGATCAGAAAAGAGAGTTATTGGTTTAGTAATTTCTTAAGTATGCTCTCTTCTTGCACCTAGTGTGATCTGGAAGATCAGAAAGAGAATTATTAGCCCAACTTTTGTTAAAAAAAAAACTAAAAAAAAAATGACATGCATAGAGCAAGAGATTCTAGGGGAAGGTTTATAGCTAAAGCCAAGAGTTCGATTTTCACAACTCCATCTTCTTCAAGGCATAGACCAGATTCACCATCATCTACCCCTAGCCTTAAGATTTTTGGAAGCCAAAGAACAGCTGAATTAGAGGATTCTCCTACACCACCTACTAAAGCCTACTTAGAAAACAAAGAAACTTTCTCTCATCCTTCCTTGATAGAAGAACTAGAGGACTATAAGGACTCTAAAGAAGCTATCATGGCAGAGGAAGTAATAAATAGAGGTGGAGATAGAGGAGGAGGAGATAATGAAGACAACAATGGTGAAGGAAATAATGGTAGAAATAGGGACGATTTTCTTGGATTCCCTATAGTTGATGAGGAAACTCATGCAACAATGAAAAATATTTCACCATCTGTTCTCCCTAACTTTTATGGATTACGAAGTGAGGATCCTGAAACATTTCCGTTTGAGTTTGAAGTAGTGTGCCGAACTTATGACTATATGGAAGATTCTCAAAAACTCAAACTATTTCCTTCAACTTTGAAGGGATCTGCTTTGAAATGGTTCATGGGATTAGCTACTCAATCTATCAGGACTTGGAATGATATGAAACAAACATTTTTGGATAGATACTTGGATTATTGTATGCCCACCAATCACAAGGATGAGGTATTCAAAATGATGCAAAAAGAAGATGAAAATTTGGAAGACTTAATTGGAAGATTTCAATACAACTTGAAAAGAGCAAAGATGAGCAACTTAGATAATGAAACCTTGAAAGCCCTCCTATTAAAAGCCATTAGAGATGAATGGATAGACATTTTAAACATGATGGGTAAAGGAGACATTCCTCAACTCCCATTTCATGATATAACAGAACTATGTATCCAATTCTCAAGGGGAAGATCTAAAACTGGAAAAGGGCCTAGGGATTCTTCTCTTATTAGGGCTAACAAATCCGCAACTGGATCAGTAAGTAGGGCAGAGATTGGTAATATGCTTGATGAGTTTAAAACTGATATCTTAGGGGGTCTTAGTGAACAACTAGACACCCTTAAAATCCAAAACAAGCAGAAAGCAGAAACAGATGCTTTAGCCATCTTTTGTCCGAAATGTAGAAAGAAACATGCTTTAAGGGAATGTCCCCTGGATGCAAAAGTTGTAGAAACATGTATGATTTGCTCAGAAAATCATGAGATCAAGGATTGTCCTTCAATCCCTGGACTCAAAGTTGTTTTTCAAGAAGATCCAAATTCAGTAGAATCTCTCTATTTTGTCGCAAGGAGACCTTGGCAGGGACAACAATCTCAAGGGTTTAATAACCCTATGAATCTTCAAACCCCACCAAATTGGAATCCTTGGCAACAACCTTGGCCCCAACATCAAAATTCATATCAGCCATGGGTACAAGGAATGCAAAATCCTTATGGGAGATTTGCTCAATTTTATCAATATCCTCCATCTTTTCAAAACCAACAAGCTCCACAATTTCCAAGCCAAAATCCACAACAACTTTCATTGCCATTTCCACAACATCAACCTTCTCAACAAAATACAAATCCTCAACTCATGCTCCCATACCAACAAAAGACAAATCAACTCCCAGCTCAGCCACTGCCAAATCCTAACAATAAGAATCCTCAAACTACTTATATGGTAGAAGGACAACAATTTCCTACCTATATGATTGTTCCTCTCAACGATGTACAACTCAGATCTGGTAGAGTTTTAGAAAAACCTTCTATAGACATTCAAGAGCAAGATACCTCCGAGGAGGACTCTCTTCAAGTCGATAAGGGTTCTGAGGAAGAATCTCTTCAAAATTCAAAAATTCAAAAAGAAAAAGAAAAGCTAGCATCCACAACTCCTATAGTTGAGCAACATGTATCTTCATCTACACCTCCTTTTCCGGAAAGACTACAAATTGATAAGGGGGTGGAAAAACAAATTTTGTTGCCTAAATATGACTTTCTAGATGAATTGAAGAATGTTTGTATCAAGATTCCATTGCTACAAGCCATTCGAGAAATTCCTATTCTAGCAAAAACCATAAAGGAGTTGGGTTTCAAAAGACCAGGAAGAAAGCTAAAGGACACAAGAAGAATCCACCTGGTAGGAAAGATTGCAGACATTATGATGGGAAAAATTGCCATGCAGAAATATGTAGATCCCGGAAGTCCAATTGTCAAGACACATATAAATGGGATAGAAATTCCAAACACATTGATTGACTTAGGGGCTGCTATCAACATTATGAGTAGACGGACTATGGAACAGTTAAAACTTCCTAACCTTCTTTTTACACCTACTTTATTGCAACTTGCAGATCGATCGGTTATTAAACCAGATGGTGTATTAGAAGATATTTCAGTCTCCTTAGATTCTTGGGAATATCCAGTAGACTTTATGATTTTGACTCCCAAAAGCAATCCAGGAGGACATCCAATTATCTTAGGAAGACCTTGGCTGGCCACAGCTGATGCTTTTATTAGTTGTAGATCTGGAGACATGTACATTTCTAATGGTAATTCGACAAAGAAATTCAATTTGTATCCTCCCGCAAGAGCAATTACAGAAATAGGAGACAATGAATGGGTCGATGATGAGAACACTATACAACCTGTCTTTACCATTTCTGAAATCAGTGAGGATAGTCAAATTCCGAACACATTAGAAAATTTTGAGATATCTTCAGAATATGACCCCACACAATTTCAGTTGGAATCTGACATAGAATATTTATCATCAAGAAAAATGTCTCTTTACTCTATGGAAGAGTTTGGTAGTTCTACTATTGAGATTTTTCCAGGAAAAACATTGAATACCAACAAGCATTTGGAAAAGTCACAACAAGAAGAACTAACCAAAATCTTGCAAAAACATTCTACTGCATTTGCATGGGAGTATACTGACATGAAAGGTATTGATCCTAAGACTTGCATCCATCATATCTATATTGAGGAAAACAATAGACCAATCAGACAACCTCAAAGAAGGATGAATCCAAATCTTAGGGAGATAGTGAAGGAAGAGCTCCAAAAACTTCTCAATGTAAACTTCATTTATCCAATTTCAGATAGCCGATGGGTTTCTCCTTTGGTTATAGTACCTAAAAAGAATGGTAAATGGAGAGTATGCATTGATTACAGGGAGTTGAACAAAGCAGCTTTGAAGGATCACTTTCCTTTGCCTTTTATTGATCAGGTATTAGATACATTAGCAGGTAAAAAGTACTTTTCATTCTTGGATGGTTTTAGTGGCTATAATCAAATTCAGGTAGCACCTAAAGATCAAGATAAGACCACATTTACTTGTCCTTGGGGAACTTTTGCCTACCTAGTGCTTCCTTTTGGGTTATGTAATGCACCAGCAACATTCCAAAGAGCAGTACTAGTTATTTTTTCTGATCTAATCCATGATTGTGTAGAGGTTTATATGGATGATTTTACAGTTTATGGTAATACATTTGAAGAGGCATTAGAAAATTTGGAAAAAGTTCTCATAAGATTTAAAGAAACAAACCTTTCATTAAGCCATGAAAAATGCTTTATGATGTTTACTGAAGGGATTGTTTTAGGACATCATATTTCAGGAGATGGAATTAAAGTTGATAGATCAAAAGTTGAAGTCATCTCCAAGTTTCCTATTCCAAATTGTCAAAAAGATGTTAGAAGTTTTCTAGGATTTACTGGTTACTATAGAAGATTTATAGAGAACTTCACTAAAATAGCATCTCCACTCTTCAAGTTGCTTACAAAAGACTGTGAATTTAAATGGGATCCTGATTGTCAATCCGCTTTTGAAACTTTGAAAACAAGAATATCCGAAGCACCTATCTTGAGAGGACCAAATTGGAAACTTCCTTTCCATATTTCTACAGATGCTTCAGATACAGCTCTTGGAGCTGTGTTGGGTCAAAAAGATTTAATTCCTTATGCCATTTATTACACCAGTAAAAATTTGACTCCCACAGAGTTGAACTATACTGTGACTGAAAAAGAGTTTTTAGCCGTTGTTCATGCAATTAATAAGTTTAGACATTACATAACAGGCTATGAAACTTTTATTCATACTGACCATTCTGCAATTAGATATTTAATGAACAAACCTGTTACTAATGGCAGAGTGACAAGATGGCTTTACTTTTGCAAGAATTCAATATTACTGTGTTGGATAGACCAGGAAAACAGAATACAGTAGCTGATTTCTTGTCTAGGATTCAGAATACTAAAGAAGATTCTCCTGTAGAAGATAAATTTCCTGATGAATACTTGTTTGCAGTAACTATTAAGACCCCTTGGTATGCAGATATTGCTAACTATTTGGTTACAGGGAAACTACCTTCACATTTATTTCCAAGAGAAAAAGGAAAGATTATTCAGGAGAGTTCAAAATATTCATGGATTTCTAACGAATTGTTTAAAACAGGGCCAGATCTTGTGATCAGAAGATGTGTCAGGGAAGATGAAATGCCTGATATTCTTAAGGCATGTGATGATGAACCATGCGGCGGACACTTTGCGGACAAAAGGACGGCCTATAAAATCCTTTCCTTGGGATATTATTGGCCTTCTCTCTTCAAAGATGCAAAACAATATGTCAAAAGGTGTGATAGTTGCCAAAGAGTAGGGAAACCTACCCTCTCAAATGAAATGCCATTGCAAGCACAGGTACTCATTGAACCCTTTGAAAAATGGGCTTTAGATTTCATTGGACCGATTAATCCACCATCGAAGCAAAAGAAGTATATATTGGTTTGCACCGATTATGTTACTAAATGGGTAGAAGCTAAAGCATTAGTATCTGCTACTGAAAATTCAGTTGTTCATTTTCTTTATGAGGATATTTTTACTCGCTTTGGTGTTCCAAGAGAAATTGTGACAGATCATGGGAGCCAATTCACATCAAATTTGGTGGAGAAGTTGATGGAAGAATACAAAATCAAGCACAGAAGATCTACTCCTTACCATCCACAAGCAAATGGTCAAGTGGAGTCCACAAACAAAGTTCTTGAAAGTATCATCACCAAAACTGTTCATCTACATAGAAGAGATTGGGTAGAAAGGCTTCCAGAAGCCTTGTGGGCCTACAGAACTACATAAAGGAATACAACAGGACATTCTCCCTATGAACTTGTTTCTGGGAAAGAAGTCTTGTTCCCCATTGAGTTCCAAGTCAAGACCTTCAAGATAGCAGTTCAGTTGGGAATGGACTTATCAGAAGCTCAAAAGCATAGAATGGAGCAATTGAATGAGCTAGATGAGATCAGACAAGAAGCAATTCTAAAAACTGATCTAGTTCAATATCAAAGAACTATGTGGCATGACAAATATATCAAAGAGAAGAAGTTTCAAGAAGGAGATTGGGCATTGTTGTTTGACTCCAAGTTTAAAGACTTTCAAGGGAAATTTCAGACCCATTGGCTTGGGCCATATGAGATTGACAAGGTCTTTAACAATGGAGCTGTAAGAATCAAGACCATTGATGAGTTTCAAACTCCTCTTTTAGTGAATGGCCATAGATTGAAAGTTTATCATAAGCCACTCTCTAAAGAGGATTTTTTCAAGTTGTTTCAAGAAAGTTCTGCAATCAGGCTGGTACAGAAGAATCCTTCTTCTCTACCAAGCTAGTTTTTGTTTTTCAAGTTAAAAAAAAAATAAAAATAAAAAAAAAAGAGAAAAAAAAAAATAAAAAAAAAGAGAAGAAAAAAAAAATGGTATAAGCCTGAAAACCAATCATTGATTGGCAGTCTTATACAGAAAATATGGGGTGAAAATCAGGGACACCTGACACTCTATATTTTCCAAAAAAAAAATTCTGTCTTTTATTTTATCTCACCACCCACTCCATTTCACTTCACTTCACTTCACTTCATTTCATTTCATTTCATTTCACTTCATTCCACTTCATCTCATCCATTCCATCAATAAAAATATTTTTATGACCATTTCCATCTGGTCATTTGTCATTTTTTCATTTCTATTTCAGCCAAGTAATAGCTGTGTCAGTTTCCGCAGCTGACAGCTGTTTCCGCAGCTGACTCCAGTTTCCGCAGCCAGAAGCAGATTCCGCAGCTGCTACTACTCTGTTTTCAAAAAGAATGTACATTTAGTTGTTGTTTTCATAAAATCATGAAATAAAATGCAGGAGAGGATCAATGGGACATTCAAGACACTAATGAAGATCAATCAGTTGAAGACCAAGGGCAAGAGCAAGGATTCCAAAGGTATGAATAACGTTTATTTCAAATAGTATAAAAGACACATTTTTTTTATGTAATTTTAAACTATGAGCTCTACCCATAACGCACAATGATTATATTGACAGTCCGTAACCCTCCCCGATCTCTATGTTATCCTCTTGCATTTATTCACAAACGGCTTCATTATTGAAATTCCGACTCTTACTCATGTTCAAATAGCCCACCGAAGATAATGATGCGTATTTGAGTTGACAAAGGACTCTTACAAGCCGCATAACTCCATAATCATTGATTGAAACGTGTTCATATTTATGACACAGCCACCAAAAATTCAAAATGCGTCCGAATGCATTACACTTTGTTAACTTCTTTGTCGTTTCTCTGTCGTGTTACAAAACCTCACTCTACTCATTCTCATTCCCTGTTTCACTCCATTCCGTTCCTTTTTACTCACTCTCATTCCCGTATATTCACCCACAGTCTTATTCCATTTTGTGTATGGTGCTCATTTCCGTTTTGTGATAACATCCCCACAGCATTGTGCTCGACTCCGTGTATTCCATCGTTCCACTTCCGCTTAAAACCCTCACAGAGGCAAGCTGTGAAGCACAGGGAAGTAAAATGGGAAAATTATTAAGAGCAGAGCCGGAAGGACCGAAGTTCATAGAGGGATTTCCACAAGCAAAAGAGATGTTGAGAAAAGCTAAATGGCTGCGTTTTATTCAGAAATTCCGGGGTTACCACAAAGAAATTACCAAAGCGTTTGCAAGATCATTTGATGGCTCGGAAGCAGAAGTGGGAGACCTCAAATTTTTGGTTAATGAAGCATCAATAGCAGCAGCAACAGAGCTTCTTCAGGAAGGAGAACGGTGGTTCAAAAACAAAAGTATCGGTGATGAGGCATGGAGAACAATCCTCCGAAATCAAGGTATGGATATCACTGTTTTCAAAAGAGGAATCCCAGTGCATGCAATAAAAGATGAATGGGCCACTTTATTACTCATTGTTCAGAAATTTATCACATGTGAAGGCCGCTTTGGCTCTATGTACATGTATCATACTAGGATATTGATGAATTTCCTTGAAAACCCAACTCTCAATCTTCCTTATTTCCTATTCAATAGCTTGAAGAAAATGGCTGTGACTGTGCAAAAACACCTAGGAGATGTAGAGCCTCATTTATATCATCATGGGCTTATAAAAATTTTGATTGAAAAGGAACTGAAAGAAAGAGAAGATACTTGGGAACAATTCTTAGCTAGAAACTTCTTTGAAGAACCTCAGGAAATTCCTGAAGGTAAATCAATTAGAAGGAGTAGAAGAAATAAAATGGATGTTGAAACCCAAGTTGCTCCTACACAGGAAGTTCCCACAGCTAGCACAGCAAAAAGAAGTAGAAGGAAAAGAACAATAGATGAAATCCAAGATACTTCTACTATTACTATGAAGAAAAATGATAAGGAAGAGAGATTGATAAAAAGGAAGAAGAAGGAAATCAAAATTAAGAAGCCAAAAATATCAAAAGGGAAAGAAATTGTTGAGGCTGTCCATAAAACCTCTTCTTCTGAAAAAGAAGATCACCAAATTCTGTCTGAGAGATTAATTTTTCTTCAAAAACAGTCATCTCTATCTAAGAAGGCAAAAACAGAAAAACAAGAACAAAAGGGTAGTGTACCACAGCATGTGAGGAGAAGTAGCAGGCTTAAGGGAAAACTGAGAAAAACACAAATTAAAGGTCCTCATTTCATTGATTTGGGTGAAGAGACATCTGAACAGTCTCCAACCGACCATAGTCCATTTCAGTCAGTTAGTGAACCTGACTCCTTTCACTCCCAATCAGACAATGAGTGTACTCCATCTTATTCTCAGCAAAATATTGATGAAAGTTCTCCTCAACCAAATTTTGAACATAATTCTCCCTTGCAGCATTTTGAGGACAGTCCAATGAAGAAGACACCGGAAGTAGACCCCAAACAGCAGGAGGTCTATGATTATATAGAATCCTTGGATAAGGCAGCCACAGGTCCAAGCACCTCTTCTACTCAGCCTCATACATTGCAGGATGACTTGGTTCAGTCATTAAAACAAGAGATTTTTGAGCTTGAGCTTTTAAATCGGCATATCAAAAATGAAAATGAAACACTCAAAGAGCAAGGCAAACTGGACAAGATTATCCATGACAATACTATGTTACATTTGGGTATTTGGCAAAAGAAAAATAAGAAGCTAAAAAGGAAATGCCAAAATTGAGCAGAGCACTTGTGAATATCAAATTCAGGTGCCTCATGAAGAAACCCAGAATGATGGCAGTACCAAAGAAGAAGAGAAGGGGGTTAGATGTGTCGGCTGAAGTATCAAGGCACATGAATTGAACAGAGAGTGTCAAAATTTTGGTTGCATGAGGACATGCAACACCTTCACAGTGGGGGTATGTTGAGTCCCGAATTTGTCTCTTTTCCATACACTTTTCCATATCTCTTTCACTCACCTAAACCTCCAAAATTATCAATATCATGTGCAAAAGGGTATCTAACATGGTTTTTAATTATGTTTGTGTGTTTTCTATTTGATTTAGATTTTGTTCATACAGCTGCGGAAACTTGTCACTTTCCGCAGCCGCTGCAACTTTCCGCAGCTATTTTGTGGAAATCAATGTTACGGGTGTCAACGAAGGAAACGAGCCACATGGGCAGGCTAGGAATGACAAGGACATGGTTCGTGTCCTATTGGTTCAAGTAAATTCGTCAAGGAAAGCCGCGGTCAAAGCCATCCACGTGGAAGTCAACTCTGGAGTTCTATGTCGGCTGGACTCTGTTTCGTGGCATAGAAACATCCATACGGCCGTTTCCAAGCTTGCGGAGGTTAATTGACATCTGTGCAAAGTTCTGGAGTTGAATTTAAGCGCCCACCTTCCATAGATCCGTTTTCCAACATGGCCATACTCCTAAATCCGTGGCCTTCGTGGTCTACGTGCTGGCTGCTATCATAAACTTCAGGAGACAGTTACATTTTATTGCTTTATAAAGAGCGTTTGCATACGCACGTAGAGTTAGTGAATGTGATTTGATAGTTGTTAGTTGATATATCTGTTAAGTGGATGTGCGTACTCTGTTATGTGGTGATTACGCTGCCTTGAGCCGTAATACCACCAGCCTGTAATGACTTTCTTTTTAATGTGAAAAACTCTGTTTCATAACTTAATTCGTGTTTGAAGATCATACTAGAGCTGCGTAGAGGGCCCCTGCTCAGCCGAGGTTCTGTGTATTAATGTATATATTTTTCATTTCATTTCTTTAAGTAATCATTGTATCATAACCCATTACATGTTCATATTTCATAGTTGTTTTCTTTCTGTTCATACATTTCTGTAATTTCCATTGCATTCCTGTCTTTTATGTTTTTATGATTGTTAAAATACTGATCAGTTTTCTTGTGCAGGTTTTAGGTAGACACCCCGTGGCATTTTCATAGTATTTTCGCTAAT